>JABFEA020000038.1:21457128-21471412 GCA_019775915.2 Cyphomyrus plagiostoma
ATGATGGACAGTGATGAGGGACAGTAATGATGCACAGTAATGATGGACAGTGATGATGGACAGTGATGATGGACAGTAATGATGCACAGTAATGATGGACAGTGATGATGGACGGTGATGATGGACAGTGATGAGGGACAGTAATGATGGACAGTGATGATGGACAGTGATGATGGACAGTGATGACAAACGGTGATAGTGGACAGTAATGATGGACACTTTGGACTTTAATGATGCACAGTAATGATGGACAGTGATGATGGACAGTGATGAGGGACAGTAATGATGCACAGTAATGATGGACAGTGATGATGGACAGTGATGATGGACAGTGATGGCAAACGGTGATAGTGGACAGTAATGATGGACACTTTGGACTTTAATGATGCACAGTAATGATGGACAGTAATGATGGACAGTGATGATGGACAGTGATAGTGGACAGTAATGATGGACACTTTGGACTTTAATGATGCACAGTCCTTGCGTGTGGCAGTATGAGAAGCCGTGTAGCACCTGGTCACGTTCTGGTCCCTTCGCAAATAACAGCCGCATCAACCCAGTGAGCTGGTTATGCTTTTTAAAGCAGTTCTTTTGTTTCCGGAAAGAGCACAAACAGCTCACCACATAATTATAGCCATACAGCTACAACAGAATCACAGCAGCAGCCTGTGTGCTTGTCCTTCCATGACTCCAGTTCGTCTGGGGTTTTGTAATAGGAATCTGATACTGTTACAATATCAAAAAAATGTAACTCATCTTACTGGATAGTTTTTCAGTGCAGAGAAATGTAAGGATTTAAATCCAAAACTCATGGGCAACAACACAGATTTATCTGAATATGTTAAGAAACTCAAAAAATATCAAAGTGTTCTCATATATTCTATGCTTAAATTTTACAAATATAGTGTTATAGTGATAACAGATGTTGTATCCTAAGGGATTTAAGTCGGTTTAGCTGAATCTTGGACACAAACATGTTACCTTTAGGTACTATGTTTGGGAAAATGTCAGAAGCCCCCAGCAGGTTGGAAAGAGGCATCACACCCACAAACCCCAGGCCCCAAGCACAGGGCTGTCATAGCATCATCTCCTGACCAATGACGTGAGCAGGCAGTGCTGAGGTCACTGGTGATGTCAGACCTGTGTTTGGTGGTGGTGACACCGGTCGATGAGTTGGCACGGAGGCAGACATTTTCCTCCAAATCCTTACCTCTATGAGCTCCACAAAAACAGAGCTATAGGTCCACTCTCCATCTGGGCTGGTTTGGCATGAAGAATCTCAGCTCGATTAATCTTAGCACATTCTCCAATTCAGATTTCATGTGTTAAGGGCGGAGTGCCAAAAGACCGGTAACATCGCGAAGAGCTTAAACATTTTCCCAAGGGTAAAAGTCAAAATAAATGTAAAACATCACCCTTGCAGGTGTGACTACACGCAGATAGATAGAAGGGGCAAGAGTGAGCAGGGGTGAGACGGTGATGGGGTGGGGTGGCAGGGTATCAACACTGAGGGAGGAGACAGGAGGGCCAATTATGCTGAGGGTGATGGCCCATCTCAGGGAGATATGTGTCACACTTCTCAGGGAGAGAGAGCCAATCACAATGATGAGAGGCTGACCAGTCATACCTCTTAGGGAGAGAAACCCAATCACATTGATGAGTGGTTGACCTGTCATACCTATCAGTGAGAGAAACCCAATCACATCGATGAGGTGCTGACTGCTCACACCTATCAGGGAGAGAGAACCAAACACATTGATCATGAGCTGACCTGTCACACTTATCTGGGAGAAAAACTCTTCATATTGATGAAGGGCTAACCTGTCACATTAGCTAGGGGGAGAGACCCATCACACCGATAACAGACAAACACCAGTCAGCCAGTCCAAATAGCAATCCATCACACACAGAGGAGAAACAATATACTTGCAGTTTTACATCTTTCTGGAACACATGGCCTGAAGCATTTCTGTCAGAAATGTATCTAATCATTAGAAAACTTCTTCTGCTCTCGCCAGTACAAGGAAAAAAATGCATTCAGTCTGGTCAACATAGAAGAACCAAAATTTCATATGTTTCCCTTTAAATTGTTCTTCTGCTCTATTAAGCACCAACCTTTTGAAGTTCACCTAGACCTGGAAGAGTGTATTGGCGTGATCAGTACCTGTAGCCTCTGGCAGGGCCTGTGAGATGGGGAGTGGACACCATTTGACCGACTTCTGGGTAGCATGCTAAGTCGCCACGTCTCTATCTCTCTCCCCCCCCCCCAGTGGCTTTTCACACTGGTCCCTGAACGATAAGATACCTATGGTGGGTATTCCATGCTTCAGTGGGGCTTCAGGTTCTGAGATCAGGGTCCTTCTCCCCACTGGGGGCCTGCAGCAGAGGCTTCTGGGATTGGGTGCGCTTCTAGCCCCTGTTAACACTCTCAGATAGGCCGCAGGGCATGGATGGCCTTCAGTCACGTCGAAGCGCCAAAGGTTATTATTCCGCTGAGTGGCTCCTTGTCAGATTAAAGTCTGAAGATGTACAGCTCAGCATTTGGAAATATATAAAACTGCTGGGAAGGTTAAGGAAAGAAATATACCGGGTTTTCTATAGGTGCAGTATCAACTATTCAAGAAAATATAGTTACTTTATGGAAGTAGGAAGCATGCTGAGATACAAAGCCTGAAGCCTGAAGAGGTCAGTGACATTGTTGAAGCTCTCCAACATGAATGCTTTCAGACGCTCATTTCTCCACAAGATTTGAGGAGGTCTACATTTTAATACAATCAATAAATAAAGAATGAATAAACAAATAAACAAACTACGCTGAAGTAAATGTTAGGGTGACAATACACAGGTAAACTCTCAAGCAATGTTGCTGACCGGTGTAGCCTGAGCATTTTCCCCTTGATATTGGGCAACAAATTTGAAAGACTTTGATCTGCAGTGAGCAACTTTTCACAATCGTCCAGATCCAGGTTGAGTTGCCCATTGTCTCATCTAATTAGCAAATTCCTGACATCATTGTCAGTGACATCATCACTGAACAAGCTGCGCTGTGTGGCATCACCTGTAGAGAATGATCTGCTCTGAGAAACTGTATGTGCATGACTTCAGTCACTTTCTTTTCTGTGTGTGTGTGTCTGTGTGTGCCTGTGTGTGTGCATGCGTTCATATGTGTGCGTGTATGTGTGTGTGCCTGTGTGTGTGTGCGTGTATGCGTGTGTGTCTGTGTGTGTGTGCGTGCGTGTGTGTCTGTGTGTGTGTGCGTGTGTGTGTGTGCGTGCGTGTGTGTCTGTGTGCGTGTGTGTGTGTGTGCCTGTGTGTGTGTGTGTGTGTGTGTGTGCCAAGAAATAAGTGCTTGTTTTGCTTCACTGCCAACCCCATTGTCATGGAGGCCAGGAGGGACCATTCAGCAGCTGCAGGGTGCCTTGTTCTTAACCCTGCACCTTGTTCCTGACTCCTGTGATACACTTCTAATATTTCACATACTAAAGCTGACACACACTGGAGTGGGCAGGGAGCAAGGAGGGGTGTGACAGACCCACCACACAGGCTGCTAAATACACACATCACATTCCGGACATCGCGCTGATGTCATTGAAGGCCATTTCCACCGATGGCTCCAATCTCCCTCCTGCGCCGTTAACGTTACAGGGGATCTGGTGCTGATGACATACATGTTTCCCTCGCTTATTGCGGAATATGTGACCATGGATAGTTTTTGATGGTTGCGCAGAGAATAATTTAGAATGCTGTCAGTTTTCGGATCAACTAAGCCTGATGCTATTCAAGCTGAATGAGAGAATCTTGGGACAGAATAAGATTTGATTTCTGAATGCCGACAGAACTGCTAAGAAATCATAACAGCATTGTAACAATGAAATATTTTGCATACAAAAAAATCCAAATTAGTTTAACACATAACAAGTTTGTGCAATTATTATCCCAGAAACGGTGCACTCAATGAAAAATACTATTTTTAGTATAAACAAAGTTGAGTGAAAATAAATTTTCACAAAATATTATTTTATTTAAGCTTTGTATCCAGCTGGAATATAGAGTATATATGCAGTGTACACAATGGCAGTTATGCTGTCATACTACAGTCCATGGACAGTGTCGTCTATGAAGTCCCGAGATAAGGCATTAAATAACATACAATATTGTGCAAAATATGTATGTTATTATTGTATGCAAATTATGCATAGTATTGCATGTTATTATTGTATGCAAATTATGCATAGTATTGTATGTTATTATTGTATGCAAATTATGCATAGTATTGTATGTTATTATTGTATGCAAATTATGCATAGTATTGCATGTTATTATTGTATGCAAATTATGCATAGTATTGTATGTTATTATCGTATGCAAAGTCTTCACATTTAGCAGCAGAATACAACTATCAATACTTCTGGGCCAAGTTGCACTTCTTATGCGTGGGTCTTGTGCCATTTCATGATTAACTGAGAGATATCAGCCTTGAGTTCCAACAGAAGAAGAGTGAGTTGGCAAACAGATAGATGCAGCAGGGGGCAGTGGTGTTCTGGACAAGCTACAGTGGTCTGATGGTGGAAGGTGGTGATAGGACTGGCAGGAGATGATCAAAACCTGGATGAAAGCTGGACAAATGGCACGGTGAGATATGAGCGGACCTGCAAGTGTGAAAGGACACTGCAACATCAAGCCCCCAGTGACAGGAGACACCATGAAGGGATAGTGAGGCCAAGGGGATTAGCATGCAGTGAGAAGACAGAGGAGAGCCTGCGTCAGTCTCTGCAGAGCCCCCAAAGATAACATCCATGGGACACAGGGCTGCTAACTTGCTAAGAGGCTTCAGGGCGTCGCCAGAGATGCTTGTCAGGTGGAACTGAAGGAACTTGCAGAATGAGAATTAAGCTACTCTAGCAGTGCTGAGGGCCTCCGAGACAGCAGAGGGCACACTTTTGGGGAAGCATCACCCTCTGAAAGCTGCCTGGGCTTGGTTCATGGGTTACTTTGGAGACAGCTGACTGAGGATGACACATTGCAGTTTTCCAGGGCTGAGGATGGAGCTGGTCTGTGTTGTTGGCATATTGTACGTTTTCTTTCATTTACAGCATATCTGAAGCATATGACAGAAAGAGGGCAGCACGCTGGTTCAGTGGGTTTCACTGCTGTCCCGTACTTTAAGGGTTGAGCGCGTGATCGTGCAGCAGAGAATAAGCCCCGCCCCAAATTTCTTGGGATAGTCCCCCACTGCCCTATACTGGTTAAGGAATGGAGGCTGAGGGGTCGATATTTACAATTTTGGTTATTTTGCTTTCTCACAATTCCACCATACTGGGAGACCAGAGTCTTTCATATTGTACGATGACGAGGTAAGGTGAAGCTCTCATAAGCACGCTGCTTCTCCTATAAGGTCGGTCTCCAGAAATGTCCCAGAAGTTGACCAGATGAACCAAAGATTCATGTCGCCTAATCAAATCCCACAGCAGACCTCACTGATTTATTTCATTATCCTTAAACGCCCCCCACAAGCATTGTCGGAGTGGGGGAGGTGCGTGGGGTATTCAGTTCAGCCAGCTTATACATACAGAGGCAGCCTTATCTGGCTTGTGCAGCAGGGCTGAATCGGTCGAGCCTTGGGAGGTTTTAACGATGCTCTGAAATGCTGAGCTGCATCGTCTGTAATTTACTAACTAGCTTCGGGGGGGGGGGCGTAATCCCCGTTCTACCAGAGGGGGGCGTCACCTCATCACATGGGGGATGAGCTTCAAGGTGGGCAATCAGTGGGCACACAGGGGTTTTGTCGTTGGCCTTTTCATTTCTATGCTCTTTATCCATTTCCAGCATATCTAGAGATCCCGCAATTAACAGCAGCTGTTACATAAAGTGCCCTATATTTTAAATTATTTGTTTAGTTTTAAGATAAAAAATGAAACGGTGTGTGGCCGACATGATTTGAATTTTTTTGTAATTTCACTTGTATAATTTCAGATCCTGTCGATCCTGTATGAAATGTTTTTATTATGATAGTTTACATTTCAATACATCATGTAGATATTCCTAAACTGTTTACAGAAAAACAACATCTCTTGTTATTTTGCTTAGCCTGGGGAAATATGACTTACAAATACATTTAACCATTATGTTAAATATGACATAAAATAAGCCCCAGTACTGACAAAAAAATACTAATAGAAGTTTACAACGAATGAAATGACTTGTTTAAGAATTCAGCAGACTGGAGTGTTGACATTGAATATGAGATATTTTTGATTTGCCATGTTCCAAATTTCTTTCGTCACCACTCGACAGTTTGTGTTATGTAACAGATTATGTGTTAATTAACTATCTTACTTCCAGAACTCTGTTGGCAGTCCGGTTCATTAGTTCAGATTTGCGGAGCGCGTAGCTTCAGAATCCAAAACCACAGACGCGCTGCAACTTTGAAAATGCAGCAAAAGACTAAGGATTAATTTCAGGTTAATTCTGCCGCCCTCGGTTCACATCCCCAGCAACACGCTTCTGAGGTACCCGCCCAGAAGCGTGATGCCTTGGTACTTAGTATCTTTGCAGTGATGCTTTCTGGCTGATTGGGACTCTATACTGAGCAGATCCAGGTCTGCAGGGAAGCAGTTCTGGCTCCAGCAAAAGGTGTCCGTCTGCAGCACACATTTAACGGAGGAAGGACCTGTTCTGTTCCTGTATTACCTTCGCAGACTGTGTTAAGAATCTGGATGGGAACGTTTCCTGCAGAAAAACAGCTGCGACCTGACTTAAGAAGTCAAATGTGTAAGATGAGCTGTCAGTTTGTCAACTAGATCCAGCCGCTCACTTGTTACAGCGGCGGTGACATCAGTCAACACCGTGAGCATGTGTGTGTGTGTGTGTGAGCAGCTATACCTTTACTTATGGGGACACAATGTTTATATATATATATTGATCAATGCAGTATTGTATATAAAAAAGCAGCTAATTTACAAGCATGGTGGTCGTGCTCGTTCAGTCTCTGCACTGCGCAGCTCTGCACTGTACCAGCATAGCAGACTCCTATATGCAGAAACACTCCTGAAGACATTATAAGGGCAGTAGACTTACAGTTTTTCTTGCATGGCAACAGCATTTTTCCTGTGACTTGCGCTGCCTTACATTTGATCCACGCCCCGGTCTAATTTATTGGTAGTTACATTCGTCCCTTTTTATGTATCTTAAGTCTTAAGCCTTTGAGTTAACAAATTATAGAAGAAAAAACAGTAAGGAGAATAAAACAGCATTAAAAACATGAAGATGTGCTTAATAAGGTTCTGCTACTGGTGTCACCGAAGGCTAAAGCACAGGGGTAGCAGACAAACATGCCCTGTCGCTAAAAACCCTACATGTAGATCTACAGGGACCTTGGCAAAGCTGAGTTTTATTTTGCCGGTCAGTTAATTACATCATATTCGGTCTGAAGAAGCCATGTCTCAATCCTTGTCTCCCAGTGCAAATAACAGGTAGATTTTTTCCCCCAGGAATTTGTTATGAAATACATGTTATACAGAATGTTAAACAGGTAGTAATAGGCAAACACATTGACTATTCTGGGATGGCCATTTGGGGATTTTATTGGGTGGATTCCAGTGTTGGGTCTTGGGGAGTCTGAGTCATGTTTTCGCTCTTTGGGGGGTGGGTCCCCTGATGTGGGTGGTCCAGGTGTCCTGATCTTCCTCTGTCTTACCCCTCCTTGGAGAGCGGAGGTCACTGGTCTTCCTGTAATCACACTGTTCCCAACCCTCTTGTCTTAACTACCCATACCTGTCTCCAGACTGCACATTTTGTTCTGTGCATAACTGTGCCTGAAGAGATCGCGGCACTCGCATCTAACTCAGGTGAGGTTGCCTTTCCAGGCTCTGTGCCCCCCGTGTTCCAGGTTCCCTGCCCACAGGGAGCCGCTTTGTCCGTGTTCCAGGTTCCTTGCCCACAGAGGGCTGCTCCGCCCATTTCCCAGGTTCCCAGCCTAGGGTGCATCCAGAGTGAACAGTCCCTTGTCTTGGCTGTTTTTTCCTGGTTGTGGTAATACATCGAGAGGGATCACTGTCATGATCCACCTCTGTCTTTTCCCCGTTTGGCCAGCAGAGGTCGCTGGTCATCCTGTAATTACATTGTTCCCAGCCCAGACTGTAAATCCTGTTCAGTGTATATATATATATATATATATATATATATATATATATATATATATGCCAGCTTTCACTGTGCTCCCCATCTCAGTCGTTGTTGCCAGGATTGTTTGTTTAATGTGTGTCGAATAAAGCCCATTTCTGTTCAGTCGAAAACTGAATTGTGTCTCTCCCTTCACATGTGACACCAGGGACAATTCTATTACATCACTAATAGTTGATTAAATTTGGTATGTCGTTGGGTGGACAAACGATTTGTTTGTGGGTAATTAATAAGGACCACAAGAAACAACACAATGTTATGTTTCTTCGGAATCCCACTTTTTGAAATCAGTGAATCCTGATTGACTATGGCGAGTCCTGTCAGAATCAAGGTTATATAGATATTCGCAAAATATTAAATTGGCCTAATAACTTCTGTAATGCAATTTGAATGAATAACCTGGCTCGTGTTCTAAGTGCGGAGCTTCGGAAAAGATGGAAAATACATAGGCGTTTTAGGAAATCAACAGTAGATATAAAGTAAAAAATAAAATATATACTAACCTTTAATGACATTCATCAGTTCGTGAGTGGTCGTAGCCTGCATTTAATGCATATTATTTAAAGTTTAATTTCATTGTTCTTTGTGTGTGTTTCAGGAGCTTTCTGGGTAATGTGACCATTAGAGAGAAGCGCTATGTTGTTGAATATTTTCCTGTTATAAAAAGATTGGTGTTTGTTTATTTAATCAGGGTTTTGTTGCGTGCTACCAATTTATTTTAGCCAAATTATAGATAGGCTGACGATTGTTTTCCCCTCAATTTATGACACACTAATTACTTATCCTGGCACTTCATTACCGTTTGAAAAGCACTTGCCCTCCCCCAAGGGTTCATCTGTAGCTCCTTTGACTTGTATGAAATGAAAACGGCACGTAGAGACCGTCATCGCGTAAGATGTCAGTGGAGCACTGATCTTGCAGACCATCGTGCCTGTTCTCTGGCCCTGCCGGGTAGCCGGGCGGTTTTTGTGAGCCCCCATTCATGGGTCCAGCTGATGTTTTCATCCGTAGTGTGTTACGCAACTTAGAATTTATATGGTCAGGTATTTAGGAAATAGGGAAGCAGCTTTTGGTTATCCAACTAGACCCACCTTTGTTATATCTCAGCAAGAGGACACGAGCAAAAATTCTTCAGCCAATTCCTCAGCTATTGTGCTTCTAACTAACTCACGAAGAACTGAAAATAGATATTGAAATAGATGCATTATAATGGACATCCCCAGGGGAAAAAACTTGAAGTTTACTGCGATATTGTATATTTCTTTGATATCCTCACCGGACGATAAATTACTACTGAATAGAAGCACACACATGTACATTTATGATAAAAATAAAGACATGCTTTACTTGCATGCGATTTATTAAATCACAGATCCAAATCTATACATAAACTTAGAAAACGGTGCAACACACCTTTTTTGAATTCCCTTTGCGGTGTATGTGTAAAGGTTTATTATTATATTAACCTTTCAACAACAAAAACCTGTTTATACCTGATATGACTTGAACCCAGATAGGATTTATGCACCGTAGCTACTTGGCCGAACAATACCTTTGCATGCAAAAAGAAAAAAACACACGAGGTTTGATATCCTCAATGTGCTGCCTGATTAACATTTTAAAAGGACTGAAAATGGTTAGTAGTTAAAGACGTGGAGGTCTGAGCAGAAAAAGGCGTCTATCAGGAAGGCAGTAGAGCTTCAGGAAAGTAACTGAAACATAATCGTTTTGTAAACATAAAACTGTTTTATCGATGCTGAATTTCGTCTGCTAAGCAAATAAACGAAAATTTTGTTGAACATTGCTGACTCGTGTGCTGGATTTAGTCAAGCAAATATTTCTTCAAATATGAAAACACCGATTTAGAATGACACTGGAATAATTGGCTGGAGTTCAAATGAACTACATGAATGTGATACAGGTTATAAATTTCAAGTGGCGCAATTAGTGGCTCCTTTATTTTTACTGAGCGTCCATCTAGAGAAGGACTATGAAAATAATCGGAAAGCACCGCTGTCATCGCCCTCGCATCTAATTTACATACGTAAAGTTGGTTGACAAAACTTGTAGCTAAGGGAACCGTTTTCATCCCTTTCCATTGGCCAATTTAATGGCACGACTCTCCAATGTAACGCCTCCTTTTCCCGATCGTGCCCAATGGGGTCTGAGGTCTCAGCCCTTGCCGCGGGTGACGTCATGCACACTCGTATTCCAGCCGAGTGGAAGCTCGGGGGGGAAGAGGGGGGTCGCTCCAATCCCGAATGAGACTACTTACCCAGCTCCGTACATGGGGCTAGGTCAGGATTCCTCCGAATTTACTTCCAAATCGCCAAAGTTGCAATTTCATATGGAGTTCGTTTCCAGAACACACGGATTGCGGTAATAGTACACCTCCCCACGGTAAGCTTCCGTTTATGTCTTTTTTTTTTTAATGATTGCATGTATCCCGCAGCGTCGGCGAGTCTGATCTGGCTCACGTTTTGGTGGATCGGCTCGTACAGAAATCACCACCGCGCCTACAATTTGGTTACAGTTTCCATTCCTGTCGCCCCTGCACATTTTTTTAAAATTCGAATCTAACCTTTCTTCCGTCTTGACGGCTGAGTTGGGATCGCTAATGCGCTGCGATCTCTCCCTTTCATCACTTGTTCACCTCGCACCTCCGGGAGACCTTCACACTTACGTCTCCTGGCATTTTAATATTCCCACATAGTCGTTGAATGGGAAGTCTTTGCGGGCGCTGGGACGACTTTTCTCTGCTTCGCTACATGTTATGCCATTTGCGCCGCCGATATTTACTTTGTGTCGATTAATGACCCCCGATCGCAGTGCACGTTGGCAGGCAGGTGTGTAGGAATCCGGGCATTGCCACGGTGTTACGATCGGGGTAGTCGGTAACCGGTTGCCGCATTTTTTTTCTTTCGGATCCTTAGTGGACGATCCACACGTTTTTTCGTGGCAGCATTTTAAAAATATATGCTAATAACTTTTCTATTGGGACACAATGAAAACCGTCGACGCACTTCTCTCTCGTCGAGAGCATGTCCTTATGGACCGAGAAAATGTACTTACTCTGCTGTGATTTAAACTAAAATCTGGTCATTTTATAACCTTTACTCTCTTGAACGAAACGACCAGTAGGATGAAATGTGAGTTGTTTTTAAGTTTCGTCGTGAAGAGAGAGAAGATGGAGACTTGGCCTTTGGAGTTATATTTAACAGCATTCCGCCGAGCCCAGGCAGGCTGGCCACTGTTCCGGTTTGTGCGGAGTCTGGACCTGAGGAGTCAAAGGCGGCGCATGTCGAGGCGGATTGGGGCGCCGCTTATCCGCTGAGGGCTGCGCGGTTGCGGGCGTGTTGGTTCACATGCGGGAATCAATCTGCCTACTGCCCGTCCCCGGTATCTGTCCGTGTGAATGACTAATCGAACGATCGGGGCACATACAGGACCTCGCAGTGAACTTAAATAATCGCGTTTAGAGATTCTCTTTTTTCCCCAATATTGTCACTGTTTCTGTATATTTCTATGTGAGCGATTTCTGATCTGGCCAGTAAGTGGCTTATAATGAAACGCGCTGGTAACGTACGTGTGGAAGTTAAAATATGGCAGTCATGAAGCACTTCGTGCAGTAAGAGTACCGATTTCTTCAAACGCTGCTTTCTTTGTAATTCCTCTTCAAAGTCCAGAACTTCACCTGATCTGCCAGGGACGAATCAACAGTGTGTGTGTTTACCCACCCAGATCTTGGATGGTAAAACCTTTCAAGTGTCATTTCCGCGATGAATAAAAGCCAGTTATTTATTTTTTCAACAAACTTGTTAATTGTTTACAAGGAGCCCTGGCGTATCTGACCTTAGTCAAAGTTCAAAGTCTTTAAACACTCATTTTTTCTGCAATCCTCTCAGCCGATATTGATACATTAAAGCTATTTGCTGTATCTTTCCAGTCGTCGTGGCCCGTGGGAGACATGATTTAAAAAGTTCGCTTTTATATACAGAAAGAACGTTTGCCACTTTTTTGTTTAGCTTAGCTGCTTCAAGCCGAAATCTTAGTAGCTGCAAACTGAATTTTGCACTCGCTCATTGGCTGAACCCCGACTGGAAACGAAGTGTCATTAGCTGCACCGGTATGATTTACGTGTATGCATCTGGTAACGTATTACCGATGCATTACATTGCAAAAAATACCATGTAGGCATTGTGTTGTATCACTGATTAGTGCAGTAATGAGCTAAGTGAGCAGTGATTTGCCCACGAATGGTGTAACACTATACGGCGGAATTTTTTGAAATAATTATAAATAAACTTGCTCAGTGCTTCCTTTCTGCGTCCTGACGCATTCTGTACTGTTCATCTGCTCTCCTTTGGGGGTTGGGATTCCCAGTTCCATTACACAAGATCGTGTGAGACAATTTAAAACTGTAAGCTCGGAGTGTGTGGAGCTCGTGATGTTTTTTGGTCCTGTAGCGGGAGGTGGGTCTGTGGTATAGCAAAGGGACTCATCGCATGGGAGTCTGCGGTTAAATACTCCATTTCTGTCCTTCAATCTCCAGCGATTGATGGTTCTCTAAAATCAATAAACCTAAAAGCTCTTGGAGACCAGAGAACAGGCCAGTCTTCCGTCACCCCGGTTTAACTCTGTCGACAGCTGCCTTGGCTGCCAAGAGCTCAGTTTGTGAACCGGATCCTTGCTGTCAGTATGGCAGAGAGGTTTGACTGAGTGTTAAGAATGTGCAAGATGTTTGTGTGTCACCAGGAAGCATTTGTTAAGCGCCAGGAAGACCCCCCTTCAGGCCTGCATGATAGTACTGCTAAGCCTCTGTTATTAAGACCATTTAAGTTTCCCCAGGCCAGACTTACTAGTCTTGGCGAATATTTATGGCTTCTAGCTTCCAGGCAGGCATTTGGTAAACTTTTCTGTCTCCTTCTGGAGTTAGTGCATTGTTTCTGGAAGGGTGGGGTGCGAGATGCCGTTGGGGGGGGGGGGGTGCTTTATGAACTAGATGAGTCGTAGATCTTGCAGGATTAGAGCAGCGGTGAAACACCTTTGATTATCTTGCCTCCACCTTCCCCTTTTGTGTTCTGTCATGGACATCTCACTCAGAAAAGCTGAAGTTTAGAAAGTTGCCCGCTGGCCACGAGTAGCTGCCCTCTCTGGGGGGACTGGCCCCTTCACTGTTCGCCCCTTAGCTCTAGGTAGTTATCCACTCCCTCGCTTCTCAGTCCATCACGGATCATGTGATTTACGCCGCGGTGGGTCTGGCTCTGCGGTTAACAGCTGATCGTTGGAGGCGCCCTGTGGCACCGGGCCCAGGCAGGGTGTGCCCATGTTCCCATTACTCACGCTGTCCCCGGGAAGGGGGGGGGGACCCGTGACGCTCATTACCACGCACCCATCCTCCTGGCAGCTGGCAGCATGCGTTTCCTAGAGGGGCGGGACAGGAGCTCCTGGGTTTCCCAGTCCGGGGAGTCAGGGCTGATGTAGCGACTGGTGGTGGCTTCTGGGCAGGCAGGCAGCGAGGCAGGCAGGCAGCGAGGCAGGCAGGCAGCGAGGCAGGCAGGCAGCGAGGCAGGCGGAGGTGGTGCAGCCTCACATGGTACCCTCTGTTGCCCCCAGGCTGCAGTCTTCAGCGAATAGTGAGCTCTCAATCTGCCCTTTGTGTGTGTGTGTTTACAGGGGGGTGAGAGCTGGCTGAACGGCACATTGTCTGGTTCAGCCAAAAGCCCCGGCTTTCCTCCACCCACACACACAATATTTACTTTCAGCTCTCCAGTTCGGTCTTTCCCCGCCGCTCTTCCGTTTGACCCCAAACTCTGTTTATATTTAAGGGGTCTGTCCAAAGCTGTTTGGCTGTGAGCCGCCCCGCGGGCCGCCCCCCCCCTCCGCCCTGAGAGCCGCCTCTGTCCCCCTCTGTCCCAGCAGCCTGCAACCTGGGGCCGCGCTTGTTTCTGTTCTCTGCCCAGCACCATGGGTCAGGCCTCGTCCGGTGTATCGGGGGGGGTTAGCCCCGCCTAAGCTGAGTCGCCGGCCCGGGGGGGGGGGGGGGGGGGGGGGGGGGGGGGGGGGGGGGGGGGGGGGGGGGGGGGGGGGGGGGGGGGGG
>JABFEA020000038.1:21578358-21589752 GCA_019775915.2 Cyphomyrus plagiostoma
GTGTGTGTGTGTGTGTGTGTGTGTGTGTGTGTGTGTGTGTGTGTGTGTGTGTGTGTGTGTGTGTGTGTGTATGAGAGTGCTCTGACTTGCACCTTTCAGCAGCTTTCCTGCTGTCAGAGGGAATCGCTTGGTACTGGTTGTGAACTGTGCCTTACTGCTCTCCCGGCTTGTCTGAGGACTGGGAAGGGCTCTGCCAGCTTCTTCCAGGAAGTGTCGCTCTCTGGTTTTTACACATCACACCCTACTCACACTGCACTAAGTTGCTCTGGGTAGGTAGTCCAAGATGGCTGTCCGTCATGCAGGAGAGGGGCGATACGTGAACTCGGTTAGTTGGGTATACTTTTGGACCCCCTGGAATCTTTAAAGACCCCCCTGTGTCTCTCTCTGGCCGCAGCCACCAGCTCCACCAAGCTGGAAGACCTGAGCTACCTTGATGAGCAGCGTAACATGCCTCTGCGGGCCTCCATGCGCCTGCCGTGCTCTGGCTCGGGAGGAAAGACCCTGCAGGACTCCAAGGGTAGGCCTGCCCTCTCGGTCCTTCCTGTTCCACTTCGTGTGGAAGACTTTGGGATAGGTGACCCCGCAGCTGCCTTGCCAGTGATACCGGTTCTGCATCTCCTAGCTCGGTTCCTGCCCTACAAGCCGGCGGACATCATGCTGAAGCCGCTGCTCTTCGAGGTGCCCAGCATCACCTCGGACTCTGTCTTCGTGGGTCGCAGCTGGGTCTTCCAGCAGCTGGAACAGGCCCTTGGGAGCCGGGCCGCGGGAGAGGGCCGCGGAGCCGTGCTGGTGGCCGGGGCTGGGGCCGGCAAGACTGCCATAGTCTCCCGTCTGGTGGCCCTCAGCTGCCATGGAGGGCGCATGCGTCAAATTGCCTCCAGCAGCCCAGGAGCTCCCCCTAGAGGTAAGGGCAGGACGTGACTTGTGTGTCGACCAAGTTCTTCGTGAGTAAACTAATGCATCTTGGAAATACAGAGAAAAGTGAATTAGTCAGCTTGCCAGGTCTTAGTTGCTCTGTCAGGTTGCCTGGTCAACAAAGACTGTGTTAACTCACTGGTCTCCATACCTGTTCCTGCCCTACAGGTGGCGACAGCAGTTCAGAATTACCACTCAGCCAGGCCACCTCTCCCTCAAGCACTCCTGGTACCCTGCGGGATGGCAGCTGTCCTGGGACACCCGAGCTCCAAAGATCCAGGGAGGAGACTGTCAAACGGCTGGCCTCTAGGGTAGGCCACTCCTACTCTCAGATGGGCAGCATCTTTATGCCGCTGATTGGCTGAAGCTGTGGCCTGTTGCATTGCCTCGGTTGCAATTGTCCACGTGAGCAACTCAAGCACAAAGCTCATATTTTCAGTCTGACTGCGATTCAGCGAAAAACAAGCCTATAGTTAAGAACAAATTTTTTACAATGGAAGGAAATGTGTCATGAGTTACCTGTCTGTGGCGTTAAGGTCAGCCTGTGCCTGATATTTATTGGAGTAGCCGGTCTTCTCGAGCTGCAGGGTCATGTTTTCTCAGCTTATAAAGAGACATTAAAGTGTTTTGCGGAAGAGTGGATGTTTACTGAGAGCCACGTGGCTTTGGTGACACCCGCAGTCTCAGGGGAGCCCCCCCAGATACGTAATGAAGCATTCTCTGTCCGTGCTGTGGCCCCGTCGCTTGCCTTCTCTCCTCTCACTCTTCTCCATTCGCTGCTCGCGCTAGTGGGGTTGGATTTATTGGTTGCCGGAGATTCATCTTTTTCCATGAGATCTTTTGAGGTTCTCCCAGCCAATGGTGCGACATGCTGGGTTTTGTCTCTACTGACACAGACTCCCCCGATCTCTAGAATCGCATTTCCACCAGCCTGCTAGGGCACTATGCCTGCTGAATGGACACGCCTTCCGCTTACTGAACCATGGCGCCATGTCACAGAGGCATCAGTTAGCAGGGGGGGCAGGCTGCCTGTGGCCTTTTCTTTTAGGTAATGCTTAGCGCCTACAGTCCTTTAACGACTCGCTCGAGAAATTCAAATGACTTTAGGGCTCCCCTAATTACCTCCACGGCCAAAACAGAAAGTGTGAGACCTTCCAGCATAGTTTCTGCTTCTAAAGAACGCCCTGACATTTGTTCAAAGGAATATCGGGCAGCTTCCGTTACTCAGCAGGTCCCGAACGGAAGGGATTTTTTTTGGCCTGAGAGCTTGGCTGGTTCGGTGTGATACTGCAAACTTAGGTAGAGTTATCGGACAATCTACGCTATTGATATGCGACCCAGTTGCCAAGGAGACCACCCAGCTGGAAGGTTTGGGTGACCTCGAGTAAACAGTGCAAAACTGGAGCCCATAATACTGAACCACCCCCCACCCCCTGCTGCATTCAAAAATCCCATGTCTGGGGGCTCGTATTTAAGACTGTAATCCTCCTTCAGCATGTGATACCCAGATTACAGGCCGCTTTTGATTGTAATGAAATTCTATTTTTGGTGCGTTTCAGCTTTTTAGTAAATGACATAAGCAAAATGCAGACAGTGATTTTTAACCATGACTTGACCGCATGGCTGCTGTGCCCCGGAAATGAGACAATGGTGGGGGGTGGCAACCGATCGACGACTCACTACGTAGCCAAAAGTGACCAAGGGTATTAATATGAAGTTGGTCAGTCCATCGCTGCTGGGATATTACCCCTTTTCTGGGGAGCCTTTCCATTAGATGTTGGGACATTGTTGAGTTGGATTTGCAGCCATTTGTGTCGAGTATTGAATGCTGAGTGCTCAGTCGCCTTTCTGTGAGTTCGTGCGGCTGACCTCCGCACCTCAGCTATCTTCTTGACTGTTTGACCTTCACAATCACGTGACCAGGGCAGCATCTGCAGGACAGCTTGTAGCTAAATGTCCTCTGATGGTGCCGAGTGGAAACTCACAAACCTCTTCTGCAGAACAACCTCCCATTCTGCTGGTAATGTTTGTCACATGACATCGTGTGACAGTTTGTTTAATAATATGTCTGTGTCAGCAATGGGTGTGGTTTAATTAGGTGATTCCTCTAATTAATAGGGACGTCTTCCTACTTTTTGGTCTTATAATTTGTATTTGTGTGTGTTATGCATTTATTACACTGCGGGAATCAAATGGCGCTACAATTAGATATAACCCAGTTATTTTCACCTTATGGGGAAATCTGTGATTGCGATTAAAAAAAAAAAGCCAAAAGTCTTTGTTTGGTTAGTTATGGTTAAGGTTAGAGCTGGGTAGGGGTTAAGGTTGTCATTGCTGAGATTAGGGTTTTGCCCATAGAAAAGAGCCCCCACTTTGTGTGTGTGTGTGTGTGTGTGTGTGTGTGTGTGTGTGTGTGTGTGTGTGTGTGTGTGTGCGCGCGCGAGTGTACAACAAAAAAAATATGTGAAGCAGTCTAAAAAAAAAAAAAAATCAGGGTCCCAATTCCATTTCAGCATGTTCTACAAGGACTGTACAGACAGCTTAACCCAGGGCACCTCTAAGTGGAAATAGCGAGTGGGGTAATGAAATGTAATATTTCTATTGCCAACATCACATACAGCACACGGTCATGAACTTGCGTGCCTCTTTCATCCACCATCCATCCATCCATCCATCCATCCATTATCAAATCACTTACCCTGGTCAGGGTTTTGGCCTTTTGCTTGCTGTAGCCCACCCCCACTTTAGGAAGGCGGTATCGGGGTGACATTTTAATATCCATTAAGAATTAACCAGATAATTGTGCACCAATTGTAACAAATATTATTAAGTGACTTGTAATTTGTCTCATCACCTTGTGACCACATAGACTGCTTAGCCATTCCTCTGGAACTTTCTCTCTACTGCCCAGGTCTTAGAATACTAGTATACTAATTCTTCATACTAAACAGCACTAGTATATAGTTTAAACATTAATGAAAATAACAGGGTCAAACCCACACATTTTTGGAAAAGTGCTTCGAATAATACTTAGTATTCCTGGTACGTTTACGTTCGCTGAGCAGGTGGAAGCTGTTACCCGCGGATATGCAGACAGGGCATTCCGGTCCATTTGAATCTCATCTCGGCTGTCCTGATTGTTCGATCTCACCGAATTTTCGTCTCACACCTACTTTAGTTGCTAAAAGACAGATGGTTAATTATTTCATTGTTTTCTATTCCCCGCTGTCAAGTGAATCACTGGGTTTGTTATGTAAGTGCAGGCGAGGCAAGAGTTTTGAAATGCTCTCAGTCAAAGCCATGAAAGTATTCCTAAAGTGTAGTGTCACCTCTGACCCTCCATTACACTAGGAAGGGGGTCACGGATGCAAGTAAATACTAGATAGTTTTTATATAACATTTATGTTTCACTATTCTTTTTACCACTGATCATTCTTTCTAGCAATATGTCCCAGAATCCTCTTGGAATGTGCCGCCCTTTAACCTAATGATTCAGGGAACAGTTCTTTAGCACTTAGCCGACTATATGGTTTTACGAAGTCCTCCAGGCCACACAAGTTTTTTCAATTAGAATTTGATGATTAGTGGTCATTGTCGACACGGAATGTGTCCTCTGCATTTAACCCATATGTGACATCATGACATAGTAGGGGGCAGCTAATTCAGCACCTGGGGAACAGTGCTTGGGGGCGGGACCTTGCTCAGGGTACCTCAGTGGTGCCTTGCTGGTTGGGGATTCAAACCAGCAATCTTTCAATTACATTTGCAGTTCCCTAACCATTAAGCCACCACTGCCCATGGTTTGTTTCTTTAAACTGGACACCTGTCCTGCACTCTGCCCTGCGTGACCCTGTGTGCTGCTGGCTAGCCTCCTGTAAGCTGATGGTTTAGACCAGTCTTTCCCAGTCTGGTCCTTGAGGACCCACAGATAGTCCACGTTTCTGTGCTTTTCCGCACCTTCGGATCCGAACACGTTGTAAGCATTCTATGCTCGTTAACTGAATGTTTAAGCGTAAACCCTTTTCAGATATACTGAAAATTTCTCCAGAACGTGAGACTTGATCTTCAGGTATCCCACTATCCCCTGCCAGATTTTTGGCAGTCGCTGAATTGGGGAATTGTGACCAAGGGGTAAGATTGGCCCATGTCAGTTTCCTGCAGTCTGTAGCTTCGGCAGGGGTCATATTTCTGCTCTGTTCTGTTTCCGCCTTTGCCCTGCGGTTATTTGTTAAGAGGTTGTGTCCAAGAACATTGTTGTCCTCTGCCAGGAAACCCTGGGTAGGACGTCTCTGAGCTGTCATTTGTGGAGCGATATATCAGGGGGCCATGGCCGGCTCGTCCTCTTTATACACTGACCTCTACTTGTGGTTTGGGGCTAATTGCTGCTTATGGGACCAAATAGGTTTTGAAGGCCAAAGCAGACAGGACTACCGTGTGCTGTCAGTCACTGCAGGGTGTCGCCCAGTGGGACCTGATGAAGTAACAACTGTACATTGGGAAAAACTAATCAGCCAATGAGATCCTGCAAAAATCCACTGGAATTTTAAAGTGCCATTTCTCCCATCGGAGGTAATGAAGTTCCTCCTTACACTTCTCTAGTGTCGTTGTCCCCAGATCCGGATCTGGCTCTCCCTCCATTCCCATCCCCCCATCCCTTTATTTCACTCCATTCCTGTCTTTCTATCTCCTTGCTCTGGTCTCACCCTTGCAATCTTCCCTCCTCTGGTTATATACTAGCTATACATCAGTGTGTAGAAGGTTCCTGTCTGTGGTGAGTTACCTGCCTTTGACTTACTTGAGTTTTTCCCACCAGTCTGTGGACCTTCTCATGAGGTAGAATGCCAGCTCTGCTGCAGGTCTCGGATCTGTGCGGCAAAGGGGGGGTCCCGGGGGCTGAAGGGTTAGAACCCCAGGAGTGTGGTCCTCGAACAGACCAAGCAGCCTGTAGGTTTAACAGCACTTCTGCTGCAGCACATTAGTCCAAAGAGGCAACGTCTACGAGCAAAGCGCTTCCCATCTGTACCACAGAAGTCCAGATTCTAAAAATAAATTCTGTTTTCGCTGTTTGAGTTTCTTTTTTTTTTCATTTGGGTTGATTGAAGCTTTGCTGTGGATCTGGGGAAGAGTTCATCTTCTACAAAAAAAATGACCCTTCTCACCAGGTGGTGGCGTACCATTACTGCCAGGCGGACAACACCTACACCTGCCTGGTGCCGGAATTCGTGCACAGTGTCGCCGCCCTGCTGTGCCGGGCGCCCCAGCTCAGCGCGTACAGGGAGCTGCTGCTGAAGGAGCCCCACCTGCAGAGCATGCTGAGCCTCCGCTCCTGCGTGCAGGACCCCTCAGCGGCCTTCCGCCGGGGCGTGCTGGAGCCCCTGGTCAGCCTCCGCGAGGGTGAGCTTCCGTCTCACTCTCATTGGCTGCACCATCTGTCTGTCTTTAGCCACGCCCACGTCTAAATGGATATTAAGAAAGAATAAGGATCTGTATTTTGAATAGTGCTGTGATTACAGATCGCTGAGTGTGACTGGAGTAGCTTTTGGATCTTTGAGAATCACTGCAGCCCAAAGCTCTTTCTGAAAGTTTAACTAGTCCTGTGCTCTGCTCATATGTATGGTATTGTGGGAGCCTTGACAATGGAAACTGATGGTGTGTTGAGATAATCAGTGGTTGAAGGCGAGGCTCAGTGTAGAGCACTGATTGGATATGGAACCAGTAGGAAGGTTCTCCATTGGCCGGTAGGACGGACAGCAGTAAAGCCACAAGGCTTGCTTGCTTGCTACCACGGATTCACTCGTGATTGGGTGAAGCGTGGAGACACAAGAATGTTGAACTGTAGATGTTTACTGTGTTTTTTTATCAATTACTGCTTAATCACTACATTCTTGTCATGGTTTCTATTGCATGTTCATTCTTGCTATACTGATAGCATATTTCTTTATCCTTTGAATATATGTATTTCTGACACAGCCGTTTGCAGCCAGGTGTAAACCGTGACCATAGCCTTTAGGGTTGGCTGGTAATGGCAATGGTAATGGCCAACTTCCATACCAGGCTTGGCAATAATAAAATGTGAGAAAATAAGAAGCGTGAAATAAGGAAAACATGAACAGGTTGACCAGGGAAACTCAATGATAACAAATGTAAACAGTTAGATCCTCTGCTCTTTACTGATGTGCACAGACTGCTTATGCCAGAATGGAGAATAATCTTCTTAGAGTCACAGGGTCACCACTGCTGTCCAAACGTTTATACAGTGGTACCTCGGTTCTCGAACTTAATCCGTTCCAGACTCCGGATCGAATCCTAAAAAATTTAAGTTCTGATCTTATTTTTCCCATAAGAAATAATGGAAAACCAATTAATTGGTTCCCGCCCCCCAAAATTACACCTAAATGTTTTTTAAGCATTTAAACACAAAATGAACAGGATAAAACAAGGTCATTTCTTTCTTAATGGCTTCCAAAACGATAAAGATCTTATCCCAACATTACCCCTTTCCTGCCCCGATCATCCGCTCCTTCCGTGTGCCACGCCCCCTCGTTAACCTCGTGTGGGATCCCCATGTAATCAGCTGTTTCTGGTTGTTGTCATTAGTCCACTGTATTAAGTCCGGGTTTCAGTTTTTTCCCCCAGTCCGATCATTGGGTGCGTTCGACTTGCTTAAAACTGGTTCAAAGTAACGAATTCTGATCCTGACGCAATGCATTACGGTTAGATGCATTGGGACCTCTCGCCCGGCTGCACAAACTGGAACCACCTCCGTGACGACACTCTTTTATCTTTATTGGATGAAGAGTTAATTACACGCATGACGTTTGTATCCCAGGCAGTTCCGGTGCGTAATCTGCTATTTCTCCCAAATATCACGTAATGAGAACTGGTTTTCAGTTTATTTACCCAGTAAAATAAAGTTTAAATAAATGACATAAATGCTGTAATAGTACACTTAAGTTAGTGGTTTATTTATTGTTTGTTACTGTAATGTTGCGCTGCTTTATTTGGTTAATCGTCCAGTCTGTGAAGAAGGAATTCAAGTAAGAATTGCATTGCAGTATGACTCATTTACTGGTGCGTACAATTTATATTAAGTCAGCGTTTACGGTTCGACTTCTGATATTTAGATCGAGTTGTAGGTCAAACTGGTTTGTTCGACTTTCAAGAAATTTGAGTTCTAGTGAACGAGTTCTTCGAGAACCGAGGTACCGCTGTATTTTGCTGGAATAAAGCTTGAAAAGTCCCCTTTTCCTGTCTGCAATCCCAGAAAAGAAGACCCCGGAGGAGGATCACGTGATCCTGATAGATGGGCTGAACGAGGCGGAGTTCCACAAACCGGACTATGGGGACACCATCGCCTCCTTCCTCTCCAGAATCATACCGAGGTTCCCCGTCTGGCTGAAGCTCATAGTCACAGTCCGGGTCAATCTGCTGGTAAGCGCAGTCTCTGGAATCCGTGCTGTACCGGTTTGGGTGTGTTAGGTGCTGTTCTTCCAGATCCTAGTAGGCTGCAGTTTCTGTATGTTCCATGAAGCCTGGACTTCATGGAAGTATGGAAACAGAAGAGGGCTTCAGCTCTGCTGTCTTGTCTTTCCTTGGACAGTGTGGAGGGCTTCCCAGCTTTCTGGTGGACAGGCCTTCAGGGTGTCCTGCCCCCTACCCCTAACCCTAACCCTAACCCCTCACAAATCCCAATAGCTCACTTCTGTTCTCCTCCATGGCCAATAATAAATTTTACCGAAGAGGTTTGGCACCTCTGTCCTCCAAATCGACCAGACTTGACCAGGTAGGCCTAGTGACTTACCTAAATCCAGCACTGGTCCATAACTTGTAAATGTGCACAGTGCCAAAAAAGCAAGTGTAGATCTGGGCCGGCTCTGGAGCAAAGCGGTTACGTCATGTTGACTTGTTGAGCGTCCTGGAAATGGAGCCACTTTCCGCCTATGTGCCTCAGCTCGGTGGTGACAGGAGAACAAGGATCAGCTGAGGCTGATAGATGGGTGTTCAAGTTGGAGGGGGTGCTCTGACCTCCTCCACCCCTCGAGACCACATGAGAGCAGGAAGCCTCCTGGGTCCATCCAGCCTGGGGAAGCAGCATGTCTCTCATAGCGATGCCTGCATCGCCTGACTAATCCACTCGCCCTAGTCCGGCGTTTCGCACAGACGTGTTGCCAACACCTCGTCTCCTGTATTATTCAGTGTTTTCGTGCCCCTGCTGCTCTGTATCGTGATAAGACATACGGGGGGGGGTTCATCTCTCGCCAGTCAAGTCTCTGCTGGGATTTTGGTGGAGTGTAGATTCATCAGTGGCCCCTGGGAATAAAGACACAGCCTCTGAGTGTGGTTCAAAGTGCGGTGCATGGTAGGCATGGCCTTGGCTCCAAAGACAGCCCTGCTTGGCCTCTGTGTCTCCACCCTCTGGTCTGTCACTTGGTGATGAATCTGTGGTCAACCTGGGAGGGGCAGGATGAAGTAGGAGGAAACCCCTCGGGCTACATGACAAGGCATTCCCTTTGTTACTGTTTATTAGTTATAATAGCCAATGCAATAAAAATGGTGGAAATTAGGATTTATTTAACTCTGTCTTTCTCAGCCCACATTTTTGCTTCCTTCAGGATCCCAGCTTGTACTTATCGAGTAACCAAGAATGCTGAATACCTGATGCTGTCTGGGGGCCCCGAGGGACGGGTTGAGAAACATTGATTTAATTGACTCTGGTGTAATGTGGTCGTGTTCATCACACGAGGGCATCTCCTTGGTGGCCTGCCAGCATGCGCCAGGGGTCGGTTTGTCATCTGCATGTCATCTGTTCTTGACAGGACATCACTAGCCTGATGGCCTTCACCAAGATCACCCTGGACCACTTTCCGGACAACCAGGATGTTCAGGATGACCTGTATGCCTACATCCAGCACCGCATCAGCAGCAGCAAGGAGATCCAGAATAACATCTCGCTGAACGGCAAGGCCGACCCAGCCATGGTGGGAAAGTTGAGCAGCCACCTGGCCTCGCTCAGCCAAGGCTCCTACCTGTACCTGAAGCTCACCCTGGACATGTTTGAACGTGGCCACCTGCATATCAAGAGCGCCAGCTACAAGGTGGTGCCCGTCTCGCTGACTGAGCTCTACCTGCTGCAGTGCAACATGCGCTTCAGCAGCGCCGCTGCCTTCGAGCGAGCCCAGCCCGTCCTCAACGTGGCGCTGGCCTCGCTGCACCCGCTTACCGACGAGCAGCTCTTCCGAGCCGTCAACGCCGGGGCTGTCGCTGGTGAGCTGGAGTGGGAAGACTTTCGGCAGAGGGTGGAGGTGCTGTCCTGCTTCCTGGTGCGCAGGAGGGACAAAACGCGCATGTTCTGCCACCCTTCCTTCCGCGAATGGCTTGTGTGGAGGGCCGATGGCGAGAGCACGGACTTTCTCTGCGAGCCCAGGTGAGTGCCGCTCCCACTCTACCAACCAGAACCTTCAACACTCAACAGGAGTCTGTTCCAGATCCCAGATCAGCGACTGATTAGGTTGTCGCCACAAACCGACTGAGCATGTCCTTCAACATTGGAACGCTGCGACATCTTGCTTAGAGGTGACAGGACATCTGGACTCGTGGTGCAGTTGTACCGAAGCTGTGATTGGACGCATCCCTTGTCCTCACACTTAGAGAGGCGATATTACTGTTCTGTGTTCAGCCGCAGGCGGGGTACTCAACTCATCGTGAGGCCATGGCAATAAATCTCCAAGCGGCATTCCACATAGACGCAGACTCGTATCGGGAGCAGTCAAAGACTGAATTAACACACGGGAAGCTTGTTTTGAAATGCGGGCAAGTGGGGAGAGTAATTAGTGTTCCCTGGTCAATAAACGGTCATGTACTTTCATCTATTTAGAAGGAAAGGTGATGGTGCGGAATCCAAGAAAATAGCAGAAAACAAATAGCCTGTTTATCCTGAGCTTAAAAAACATTAAACTCACAACGGTGCTCTGTGACTTCCAAGAAAATATAGATAAATTCCTTGATGCATTTATTTTGTCAGGCACATAGATCAGTCAGTCTCTGTACTGCCACAAATGGACCATCACACTGGTAACTGCAGATAGAATCATGTGGGAAGCCTGTGTGGGACAGAGGAAGCATCTTCTGGCAGGAGCAGTCTCTCTCTCTCTGTCCCGTGCAATGGTTTCTCCAGCCACTGGTCTGACACGCTGTCCCGAAATCCTCGAGGACCCGTCCGTTCCCTGAATCTTCATAAATGGAGAAAACTGACACCCACGTTCCCCTGAGTACGCAGACGAGGCTGTTTCTGTAAACATTTAACCGTCGCTTGATAGCTGTCAGCCGTCAGTTTTACTGGGTCTCCCGTGTGCCTGAACACCCACTGCAGAGATGAAAACCAGGAAAGTTTGTCTGCACTGTACCAGAAACTCCTTTATTCTGTAATTTTTGGAATTTCTGCCTCTGGGGCAGGCTGTCACCGTGAGCGTGCTGTCAATA
>JABFEA020000038.1:21589852-21602823 GCA_019775915.2 Cyphomyrus plagiostoma
AGCCATCAATCGCTCCTGGGTGGTACACGGCAGGCTGTCACCGTGAGCGTGCTGTCAATAAGCCATCAATCGCTCCTGGGTGGTACACGGCAGGCTGTCACCGTGAGCGTGCTGTCAATAAGCCATCAATCGCTCCTCGGTGGTACACGGCAGGCTGTCACCGTGAGCGTGCTGTCAATAAGCCATCAATCGCTCCTCGGTGGTACACGGCAGGTTGCAGCTGTCACAGTCACAGGCCCCGGCGGTTCGGTACGTTCTGCCGCATTTGTCACCCTTGTGCTTGGCTCAACTTTTACCGGCTTGTTTTTAAAATGTGGCTCGCAGTCAGTCCAGGTCGAACACACATGCTCTACAGTCAAGCCGGAGAGCAATGCAGAAGCCAGCGAGTGAAATGGATGAACTGGATGTGGTTTAACAGAGATGCACTCTTAGCCATTAAATATGTACGCAGCTGCCTGAGATATTAGCTGGTAATCTACTCGCACTTTCGGACGGATTTGACAGAGGGGCACAGAGCTGCAAAAGGCGACTCTAATTCCTGTGTATTCAGGGCTCCTGTTTAGCAGTGACTCCCGTGACCTTGTTGCCGAGGCAACCTTAAGTGTGACTGTATGTGCCTGATGTTTGCAGGAAGGTGTGTTGCCTGTCCCTGCCCGCTGCAGCAACTGGCATGGTGTGTTCTTCACCAGGCTGCCATAAGGTTGAGAAATAAGGCAACATCAGCGACTGGGACAGAAGAAAGCATGCAGCCCACATACGCCCCGCCCCCCTAACCCCGGCCCGGGAAACTTGTTTGTTAGGGCAGCATCCATCATGGAGATCAAAGGCGAAAGTGGTTGTGTGTGGCCTTTTAATGAAGTTCCCAATTAACAAACAGCAGGGCAGACGAGGGGGGAGCACATGCCCCCCCCCCAAGCCCACCAGCTCATTTGCTTGGTGGAGGACCCAGCACCATTTAATCACACGGAGGGTCCTGATGAAAGCGTCCATCGGTGAACTTAGGAGCGGGGGGAACGAGCGCATCCGTGATCTGCATTTAAATGTGCGAATTTGAAAGCGGACATGTTTGAAGGAGATGGTTCAGAGCGAGAAGTGGCCCAGCAGTGGCTCTCTGGCTGGAGCTGAGTCACCCTTTGTCTTGCTGAGTCTGAGAACTTCCCAGGGAATAACAAAGGCACAGCGCTCACCTGAACACACGACATCACAGCTGCACTAATACTTCATCCTAAGCATCACAGTTGCACCTGTAACTGCTGCCATTTGATTTATTTATGTTTTTTTTATCTCTGCCATGGCGCACAGCCCTGACCAGGAAAAGTAGGTATCGGATGGATGGAAGGATGGATGGATGGATGCTATGAAAGTGACTGGCTAAGCATAGAATGAGGCAGCAGTGTATTATGGGATAGAGTGACTTAATGAGGCTTTCTGTCCCCTGTAATGGTGCTCTGTCTGCCCACAGGAGTGGCCATGCCCTCATGGCCTTCATGCTGTCACGGCAGGAGGGGAAACTGAACCGCCAGCAGACCATGGAGCTGGGCCATCACATCCTGAAGGCCCACATCTTTAAGGTAATGAGACTCATTCCCGGCAGTGGGGTCCGGGGGGGGGGTTGGGGGGGTAGATCCCAGGGTTCATCACTCACTAGCAGAAGATGCTGCTCTTTATTGCCCTCTTACCAAAATGTGTATATCTGAGATGGGGGCACATCTGTTCTTCCTTTGTTCATTTGATGATTTTCATCTGAATATTTTTAAATAATTAAATAACAATGAATGACAATAAGGGTTGGTACCTCCAGAATCGGAGGTTAGTTCGTGGGTCACTGGGCAAGATATTCCGGAAGGTCATGTGGGCCCTAGTATAACATTTTCCACTGCTGGTGTCTCTCACCTTCACGCTTTCTGTCTCTTCAGGGTCTGAGCAAGAAGACGGGCGTGTCCTCCAGCGTGCTTCAGGCCCTGTGGATCAGCTACAGCACCGACGGCCTGTCCGCTGCCCTGGCCTCCCTGAGGAACCTCTACACGCCCAACGTCAAGGTAGGTGCCATGGTGGACGGGTCTGGACCAAACATCACCTTGGTTGGGAGCAAGAGAAAAGAAAATGATTTTGCAATGAAGCAGCCAAACTGGTTTATGTTATGGTCAGCAACAGTTCTGATTTTATATGACATGTACATGTTACCCACCAGCACAGGTTAGCTGATGCCTTCTAACATGCAAGAAAATTGACCTTGTCGGGTAGATCCTCCAGCATTGATCCAACGCTGGTTGTGGTCTTCAGGCAGGAGACCATCCTGCAAACCCAGGAGACACCCAGCACTGGCTGCCACTCCATCACTGCATGACCTTGTCAAGTAATTTCTAAAAAATTATGCTTTAAATATTTCTCCCTACTACGTATAGTGAATTCTTGCACCACAGGGAAAATACAAACAGGGACATTTTTTTAAAAAAAACCTCACACTTTGTTTTTTGTTCTCAAACAATGACCTTCTCCTCCAAACTCGTTCCAAACGATTCAAGGTCATTTTTGCTCTGAAAGGTTTTGCTTAGAGCCACTAATTTATTCCATTGACAGGGAAGTAAATAAAACCAGTTCAGTCCTTTGCCTTTCACTGCTGTTTGATCAGGCGTTTTTTATTCAAATTCCTCCCAGAAATGACGTGGTTTGATCATCCTGCGAGGGGGCGGCACGAGACACGCTCCAGTGTTTAATCAATTTGGGAATTGCAGTCTCTCTGCATGATGGAGCCAGCTTATGTCTGAGTTCCCCAAACAGCTAAAACGAAACATCGTTTTTGTGGAAAAATCAAAGCATTATCAAGTAAACGCCCGAGTCACCTATGAGCTGCCTGAATTGGTTATTTAGCCAAGCTAACATGCTTTTTGTTAGCCAAGAAGCTGTTTGGATAGATGAGTCACAGTTTCTTTAACTAAGACACTGTTTGGTCAGTCACATTTCTGTTTGGTTAGTTAGGAAACTTTCGCATTAACTGAGAGTCATTCAGATTTATAATTTCTCACCTGAAGCCATTCAGGGCTAACATGATAGAGCTTCTTGCGGAAATGCATACGTGACCTTGTAGGTGGTGCTGAAATACTTGCAAACTTAGGAGTCAGCTTCAGTGTGCTGCTGTGTGAGGAAGATCCATGGGCAGAGGAGACAGAAGGAGCAGCGGATCTTTTAATGGAGTTTGCGATCAGTTAGACCGGTGGGTCCCGATCTGGTCCTCAGGGACTCCCCAGAAAGTCCACGTTTTTTCAGGGCTGTCTGGCTCCCCAAGGACTAGGCTGGGAAACACTGAGTTAGAAGACTGGTTAGCTGTGCACTTAATCAGTTATCGTTGAGTCAGCTGCGTCCCTGCTGGACTCCTGTCCAGCCAAGCGGGTGATGGATCTGCAGAATTCCCATACAGCAGGACTGGAGATGGATGAGAAGCCACAGGTAGTAGCACATGGAGATGCTGGGAGTAGCTTCTCCTTACTGCGGGAGGCTCATCACTCACAGCCACCCTAGGTGGGCTTGATGCCTCTGCTCGCGCTGCTCTGCACCTGGGAGATTTGTGGCGTGCCGGAACCAGCATACCTCTCACGGTCGGCGCGTGGGATCTGCAGATGAAAACATCCATCGTAACAATTCATTCCCTCTCAGCAGCAACTGGCCCCCTCCCAGACCACAGGCGCTGGTTGTTTTCCTAGCAGGTCGATATTGGCATGTGAGTTATTACCCCCCAAGACTGGGGGTCCTGCCTGCATTCTAACTGTGTGCGAAGTTTGCTTGTCCTCCCCATCTGCCGATACGCCAGTTCCTCCCTAAAAACCAAAAACCCTCAAAGCTAGTAGGTGACCTGGTGTCTCTGAATGGCCGATAATGTGTCCTGTGGTGGATGGGCATCCCATCCGGGGTGTCCCCTGCCTCTTGCCCTGTGCTGACCACGATTGGCTCCAAGATCTGTACTGCATAAGCGGTTAAGAAAAATGGATAGATGAGTTTACATCATAGGCTGGACTGAGGTAAAAATAAGAGTCAGTGTGGGAGTGTCTATCTGTCCATCCACCTATCAACAATTTAAGATGTGTAGGGGTTGGACAATGAAACTGAAACACTGACCGAACTGGTGTTTGAGGTTTCACGCCTATATATGGGTGGCCTGATGGCCGATCTTCACTGATTGCACGTTCTGTGAGTAATAACAGAGTGTGAAAACTGAATTGGCAGAGCAATAGCACAGGCGAACATAAAATATTGCAATCGACACGACATGATGGGAAGCATATCGGAGTTCAAAAGAGAACAAATTGCTGGTGTGCGTCTCGCTGGCGCACCTGTGACCATGACAGAAAGTCTTTGACGTACCAAGAGGCGTGGAATCCAGGGTAATGTCGACATGCCACCGCGAAAGATGGACCACATCCGATAGGAGTAAATGTGGATGTAAGAGGAAGCCGTCTGAATGGGATGTCCAGGTACTTACCAGGATTGTATCCAAGGAAATGTAAAACTACAGCAGCCCAGGTCACTGCAGAATTAAAAGCGCTTCTCACCTCTCCTGTTTCGGTCCAGACCTCCACAGGGCCAGAATTCATGGGCGGGCTGCTATAGCCAAACCTTTGGTCACTCGTGCCAAACATTGATTTCAATGGTGCCAGCAGGAAAATCTTGGGTTGTGGACAATGCGAAACATATTGTTCTCTGATGAGTCCACCTTCCCTGTCTTTCTCACATACGGGAGAGTTACAGTGTATAGGATCCCCAAAGGCTCACCACCCAGATTGTTGTGTACCCAGTGTGCAGCGCGGGGTGGATCAGTGATTGTTTGGGCTGCAATATCATGGCATCCCCAAGGCCCACTGCTTGTTCTAGTTGGGCACGAAACTGCCAATAACTACCGAGCCATTGTACCAGGTTCACCCAATGGTACAAACATTGTACCTCGAAAATGTATCAGTATGGTAATGCAGCAATACACACCATAAGACTGGTGACAGAATGGTTTGGTGAACATGAAAATGAAGTTTCCCATGGCCTCCACAGTCACAAGATCTGAATATTATTGAGCCACGTTGCAGTGTTTTAGAGGAGCAAGTCAGAAAATGTTTGCCTCCACCAGCATCATGCAGTGAACTGGCCACTATTTTCCATAGGAACAGCTCAAAATCCTTCTGGCCACTGTGCAGGACTTTTATCTCTCATTCCCCAGACAAACTAATGATGTAATGGCCACAAAAGGAGGTCCTACACCATATAAATAAATTATTGTGGTCTAAAACCAGGTGTTTCAGTTTCATTTTCCAACCCATGTAAATCTTGTCATTTCCCAACCCAAACCCCGCCTCCCAGGTAAGCCGTCTCCTGATGCTGGGTGGGGCCAACGTGAACTACCGCACAGAGGTGCTGGGCAATGCGCCCGTGTTGTGCGTGCAGTGCCACTTGGGCCACCAGGAGCTAGTGAGCCTGCTGCTGGAGTTCGGCGCCATCGCGGAGGGCACCTCCGAGAACGGGATGAGCGCGCTGTGCTTCGCGGCTGCCGCTGGCCACCTGGGCCTCGTCACACTGCTCTGCAAGCGTGGGGTCAAGGTCAGGATGAGTTTAAACTGCTAACACATCACTAGCTGTTAGCTACTGCGACATGAGTCCGTATGTCTGAAAGTTTCACTTCAATGTCTGAACCCTCTGGTGCCTGAACCCTTCCGGGTGATGTTGATTTTTGTTAACCATGCTGGTTTCTGGCTACCCTAATTCAGCTACAGATGCTCACATTCAGTACCTGTGTGCAGGTCGACCATGTGGACAAGAGTGGTCAGTGCGCCCTGGTCCATACAGCTCTACGGGGCCACATGGATGTCATGCAGTTCCTGCTGGCCATGGAGTGGAGCCCTGGGGGTGGGCAGGGGGACTCCGGCCTGAAAATCAGGGCCACCCAGCAGGCCCTTACTGCCGCTTGCAGCATGGGCCACACACAGGTGAGTCGGCTCCCAGGGCACAACTGGAGAACAGGTAGAAAAGAAATTACTGAAAGGGCCATGAACTCATAGCCATCTTTGCCACTTCTTCATAGGGTCAAAAACCATAGCTGTAACTAAGACATTGCTGGTTCAGGACCAAACACGGGTCTTGTAATTATACTCTGAGCAGAAGCTGTCACACTGTTGTCTGTCTTATACAGCTTCAGTGGATGTTAAGGACATTAATTGACTTGAGTAGAATGACCCCCCCACTAGGCTGTTGGGATTGGGCTAGCCATGCCCTTATTACTTCCTGGGTGTCTCTCATTTTTCAGTCAGTCAGAGATTTACATGCATATCAGGTGTTTCACACGTGATTGGTTTAGGCAAATGTGCATTGATCATCCTAAGTAATTTCCCAGTCACGCTTTAAAAACCTGTTTATTCAGCACAAAGCACAATCATTTGAATATTTAGTTCCTACCCAAGGATGTGAGTTTGTGCCATTAATCACGTCGCCTTCCTTTTGACAGGTGGTGCGGAGTCTGCTGGCACTGAGTAATGAACACAGCGTGCAGATTGATGGGCATGACACACTCTGGGGAGAGACAGGTACCGCCTCCCTTTTGTGCGCCTCCCATCGGGTCATCATTAGCACACGTTGGGCGCCAAGCATAGCCAGAGCTCTCTCTCTCTGGACATGTCAGGGGGGTGCGGTGTGCATTATCCAAAAACATGTTTTAGACCTGAATACTGTAGCCTCCTTATGAGCGTAAAGCTCTGACCTCGAGGCACCACCTGTTGCGCTAATCGTGCATCATCCAGATGGTTGTGGCTCTTCACAGCTGCCTCGCATTAATCCCATTCACCTGTAAATAGAGCAGCCCTCCAATGTGTTTACGTTTTCTAAGCGCCATTGGCTTCACCCCCTTCCTGCCACCGCTCCCGAAAACGGACCCTTGACTGGGCTCATCCTGTGTCTTATCCTGATGGAGTTTTTGCAGATTGTTACCTGAGTTTTACCGGCCTACACTAGTCTTCAAAGAAAGCCCTACCCTCCTAACCTCCCCCAAAAACACATAATGAAGTTGGAGATGCTGGATCCATCAATCTGGTTACTGAGCCGTAAAGTAGACACGCTCTGCTTTGGTCTTTTAAGCGTGACTGAAACGGTGCCTGTGAATCTTCATCACAGCTTAAAGCTCCATAAATGCCCAGCGGGGGGTGGAATCCATCTCTAGGGGAATTGCAGGTTTGAGTACCACTGGTTGTGTCTACACTAGAAAGGCTTCAGTCGAAAAATTATAAATCTGTCTGAAGCAGTAATACTGCAACCATCTCATTGAGGAAAACGGTTCTCTCCGAGGCCATATGATCAGATTAGACGGCGTTTGTGAGGCAGACAGGCAGGTAGCTGCTGGACACGGTTGCCATTGGACACGGTCGCCGCTGACGACAACAACATGGTAATAGAGCGGGAGTAGGAAGGCAGAAGAATGGCAGCTGATTAGCTGGCAGTACGCTGGGTGTTGCAGAAACGTGTAGCACACAGGTCTTATATGAGGATGTACATGCTGGGAGTGCTGGATTCTTCTGAAATAAATGATGTGGAATTATAACAAAAGAAAAGAATGAAGAGTTAGAATCTCTGTGAACATTTAGCTGTGAACCATGTTTTTCCCAGAGAATTACATAAATGGAGATAAACAGAGAAATGTTCCCTGGCTTGTGTCCATTTGAAAGGGCGTTCTCAGCATTTACCTCTATGGATGGCCTGACGTCATATGATCCAGAGACCTGTCATGTGACTTGTTCCACAGAGACATGGCATTGGGTCAGTGTCATTTCATAAAGCTTTGATTGGTTCCTTCTCCCTACACTTTGTTTTGCCACCTTCAACAAAAGCAAGGCTGTGATAAAGAGCTGTGAATTAATTAAAACTGTTAGGATTGTTTTGGCAACGCTTGCTGTACTCGCACTTAATTTATTGCGCTCTGCAGCTCCAGCCAGCAGAGATCAGGATTAGCTTGCTGGCCGCAGCATCGCTAAAATGCTAAACGTCAGTGTAAAGATGTGAGCTAGCCTGTGTGACCTTGTGCTCCTGGTCTGTTGCCTGCTACCAGACGTTAAAAGAGGATGAACCATGGCCGTCGCCACCATTAAATCTGAGGGGGACGTGTTTCTTTGGACCCCCCCCCACATTTAACATAAAATATTACTTTTATGCCAGTGTGTCCCCACCCCCACCTTCAAAATGCTTCTGACGCCCTTGGGATGAACAGTGTTTACAGCAAGGTGGCGGCCATTCCAGAATGCATTCACCAATTCCAGTCGAATTCCAATCCAAATCATTTCCCGATTTGCATTGGAATTGATTAATGGGTTCCGGAATGGGCCCCACCCTGGTTTACAGCACCCCTCTCGGGTCTAATTGTAACAGGGAACATAACCGTAAGCAGGACCTGATGGTTTCGGCCTGGTCTGCATGCTGGTCTGAGACACACAAAGGCTCTGCTAGCCTTAATTATGTTTTCCTGCTATACCGAGGTGCTAGACTGTAGCAGGGGTTTGTTAATTGGATTCCCATTCATTTGACTTCCAACTGCTTATCCTGCTGAGGGTCACAGGCCTGGAGCCTATCATAGGCAGCACAGGGCTGGGGTACTGGATGGGGGATGCCAGTGCGGGACCACATAGGCATGTTCACACAGCCTGAGTGCATGTCTTTGGAGTGCCTGTGGGGAGACCCATGTTAGATGGGAGGACAGGCAGTCTCTAAAGCAGGGCTGCCCAGTCCCGAAAGGCCACTCTACACCACAGTTTGCTGATTTCCCTGCTCAAACACAGGTACTAAACCTAATTAGTTGGTAGGCTGTATAAGATGCATTTGAGCAGGGAAATCTGCAAACTGTGGTGTAGAGCGGCCCTCCAGGACCCGGACTGGGGAATCCTGCTCCACATGCAGACAGGGGGGTCCGTCTGTGCACATTTCCGTGGGCTGTACCTAATATTCTTCAGTGTCTTTATTGTGTCCAAGCTGTTTCGCTTCCAGAAGGTTGTCATAGTCGACGGTGAGCTTGCTCAAAGTCACATTGCGACACCTGTGGGTGTCAGCATGCCGTCGACAGCTCTGGTCCGACGGGGTGGGGGGCCACTTCCAACGGCATCCTTCATGCACGGCGGGTGACCTGTAGCAGAGACCGGGGGCCCCCACGCCCCTAATGGTCACATAATGAGTGTATATCGAAGCCTAATCGCATGCATCTGGCACCATCGTGGGATGGGTGAAGTCCCCACCTGCCCAGCCACCCCCTGTGAGGAGATGAGCCAGCACAATTTGTTTCGTGCCATTAAGCCCCCATCTGGAACTGGATGGTTGGATCGTTTCTGCAAGCATGTCCGTTTCCCCGTGTGCAGGACACACTCCCCAGGGAGTCGTGTGGAGCTTTGCTGTAGGACGTGCTTTTAATGTGTTTCTCAGAGAGGACGACGTCAGCAGAAATCATGCCGCTGCAAGAGCAGGGCTGGATTCTAGCATCCATCAACATCTAAAGGCGCGGAGGTCACCTACAGCTCTTCCAGGCTGTTGATTGTGATCAGAAGTCAATATTGTGGCTGCAGTGCTGTGACCCTGCTGGGTGTTGCCCTATCAAGCCCATGTAGCTGCATCAGGAAGGCTCTGCTACTTCATCTCTTCCAAAGAGCTCCGTGTGGAGATGATCCTGCCTCAGAAAGGCACCCACACGACAAGGTCCCGTGTAATTACATGAGTGTTAAGCTCATTTTCATGCCGTACAGCATGTTTTCCACCGGGCTATAGGTTTACTGCGAACTGCAGCTGTCTAACAAATGCAAATAAAATACGGATTCCAGATTTTTCTTTACATAAGGTGCCTGACTTAATCAGGACATCTTGCCGGTTAGACAGACCATGAATTTAATAAGGAAATAATTTTATATAAATGAAGTCTGAATAGCTAATGTGAATTTAATAAAGATGTATTGATCATATAGATGTAGGGTAAAGAGCTGCTTTAAACCCTCTGAAATTATATGAATGATAATTGAAAGTTCAGGACAAGAAAGAACAAATCCAGACCAAGGTTTTGTTTCAACCAACCAGTTGAGCGCACTGTGACTGTGACACTCTATACTAAACAGGTTGGGTGAAACAAAACCTTGGTCTGGATTTGTATTTTCTGGTCCTGATCTTTCCACCCCTGATGAATATTAAGATGTACATCAATACACTGCGATTAGTGTGAAAAACAAGTCAACAGTTGGCCTCCTCCTGGTCTTGCAGAGGGGTAATACAAGCACAATACAAGACGACCGGTGGGGTGACAAACAGGTGACAATCATCCCATCTGTAGCCCCATTTAGGCTCAAGTCCTGGAGGAACTCGTGGGACGAATGGCAGCCTTGCCCTTAAGTGGCCCATAAACAGTCCTCCCCACCTCAGCTACCAAAGGCACCCCTGGGTGTGATGGACAGACAGGCGGCCATTGACAGACACATTCCTCAAGCTGTGCTCTGGCTTTTTTTTCAGCGTACCCCCGACCCCCCCCTCCTGAAGGTCATATGTGGGAGAGGTTCTTACCGATGGTGCGTGTTTAATGATGATTAAGGCAGCAGCTGTTAATCCCTGCACTTGACGCTCACATGAGAACAAAGATGTCGCCCCATCTCACCCTAACTTGCATACCATTGACCCTAAACCACAGGACACAGGGATCGCTGGTTCCTGGGCACAGTGGTATCTTATGAGTAATTTGTTCAGAGGGTTTCACGGCTGATGAATAGGTTAGGTTCCCGAAAAACCTCACCAGCCAAAAGCCCCTTGAGTTTCCTGGGTCCTTTATTGAAATAATACTCCACACTCCGCTCACCACACCGACAGCATTCAGGCCGTTTCTAAACTCGGATCCTAGCAGACTGTTTTTGCTGAGGGATGTGATGTTACATAAGGGATTAGAGCCGGGGCTCTTGGCCGAGCCATCTGGAGACTGTTAGGAGAGCATCGCGGCAGGTCAGGTGAACCCCCCGCTTTGGTGGAGCAGGCAGCCGGCTCTTTAGCAGTGCGATGAATGCTTCCTGTCAGCTCAACACGTGTCCATGCCACATCCCGCCTGGACAATAAGCATGAGGTTTGGGATGGGAATTAGATAGCCGGTTCATTTCCTTTACTGCATTTCTGTGTGTGTCCAGTCCATCCTTCACAGTGTTGAGGGAGTAAATATATCCATGTGCAGTGTTTCTGGGGTCACCAGGTGTACTGAGCCCCAGTGTCATGTCCTCTGTCCCCAGCACTGTGTCTCCCCCCCAGTGTCATGTCCTCTGTCCCCAGCACTGTGTCCCTCCCCCAGTGTCATGTCCTCTGTCCCCAGCACTGTGTCCCTCCCCCAGTGTCATGTCCTCTGTCCCCAACAGTGTCCCTAGCACATGTCCCCAGCACAGTGTCCCCTGTCCCAATACTATTTCCCCAGCACTATGTCCCTCGTCTCTAGCATCATGTCCCACCCCCAATGCCATTTCTCCAGCACCGTGTCCCATGTCCCCAGCACAGTGTCCCCTGTCCTCTCCACAGCCCTGACGGCCGCTTCCAGCCGAGGCAAGCTGGAGGTCTGCAAGCTGCTGCTGGAGCAGGGGGCTGTGGTACAGCAGGCCAACCGCCGTGGGGCCTCCTCCCCCTTCTGTGCTGTGAGGCAGGGCCACTGGCAGGTAAGGAGGGCTCAGTTGGCTGGTGGCTGATGGGAGAGGTGACTGGCTGGACACTAATCAAGCCACACTGTCACATATGTCAAGAGCTGAAACCAGAAGAAGCAAAGCCGGACGTAATATCCCGACTGATGCGTTGTTGCACTTAGGTGGTTTGGGAAAGGACATTGTGTGATAACCTGGGCAGCCAACTGTAACTGCTCCCTCACCTTTTCAGGTCGCCGAACTCCTCCTGGAGCAGGGAGTGGACATCAACATCACCGAGAAGCAGGGGCGGACCCTGCTGATGGTGGGAGCCTGCGAGGGCCACCTGAGCACAGTGGAGTTCCTGCTGTCCAAGGGTGAGTGTCAGGTCAAAGGTCAGCCCTTACCACTGTGCCATGACCCTTGGGGTTTCACTCAACATGCAGAGCGACAGGTTTTTCCTGAACTGGAAAATGCCATCGCACGTAGAATGGTGGAAAGTTAGTTAACGTGAAGATGAAATTCAGTCACTACCATATTCATAATTTCAAGCTAAAATCTGTACATTGTTTTCTATTGGTAACTGGCCTGCATTTCTATTGAGTGGCTGGTGAAGTACTTACTTCTTAAGAAAGTTCTATCTTGAATGTTAAGCAATTTATTAAAAAGTCTGCAGATCCGAAGCCCAGACAGGACCTTGTTCAGGCATGGATGAAAGCCGCGTGAATCGCTCTGAGCACGTGACCGTCGTAACGACGGCGGCCTTGATCCGTGGGCATGTGCCTCCTGTGTGCCCCCCCAGGCGCCTCCGTGACGGCGGAGGATAAGGAGGGCCTGACGCCTCTCAGCTGGGCCTGTCTGAAGGGACACAGAGAGGTGGTGCGCTGCCTGGTGGCAAACGGCGCTGTGGTGGATCACGCCGACAAGAACGGGCGCACGCCACTGGACCTGGCGGCCTTCTACGGCGACGCCGACATCGTGAGTGACCAGTCGCTACTCTGACGGCCTCCTGCAGTCACTGGTGTAACATACAGGGGGTTGGTCTCCTGGGTCTTCAGGCCAGCAAAGAGCTTACAGAGCCACGGAAAGTTCACAAGCCCTACACCCCCCCTACAGCTCCTGAGGTTGTAAATATAATCACTTGCAGACTGTTTCTGGGGTTACCAGGTGTGTAATGGCTTCTGTCCAACGCCACAGTATCCTCTGTCCCCAGCACAGTGTTCTCTGTCCCCAGCACAGTGTTCTCTGTCCTCAGTACAGTATCCTCTGTCCTCAGTACAGTATCCTCTGTCCTCAGTACAGTGTTCTCTGTCCTCAGTACAGTATCCTCTGTCCCCAGCA
>JABFEA020000038.1:21610822-21622065 GCA_019775915.2 Cyphomyrus plagiostoma
CTCGCGTGTCACATACTTCGGGAGGGGCTATCAGAGCAAACCACACACTGCAATCCTCGCGTGTCACATAGATACTTAGGGAGGGGCTATCAGACCGAACCACACACTGCAATCTCCCTCGCGTGTCACATAGATACTTCGGGAGGGGCTATCAGAGCAAACCACTAGCCCAATGTTGTTGTTTTAATCCAGCAGGGCTTCTCCTGTGGGCTTCCGCTTTCCTGAGGGCCTCAGGCCAAAATGGAGCACTAGATGTCAATAACATCAATACGCTGGGCTTTATAATGCAGGATATTAATCCTCATAGAAAAGTGAGCACATTTATGGAAATCTCACCACACAGATGGATTATGTTTACAAGCAAAGGCCTTGAATGAAACAATTGTAACTTCAAGGTCTGCTTAGAAATACACAAAAATAAGTTAGTAGGCCCACATGTGTTGAAACAACCCCAATGATTGTGGGTAAATTGTCTCAAATGATTAGACCCCCCCCACCTTGCACACACACACTGGGGGTGGCCTCCTGCTTTTGACTTTCTTCAATCTGAAACCTTTCAGACTCGTCAACTTAACAGTCAATTTAACAGAAAATGAAACAGGAAAGGTCAGGCAGATTAATCCACTTAAGCACTGATTGCTATGACGAGGTCTGGGACGTCAGAGGGTCTCCAGGCAGCAGGGCAGGCTGTTGACAGCCCCCTGAGGCAGACTGAGGCTAGTGTTACAGCCCTCATCACTGACACAGCGTGGCGGGGGGGGGGTCTATAAAAATTTCACGGTGGGAGAACTAGAAAATCTATTTATATCCATGTGTGCACTGTGCACATTGACCCAGTGAGGGGATCGAATGGTCAGCTTGACACACTGGAGCCCACTGGTGCAGAATACCCAGAATCCCCTGGGCTGAGATTTTGGGGTATGTAGTAATTACCAGTGGAGCAGGAAAAAACCTCAAGCAGGAGACATAAGGCACACTGGGACTGATCTGAGAACAGATCTTTCCAACACCCAAGCCCTCTGCCCCCATCTCCGTCCCCAACTCATAGCTTGAAGGCAGCTGATCTTTGAACAGCCTGAGCTGTGGGGATGAAGCTCACAACTCCTGGGGGTCCAGGTCCTGCATGATGACACATTGGCATCTACACAGTGGATCAGCAAGATGCATGGAAGGTGAAGGAGCAGGGAAAGGTCAGGAGCGTGACATCACCAATGCGGAGGTCAGAGGTCAGCGTCTCCTTGTCCAGGCAGAGTAGAGCTCGACTCTGTCGATGTTGTTGGCCCTGAAGGAGCTTTTGAGTGCTGCCAGGCCTTCCTCATGCAGCCAGGCCAGCGCGTCTTCCTCAGGCCAGCTACTCACCGGCAGGCTGGAGCGACCCACTGCGCACCTTCCTGGAAGGATGGAACACACAGACAGCAGAGGACTCCATTTCCCATCAGCCTTTGTTGGTCTGAAATACTGCCAGGATATTCTCCAGCACATTATCAGCAGAGGTGGAGATTTCAGGACCAGAGAGTACAAATCCAGACCAAGATTTTGTTTCAACCAACCAGTTGAGTATAGAGAGTCACAGTCACAGATACTCAACCAGCTTTATACTCTGGACCTGAAATCTCTACCTCTGTTACAGTCCAAATTATAATCTTTGGCTAGATGATTTGATCAATATGGTCCCTCCTACCTCCATACCACATAAAAACTACATTTTAAACACCAAAAAGTTTTGACTCATTAACCTGCTCATTACATGTAACATTAATGAGCATATTACATAAACAGCCCATAATTCCCCATTGATACGCAATTCTCCTTCCTTCCTCATAGTGATGTATAGAAATATGTAAATGTTCAATAAAACTAACTCGTAAATATATTGTGCATATATTTATAAATTCAGTAGAACCTTGGAACTCAAACACCTCTCAATTCGACCAACTTGACTTGTACCTCGACCTAAATCCTGCAACTCTACTGTTCCTGCTAAAAATTTTATGGGTCGAGACATGTTCAACTCCACCAATTCGGACATCAAACAGGCTGGTTCAGAAAAACGTAGCCACGTGTAGACTGAAACACGAAACAAAACACGAACATGAAACACAACAAAACAAGACCTGCTAAAACCTGTACAGATCGAGAGGTATCTGATGGGCTGAAACGGGCAAACGGGCCTACTGGGGTGCTGATGCCCGTGAATCGCTCCCAGTACCTCTCAACCCGAGTTCGACGAGCGAAAGCTGTGTTCCTGTGTTCAGTGTGAAGTTTTAAGTGCTTTACTGTATCTACAGTACATTTAGTGACACACTAATCCTGCCCCCTAAGAAAGTCTCCAATATTAGCAGCAAACCAAAGTGGGAGGTAGCGAGATCGTAGAACTTAAAAAGGAAATTATAGGGAGACTTGAAGGTGGTGCATGTGTCTGCTCTTACTTCAGAGTATGGGCCTGTCATTTACTTCATGCTTATTGCTTTTGTATGTGTGATTTTTCATGTGTGTGTTAATATTCAATTGATTGTTAATGCTTTTTATCATTAGTTAGGTAGGTAGATAAGTTTAAACAGGCAATCATTTGTGGGTCTGGAATTGACTGAATCCATTTACATTATTTCTTATGGAGAAATTTGACTTGGACCTCAACCTAATTGCAACCCGACCAGCCCTGTGACTCTGTGACGCTGCTTTTAGGAAAACGACAGACCACGAGGGAAACAGATAATCAGGTTCTTGGTGAAATTAAGCCCAATACTGTCCCTCGAAGTACAAAAGACCAGAGAGAAGCTACCCGATTCGGGACATAAAGCCGAGGACACTGGAGAAGAGCCCCAGCAGGCGACATGATGGATGCACATCACAGTGAACATGCTGTTGGGAGGCCTGGTGGTAAGGCCCCATCGCCCTGTAGACCTTCACATTCAAGGTAACCCAGAACATGCCAAAGTATGTTAGACATCGCTCCATTACTCACATACATACAGTACCAGTCAGGACACAGCTGCTTTTAATCTCTTTGTCTCTGTTTTATCTGTTATTGTCTTGTAGTAAAAAACTTCAAGGCAATGAAGTAATACATGCATGAGAAGTGAACATCTCTAAAGTTTCTCAAATTGCCCCCCTTTTGCTCCAGTGATAGCAATGCTGGCTCTTTCAACCAGCTTCCAGATGGAGACACCTGGAATGCTTCTCCGACAGTCCTGACGGAGCTTTCACAACTTCTGGCAGGTTAGCTACCTTGATCTTACTCTTGCATCCAGCTCATCCCAAAGCAGCTCTGTTGGGTTCAGGTCAGGGGATTGTGGGAGCTGGGTCATCTGTCACAGCACTCCATCTCTTTCCATGTACACAAGATAATACAGTTCTTATATAACGACTTTTAGCATTCTTCAAGGTTATCTTATTGAAAAACAAAAGTTTTTAGTAGGTGTGTCCCAATTATTAATTGGTACTGTACATCACCCCGAAAGCACAGTCCAATGCACACAAGAGACCATACCGACCCACCACAGCTGTCTCTGGCAACTCCTGAGAAGATAAATCTGAAAGCGAACAGAGAATATGGATTTACTACACAAGGCAGCACTACTTGATGATAAGGAGAAGCTGTGAAAAACCAAGCTTTAGAGCCACAAAAGGGAAAGTATCACAGTTCCTGCCTGACTACGTTTCACATTCGATCCCTTAAGCCAACAGTCTTAGTCAGGCACTGATATGGAGATGGAATGTAATACAAGAACGCTAAAACCAGACAGACACCCTGGTACATTACTGCTCACACGGGGGCGCTAGAAAGTCAGCTGAGAGAAGCAGGAACTAGACAGTAATGTGGAATGTCAGAGAGTAGAAACATCTGTGCCAGGATGTTAACGCACCCTGTCCGTCCTTCACCCCCCAGACGATCAGCGATCGGTCCGTAGAGCCCGTGGTGAGCAGGGGCATCTTTGGCGAGTAGGTACATGCTGTCACACACCTGGAATGGTGGGGATTCGTGGCAGAAGCCGCGATTATGGCCAGCAGGGGGCAGCAGTGTACATCTGAGCATAAACGGCTCACTCACTGACCTTTGATGCTGGTGTAGGGAATAGAGCAGGCAAGCAGGGTTCTGAAAGGTGGAGAGATGTGTTGGTGTCGTATGCCAAAGCCGTTTAACACCAGACTCACATATCTGTAGACTTTTTCATAAAGGGAAAAATAAGGCTGCAATGTAGCACCAACTGCAAGCCCAACATATTCAGCTATATGCAGGCCGTCCACAGGTGACAGAAGAGATCCGGTCCCTAAGTCTGTCGAATCTGTGTGTCGGAACAATCATAACAACAGCACATAATTTGCTAGTAAGTACAAGTTGTCTATATGTTGAACATTCTTAACGCAGGAACTGCCTGTACACAGCTGCATAGCCAACTAGATTATTTCACAAGAAAGATTTTGCTCAAAACATCCATGACCACTGCTGGCGTAATAAAACGCAATAAAAATCATGGTTTTACTTACAGTGTCGTACACAGCGACGGATTAATCCACAGAGCTGCAACAAGGACAGAGATCTTATTATACACGTGATCCCCCCCGGAACATCGCAACAGAGAGGAGCAGTATCGCGCGGGCTCAGCAGTTTCGGTCCAAGGCGCCGATTCTAATGAATTCATTCAAAACTGTTCATGACTAAAATGATTCTGCACCACAGAATCAACAAGCGGCTGACAGCATGAAAGGAAAACTCTCCCTGCCTTCACTGGAAGCTCAGCCAGGCCACACTCACGCCTAGTCGACTCCACGGCACCCTGCCTTTGCAACACGCCGTTTGCTTCATTCGCAGCTACAGTAAGTAAATGCAATGAAACAAGCAAACTTCTTGAGTTACTATTGTACAGTAATAAGTTACTAATGTATATGTGACCTTAAAAGGAAGTTTGAATGTGTTCGTCATTCATATTTAATTTCTGGAAGTGTGTCTCAATGAGCAAACAAAACTCCACTGCCATCAGTGATTTCCTGATCATACCTACATTTCTGAGAGTGTTTCTGTGTCCCCGGGAAGGGGCCTGGTTACCCGGACACCAGCATTCCTCCGTCAGCAGAGAAGGAGCAGGACAAACACCGGGGCGGACTGGCCTGTTAGCGTGAGAAGCAGCTCCATCCAAGCAGCCTGCCGATCCATAATCAATAACCAATGGCGGCCTGCCGATCCATAATCAATAACCAATGGCGGCCTGCCGATCCATAATCAATAACCAATGGCGGCCTGCCGATCCATAATCAATAACCAATGGCGGCCTGCTGCTTTATATCACCACCACCTGTCCAATCCGTCTCTACTGGTGCAGTACATTACCATCATTACCAGCGTGACTCGATGACTCATAAGCTGAATCTATACATATATATGCCCTTATGCATAAAGCACCAGGATTTAATATTAATGTAAGAAAAGGGTTTTTTTTTTGTCGTCCCAATGGAGAGTGTTTCCTGGGACTGTCACCAAGGCGACCGGTGACCCGTACCTGCGGCATGCTGGGAGACGGTCCATATCTTCAGTAGGTTGTCCTGCCCGCAGGAGACCAATGAAAACCACACAGAATGGTCATCTATCGACACACAGGGGGCAAGTCACATACATGCCCTGAACGTTACTGCCAGCCGCAAGGGCCGCCTTCCCACAATGCACCTCCCAGCGAAACGTAATGCTACATAAAAAGAGACAATATTAAAGTGTAATTAGCGGTTTTGGTAAAATCAGCCAGCTTGTTTCATAAGCAAGTTTAAATTCTGAAACGTTTAATATGAAGAACACACACACACACACACCTATCAGTGAAAGGCAGGGGCTTTTCCAATGACACCATCTAAGGCTAATCTGGATATTCAACAAAAGAGCTGCATTAAAAAACTGCTCACATGCTGAACTGAAACTCCCAAAGTTGTGTTTTCATATGCAGTGAAAACGTCCCACTTCCATGTTGCATTTAAAAAATGACTGACTGCCTTTTAGAGCACAGATAAAGATGACTGACTAAATAGTTTAATGTGGAAAGTCTGGTCAGGTAAACGGATAGACGAACACACACAAAGACCTGCTCACTGATTGTGACATCTGAGCCTTAAATAGCCTAGGTGTCACCCAAATGCCACTGAAAACGTGTGGTAAAAATGCCTGCTTGCTATTATCTTGTGATGAATACCATTTGTATTAGTTACACAGACACCCAGCTTTGCCACAGTGACTCAACAAGACCCTGTGATAGAACGAGGCTGGCCAGCATTTTACAAAACAGCAACATTGTGTGACGGGTGCTTTTGGAGGCAGACCTGGTGTTGTACTACACAGCACTGTCACACCAAACTCACCAGGTTATATAAAACCAAACAGACACCAAACTATTGCTTCGGCACCATCTTACGGGGCTCTTACGGGAATTTTAATGGCTAAAAAGAACATTACTTATGTTTGCAGATATCTGACCCATCTAAAGGTTTGTGTGACATGACATGTAAACACAATGACCAGCAGAGACCGGCGGCTAACTCAAGATCTGCCTGAAACAAGTCTTGAACGACCCACTTATAACATCAAGAGCGGAGAGAACCTGGGAAACAGAGCAGCAGTGAAGCGGATCTGTTGCCGGGTGACCGGAGAAAAGAAGTGGAGAGAGAGAGAGAGAGAGAAAGACTGAGAGAGACAGAGAGCAGGGAGGAGACTGTGGAGACGGACGGAGTGCAGAAGCATGGCCCACTGCTGTGGGTCTGGGGTGCGAAATGGCAGCAAGTCACCCCCAGGTCATGAGCTTCCATGGCAGCGTGGAGCTGGTTGGCATCCAGGTCCCACACTTGCACGCCCCCGCAGGAGGTGCCTGTGAGAAACATCTGGCCACACGGCGTGAAGGAGGAAGCAGGCCACTGCAGAGCCGTCCTTCACCGCAGCCGTTCGGCGGGAGGGGTCGCCACTCAGCTGCATGCAGCTAGACTGACACGCACCACACATGATAAGTCACCCTGCACACAGATTACCTTCACGGTGACCTATAATTACTGTACAGCCATACTGACTCCTACCCCTAAGCATATTGCAAACCAAGGAGATAATATCATTCAGATCTCCACTGCAGTGGAAAAGCACCCATCACATATCAGATTCAGATAACAGCCAGACTTCTTACACGTTTTTAGTTTAATGTAGGTTTGCCAAGTTTGGTCAGTGGGCTGGACAAGTCTGCACACGCATATACATGTATGTGACAGTTTTATTACCTTGTAAATAGTCAGTAGAGTTTGCAAACTACCACAAATGCTTTTGATGTAGCTAATTGTAGGTTTAGAATTGAATAATACAGATTTGCCAAATGATTGCTTGCGTCTGAAAGCGTGAGTGTCAGGCCAGATGGTTGAGACTTGAGAGCCCTGTTGATGTATATGATTTTTATATCCCGCTTACCTGTGCAGCGCTCTCGAATATAAGGCCCACAAAGCGATGCTTCCTTCAGACGCCCCGGAGACGAAGCAGGCGGATCCAGGCGAGAACATGCAGACCCTTACGCGACTGCGACCCGGCTGCTCAAAGGCGGTCACTTTCTCGCCGCTGCTCATGCCCCAGACCACCGTGGTGACGTCGGTGGAACAGGAGGCCAGGTACCGGCCGCAGGAGGAGAAGCAACAACAGTGCACCCTGTACACTTGGCCGGCCAGGGGTGAGAAGGATATGCCTCGGTCAAGTCGGTGGAGGAATAGATGCGGATGCTTTTATCCAAGGAGCACGTCGCCAGTAGGGCGGAAGAAAAGCCGCACCAGTTCACATCATCTGCGTGGTCCTGGATCGAGCGCAGAAGGGACACCATCTTCTCGGCAGCCCTTGGGACGACCCTGTCAAAATTACACACAGCAAAGCCTCCGCCATAAGACGCGCATCTGGACTCGCTCGCTATTAATTAACTTAATTACCGTGACTGCGACAGATCGGCATCGCCGTTAAACTTCAAAGAAGATAAAAGGATGCTAATAAATAAACGGAAACGAAAGTTTCACAACTAAAATATAAAAAAAAATCTCAGTAATTACATACGTAAATACGTTTTAGAAAGTACAAACATCTTGAGCATAGGCTATTTATTATAGGTGGTTTTATAGCAAGCCTTGTGGCACGCGTAACTCTTACCCAACGCCGATGTAGAAATATTAAATTAAAGGCGAATTTGGGGTAAAATATAAGAACTAAACCTGTCTCACGTCTCCCAATTTGTAATCGCCCACTTCCTGGTCCGGGATCGGCCATATGACCGATAAGGCTTTAATGTAATCTTATTTACTTCCGCTGGGGATCGCTGATAAGCCTCCCTCATTTGCCGCGGACACATTTACTTATTTGCGGACGTCCTTGGATTAAGTGCGAGAAATGGCTTTTGCCAGAGAAGTACCGAAGATGCGAGGCTACTACAGATTCAGGGTGATGAATAATTTGCATTAAAAGCTTGGACCTTTATGTTAATTATTCCCATAAGGACAGAGAATAATCCGCGAGCAATAAACGATTTTGGGTTGTAAAACATCCTTTTATTCTTAGCTTTGTGCCCCCTCCCCATACACACATACAAACACACACATACACGCATACACAAAGTTAAAAATAATGCTTCTACAAAAAATGCTACATTTTTTTTCCACAATATATTTAAATAAAATAACTTCAAGTACTCTGACGTGGGTACAAAACCAATCTGGTCTAGCTGCCTCTAGTGGGCCACATCACACAGCAAGGGTCAAACAATTTATTATTATTATTGTCATTTTTGTTATTTTAATTGACCGTGGGTTGGTGACAGAGGTCTGTTATGTGTGTGTGTCTTGACAAGGGCAGGAGTGTTCATGGAAAACACTATGCACTGCGGTAAATACAAACATTAACCCCAATGGTAACACGAGCTGAGATACAGTGCGGGTTAGAAATAACAATAAATAAAAACAAAATTAGGAAATAAAAATACCCCTATGTTTCATTGGAAAGGCAGGCACTACCAAGATTAAGGAGACCACAGTGTATGCAGAACAGTGCTGTACAGACTCTATATGCATAATCACTTTAAGACTAAAGTAAAACGCTACAGTTTTCCTAAGGCATAAACAATATTTCATGTCTGAATCACTATGTACACATCATACATATTCCAAACAAGACTTAACATTAATGAATGCAGTACACATACACGCGCACGCACACACACAAGTCACGTGATTCTCTCTTACAACCATGTGATGCAAAACCCCTATTCATATATAAATGCAGCTCTACAGTATTACCGTGACTATTCTCCTGCTTCTGGGAGACACTGAAGCGTGTAAACAGTATTCAGTTTTCTTGGCTTTGTTTTATATACGAAAAACATTCCTTAAGATTTTAAAGCAATTTCTGTCATTTCTTCCTTTTCACAGAAAATGAAGACTGGACTTTTTTTTTCTTTTACTCATAAATAAAATTAAATACATTCACTATAATATTCATGGTAGAGTTTAAACAAAAGAAAAATAAACTATGTGAAGGTAGCGGAGAGTCATTTCACAGACGGCTCTGAGGGTTGTAAATTCAGTGCGGTTTCTGGTATCTCATATTGCACAAAGGCGGCCCCATCTGAGACTCCGTGGGTGCGTTTTTGTGCCATTATTCATCGGCTTCCGTTGCCCCCCCCCCCCACCCCACCGGGTGCTGAAGGGGCCACATCAGCCTCGAGCATCGGGGGAATCTGTCTGCTTAGCACAACGCTTATGGGCACACCGGGCTGGACATGAGGTGAACAGGCAGCTGTCTGAGGGGACCGGGGACAAGGCTTAGGACCAGATTAGTTACTCTTCAGGAGTTCTGTCCAGCGTCTCTCAAAGAACTTCCGCATGTTGTGTCCGGCCCGTCCGATTTCGGAGTTGTCTTCGTTAAACTTTTCACAGTTATCGAAAACCAAGTTGACGTCAATGATGAACATCTCGAGGTTCTGGTACCTGGAATGGGGGACACCTTTCTGAGTTTCAGGAACTACCCAAACACAGTCTCCATAAGCTGAACAAGAACAATTATTATTAAAACCTCCGAAAGCACTGAAGCTGGGGGTACGGGACAGGAGAGCACTAGGGGATGGGAGATTACGCACTGGCAGCTGCAGAGCTTCTCACGGATGGTGGAGAAGTCCATTGGCTTCTTGATCACCTTCCGGTACCCGGGTACAGTCTTGATGTTGACAGGGTTGAGGAAGGGCCAGGCATCGTGGTGGTCTTCTAACTCTGCCAGGAGGATTCTGTGGGGGACGGGGGGCACGTATGACCTCGTCACAGGGGTGTCTACTTGTGACTTCACTGTACAAGACTCAGCCTTGTGACAGGTGGACCAGAAACTGTTTACACTAACGCAACATTAGCATGTTTGTGCGGCGATCTGGGAGAACTTCATGGGTACAAAACATCGATGTGGCAGGGGTCTGTGATGTGTGATTGCTACATCCTTGTCCAAACTACCTCAATAATAATACATTTATTCATTTGGCAGACAAAAGTGGCATACAACCAGAGGTCAAGAGCCTAGGAAGTACAAATCCAGACCAAGCTTTTGTTTGAACCAAACAGTTCTGTATAAAAAGTCATAGGGTACTCAACTGGTTGGCTGGAACAAAATTCTGGTCTGGATTTATATTTTCTGAACTGTCCAACTCTGCAATCAACCCAGGCAGATAATACATCACAAGCTTAGGTACAAGTGCTGCAAGACTAGACTGACAAGGTACTCGAGACGCTTATGGGAGAAACAGCGATAGAGACTGTACTGAAAACCCGGGCGGCCGGAATGCTGTGTCACGAAGAAGGCGGACTCATGAAGGTGTGTCCTGTGAGAGCCCAGTAAGAAATGGCCCAGCTGTGCCAGTCACAGATGGTCGCGGTGCTACCTGCAGAAGGTCAGGTCCCTGTCATTCTCCTGGGAAGACTTTGGCATCTTTGCGCAGGTGGGGCTGTCCGGCTTGGTTGGGCCAGCAGGGGGCGCCTCCTCCACCTTCTTTTTTTTTGGATCTTTGGGGGCTTTCTTTGGCGTGCTGCCCGCGCTGGCCGCCCCGTCCTCGGAGGCTTCCCCACCCCCAGCGGACGCCTTCTTCACCCGCTTTACCTCGGGGGGTTTCTTGCTGCCCCCTCCACTCGCACCACCTTTGCTCAGAAGTTTCTTGTTTTTGGGTGACTGATCGCTGGCCTGTGGGGAAGGGGGGCAGGGGAGTCATGACATTGTATAC
>JABFEA020000038.1:21648191-21658603 GCA_019775915.2 Cyphomyrus plagiostoma
GAATGGAATGGCAGCCTTCGGGGGTGACAGGGAGAGCAGTGAGGGACGAGCCGCCCATCTCCGGCATACCTCCTGCCGTAGGCCGTCCTTCTTACCCCCCCCCCATTATTCACGCTTGGCAGACACCCCCGTGAAGCTGTGAGTCACGCTCATCACAGCCCAAGCCGCGAGGACTGACATGGGGCGCTCCGGCCACAGAGAACTGCCTGTCTGACGGCTGACTGCAGCCAAAACGGCAAAATGGACGGAGTTGCGGGAGACAATAAACAGCCGGATTGTAACATCCACGGGGGGGGCGATCTACCATTTTGGGGAGCCGCCACTGAACCTACAACCTGTCCACTACATTAACCTGCCAGGGACGATTTGCAGACTTACACCGAGTTTCCTCCCCCACCTCCTTGAGGAGATCATTGCCGCCCCCCCCCCAGGAGCAGATGGCTGGCGTTAGCGACGGACGGGCACGGCCGGCGAGGCCCGGGGTGCGGGCGCACGAGCGCCGCAGCTAACAGGAGGCGGGGGTGGGGGGGGCGACGGTGAGGAACCTTGGCCCGGTGTTGATTACCGCGGTCGCCAGAGCCTCCCATCGGCCCGCTGCTTCATGCCACGACAGCTGGTGATGCCCGGCAGGGCGGTGGCGGCGGCTATTTTTAACCAGGATGCACGCCAGTGCCACCAAACCAGCCTCCGCCACCCTCCGCAGACAGAGCACGCTCCCATCCGGGGTAAATCACCCTGATTTACCGATACTGCCCTCTGAGGGGGGGGACATACCACCTTGCAGCCCTGGCTCCCGCCACTTGAGCGCTCGACCTCCACGCCACCTGCCTGCCCCCCCCCCACCACCACCTCTGCGGTTGCCTGGTGACGAGGCACCCTTCCGCTCGCCTCGGTGAAACAACACCAGCCCAGCAGGTAAGAGAAAAAAAGCCCAGACTTCTGTCACAAACAACAAAGGTTCCCCTTCCTTCCGCCTTCCCAATTTTCAAAGCAACCTTTAAACAAACTCCCTCGCTTCACATCCTGGGTTACCACATGTCTCATATTTCCTTCATTTTAGCCGACCATCTGAGGCCGCCTTTGCTTTCTGACACCATCCTGATACACATTTCCCTTCTCAAGGAAATGAAAACAATTAAACTCGGAGGACGGAGTAATTAACTGCACGGCAGAGGGGAGAAACTCCCACTTGTTCCCCATTGCAGTGGGATGGTTCGTCTGGTTAATGTCAAAAAGGGCTAAAGGTCACCTTCCTCCCTCATAGCCTCCCCCCCCCCAAGCCATGTTTACAGACTCAGACAGGAAATGGCACCTCACACGGAGACCAGCGTGCCGTGGAGCCTCAATGTCGATGGTGTAAAGGTACTTAACATCTACAGCTCACGGTGACAGACCTCACAGAGGAAGAGGAAGCCGCCTCCGACTAAGGAGCCTAAACAGCGGCCTCACCTCAACCAGAACAAGGTCTAATAAAAGACAAATAACAGCCAAAGAATTAAAACATAAGCCCAGACCATATTTCTCTGTAGTGTATTACACATATCTTTCAAAAACAACTTCACACACCATACTGCGTTCACTCCCTTAATTAAAATGTCAAAGGCTGCTCATTAAAACCAAGAATATTTTAATTTTTTATGAATTTTTTTTTTTAACTAGCCCACAAAGAAAAACCGTGAATGACTGACAACGGGCACTGGGTGTCCCTCCGGGTCACAAGCACCTGCAATTAGCCAAATATTTTTCACCAGAGCCGCGTCTAATTAATTATTTGTCACCCGATACAATTAAACAATCAAATCATTAATGCGACTGACAACAGACAAACACTACTGCACCAAGCTTTGGACGGCTAATGAATTTCCAGGCTCTCCATACATAAAAATCGGCAACGCAATAAAACACATAAACCACATTCTAGAAGGCGTCGTGGGACTTGCACCAGGAAACCTTTAGACCTGACAGAGAGATTAAACTCTAGACTAAGATGAGACCAGCTAATCAACCACTAAGGCACCTGCTGACCGGTTTAGGGGGGTGGCGGGGGGAGGGGGGGAGTGTAGTTGTAAACTCTTCATCCTGGTGAAATCAATTTTCAATCAGAAAGATGGAGGAGGGCAGACAAGGAGGTCCTGAGTCTCCCGCAGGAGCCTGGCGCAGAATCTCACTTCTGTTTTCATTTTAAGTACAAAGTCGAGATAAAAGGAGCAGCGGTCCGTCCAAACAGGATTAAGAGGGGAGGGGTGGGCGGCTGGAGATACCTCAGGTCACACACGCACCCCCAGCCCCCTTTAGATCTCCTCTCCAGTTCTGTGAGGAGACTAACAAACACGCCTGATCAAAGAGCTGATCTTCTGCATAGAACGGCGTCGTGAAGCTTTCCACAGCGGCCCGGCCACCTAATATGCGTCTGTGTGACAGCGACGAGAACCCGGCAGGCCCTGCTCGTTATTGGCTCATAGGGACACCGAGACAACGAGCCAAGTTCCCCTTTCAAGTCGACGTCCTTTCAGACCAAAGCTGCAGCTCTCCGTTACTCTCAGTGTTGAGAGGCTTTTTTTTTTTCTTTTAATTCCGTACCTCCGTCCTTGCCGAGTCCTGAAGTAGTGGGGTTTCACACGATTAAGGAACGCCGGGAGCCCGGATGGGTTCGACGTCAAGAAGAGGAACGTCTGTATCCTCGTGTCTTCACGACGGATGCTAAAGCAGAATTCCTCAGGAAACAGAGAGCCACTTAAACGCGGAAAAAGCTCAGGACATCTGCTCCAGCAACGGGTGCAACGTAAACAATCACGCCGGGTTTGGCGAGCCTCAGAACACGTCAGTATTTGTCTGGATCAATTCCGGAGATGCAGGCTTGATTCGGGGCATCCTCGCTAACACCGCAAGGGAAGCAGGCAGCCCGCAGCTCGTTAGACATTCACACCCCTGTGTTTTCCGTGTGTTTACTTGCGATTCATTTGCTTGCCCGTTTGTCTGCACCCCCCCCCCCGAGCTGCTCTGCCATCACTGTGCCCAGTTTATGACAGTAAAGTGGAGACTCAAACTACAGGAAACGAACAAACAGGTTTTGGTGGTGTTGCCGTGCATTTATCAACACGCATGCATCGTCTGTGGAGGTCTGCAATATATGGGGTTATGGATGCCTCTCACAAAATCCTTAATTCTCACGCCCACTTCTCACTTGAGAGTTTTGGCATGCCAGAAGGAGCTCTTTTCGTCCAGCTACGAGAGATGTTGAGAGATGTAACAATTCCATCCATCCATCCTCCACCCTCTTATCCTGGTCAGGAAGAGCCTGGGGCCAATACCAAGCAGACCAGGACACGTGGCTCGGGTACACCCTGGACAGGATGCTAGTCCAGCTCAGGGAACAGTCAGGCCAGGCGCGTGCGCACACACACACACACACACGTCTATCAGATGCCAATTAGCCTTCATGTTCTTGGACCATGAGAGGAAACTGGATTACCAAGGAAAATCCACATGGGGAGAATATGCAGCCTTCCTGAAGCACAGTACTATGTACAACGGGGTGGAAGGATCTGATAATTACTCAGAGGCATTAGGTAACGTAGCTCGGGGATGCTTCACCCTTAAGATGCATGCCCAGCTTGATACCGGAGGATGCTCCAAAGCCGGCCTCTCCTCATGCCCACTCATCTCAGGACAGCAATCACAGACTACCCAACAGGCCACTCCACATCCAGGAGACAACATCATGGGTGGGATGATGTTCCCACGGCAACAAAGACCCCGAGGCTTCAGAATGACTTTACACACGATGTTTACAGAAGGGTACAATCCATCAGACACAAACCGGAATCCTCGCTCAAAGAAACAAAAAGTAGGCCTCTAATGAACAAAAAAGAAAAAAACAAATCTCACTTAAAATTAAATGGGGGGGTGAGACCTTAATATATCAGCAATCATGCCATATACTGACATGATCACGGTCTCAATGAGATCGGGAAGGTCACAGAAAAACCCAGAAAGAAAAGCTGCCGTTATACAGCCCCAGCGTAACAACAGGCCTGTTTCGGCGAGGTTCCGTCTAGGTGCACTATCACTGAGGCCACCTCGCTTTACAAAACGCAAAAACAACCTTAAAATGGATTGTTAAATTCTCTGAGTGGCCTTCTTGGAACCCGAAGCTGACCTTTAAAGGAGTAAAAGCGGATCTGATTCCCAGCTGAAGCCTAACCCAGTGATAAGAAGAGCCTGAGTTTTCAAGTGTCCCAATCTTCCACAATCACTCTTCCAGTTTTGTTTGCACACTTGTGCCCTAGACACGTAATGGGACACTCTTCACTCTTCAGACTCTCATCCCAATACTACAAAAATCAAATGTACTTCACCAGACAATCCCTAGGGAAGAAAAGACAGGCAGCGACACTGAATATCAGACCCAGCACTCTGCGCCATTTTCATTTTAACGTCTTTACAGTTTATCGGTCACTTTACACCCACTGTGTCGGAAGTGAGTTCCTGGGGGAAAAAAAATCTGCTTCATGAATGAATAATAGTGCAGTCAATGCTCATTATTTTCAGTCAATCCTTAATAATAGCACTTAGCCCTTGGCCAATTAAGGAGGCTGTAAATAACAGATTGATTTAAATTAAGTCCAATGCCAGTTTATTTGTTTTACAAAAAAAAAAAAAAAACAAACTGGAACATACTTTATCATTAGATCTGAATAATTAAATTCCGTTTTAGGTCTATGGACAAATTGAAAGTCGCGCGATACATTGAGTAAACAGTTAAACCTGAAGTGAAAAGGTGAGTAATTATAGAGTATGGCTAAGTGGAGTATGGCTAAGTGGAGTCTAGCGTGTCTAGGGGTCGTGTGCGGCTGGGGGGCAGGGGCGTCGGGCCACCCACTCACTGCCGCTCCACGGCCTCCCTGATATTTAAGTCATCCTGTTTGCATAAGCATTGAGCCCAGCCTCCTCTGGAGGGAGCTGTATGGCCAGACGCACTGCAGGGTTGACCTGCTCCACTGCCACAAAGCCACAAAGCCCAGGCCAGATAAAGATAAAAGGAAACCTTCCCCAGCTTCAACGGGGGGTGGAGGGGCAGCAGAGGAGAGACAGACGTGTAGAGTAATGCCTCAGAGCTGCCAGTCACTAAGCGAGCAGGGCTTCAGACACTGTTCAGGCACAAACACACACGCACGCACAGACACACATGCAGGCACCCTCATATACACACATTCACGGAGCTTGATCACAGCTGGCGTAGCCTGAGGAAAATCTTGCCATTTGTGTCATATTTCAGGAAACACACCAGTTGAATCTTTGCACAGGGACAAGGGGCTCCTGCAGAGAGTGTCTGCTGAAATAATATTAATTAATTACAGTAATTACTTTTCAGGGATTCACACCCAAAATTACAAACTTTATACGACGGAAGGAGCTTTATGGAAATAAAACGCCGACACCGGATGACTTGAAAGCAGATTCCTGTCACGCTAGAGAGCATAAACAGCCATTCTGACAGTTAAAAACCACTAAGTGATCCTTAAATGGTTTCAGAGAGACCCAGACGGCAAGGCTGAAACCAGCACAACATACCGTAATGCGCTGCCTCTTCACACTGCTGCAGGATGTGATGTCATACGGCTCGCTTGTGCCCGCTAAGACCGTCACACAGACCACTCTTGGCAGTCGTCACTTGCTGCAGACCCCCTGGACCTTCCTGAAAAACAACGGAGAGCAGGAGAAATAAACAACGTCAATGTCGTCAAACACAGCCAGCGCCCCCTCCCCAAAGTCAGATACTCAAAAGGAAGGGGGATTTAATTAAATGATAGCGATGTGGCGTTCGCAACGAGGACGGGCAGCCCTCCTACGGCAGAGCCCCCCTCCCTGCCCGGACCCGAAGGCCCGGAAGGATCGACCGCTCTGACTTTGAAACGCTAACAGATGGAGAATGCAAAGCGAGCGAGGACGTCGCTTATCCCGGAACGAGGGGCCTTCGACAGACCCTCGCTCGCTGGCGTGCATGAGCCCGCGGTAATGGGGGATTCTCCACAAACGACACCGAGACTTAACCGACACAGCAAGGCCGAGCGAGCGGAAGCTGCCTAAAGACGCATGACATCATCTGATTAAAAAGATCATCGTCACTTATCATCCCATTAAGTCAGAGGAGAGAAATAAACACTGAATCACGGCAGAGCCGGGGTTTGTCTAACAGCAGAGAGTGTCCTTAGTCCACAATAACACCCCCCACACAACACTCTGCTCAGTCATCATTAGATGTGTTTGTGTTTACCTATTAAATCCACGTCCTAACAGCAAACTGTTATGCGATAATGAGGGAAACACGAATGGGAGATCCGTGTGCTGTGATACGTTGACTCCGATTTTAAGGCAGGGGGGCAAAATTTAATTAAAGCAGCACATGGAAATGTGACGTTTGTGACCCAAAGTGACACAACGGAGCGATCTGTATTCGGGTGGGACCCTCCTGGCCACATTCCTGGTCTTGTAAGCGAGCCTCTTAATTCCTGGTCGCGGGTCAGCCGGGGGGCCGAGCGGAAATCTCCCAGTTTAGGGTTCCGGAACCCTTCCTGCTGTTCCGTCAGCAGAACCGGCTTTCAGACGAGGAAGCGTGGGAGTGGACCAGAGAGAGCCTGCATTACCGCGGCGATAGCAGTAACGTCAGACACAGACAGACACACAGCCACACGCGCAAACATACTGTATACACACAGAGACATGCAGATACACACACAGATCCACAGATCTGTGCTTTTTTAGGCCTATCGTCTAGCACCCTAAGCTATGAAAATGTGTACTCAAAAAAAGAGAGCAGAACAGGACGTGACCAAAAAGGGACAGGCCTGACCTTCTGATTTTTGGTCGAGCCGCCGCAGAAGCTGACTCACTGCGGATTGTGTGGCAAAAACAGCAGTTAACGGCAGTAACCGCCCGCCCGCCGCCCGCCCGCCGCCCTCCGAGGCCCGCCCGCCCGCCGCCCTCCGCCACATCAGTGATGAATATATGAAAGACTATAGGCTCATAACAGGATTAGGGAGCCAAGAAGGTGCCCACTAGGAAGCGTTTTGGACCTGTGACTGACTGACACTATGGATGGAGAATAATGGAACAACAGGAACACGATTCCCCAGAAGCGACTGGTCCTGATAGCACAGCACAGCGCACTGCAACTGGATCACTGCCCATCTGATTCCGGCCCCCATGCACACCTGGTCCCCCACCCCCCCCACACACCTGGGCCTCACCTGCCAAAGACGGATGTCCTGCATAGATCCATCTTAGCTAAAATTATATTATAGGGGTATATATTTAATGCATGTGCACACACACACACACACACACACACATACAGCCATTTTCCATTAAAGTGCCAGAATTACACACTTCATAATTAAACTGAAATTAACCTCGCAGAAAAGCCCTCACACATAGGAGAATGGAGCAGTCAGCTGCACTTGACACGTGCTGTCAACAACACAACAGAGCTTGTGGTTTTGTGTGTGTGTGTGTGTGGGGGGGGGGTTCTTACCACCACAACCACCCCCCCGCCGACACATCTGAAACCTCTCCGCCGTCACGTTACACATCCGCTCGCCGCCGCTACGCAGCCCCCCGTCTTGCCGTCATGTCACACATTATTCGCCGTGTACCCCGCGGTTGAGTCAGGATCCTTCGTCTGCGCTGATTACAGTTATAAAACTCATTAAACGCCTCTTCAAATAGAGCCAAAAAAATGAACTATCAAAAAAAAAAACATTTAAGGTGCATCAGCCTGCAGAGGACAGAATGCGGGCTGACAGCTAAGGATGGTACAAAGTCACAGCCGAGCGGAATGTAAATGCAAAGCGCACTTTGCGGGGATTCAGCACCGGCCACCCCCCGGTCTCCAACACCGCGGCCGCTTCCGTGACGCCCCCCCGGCAGAGCCCGCAAATCCTGCACTTACTCTCCTTGTCCTCAATGTCAGTTCCAGCTCACACCTTGGAGGAATTCTTTACTTTTTATTCATGCAACTGGGGTATGTGATATTTATTTTTCACACAAGGCACACCTTCCCGGTGGCTCTCTTGGCATTATAGCCGTATTCTCGCTCCATACAGCGCCATCGGCTGCCACCACCATCGGAAGGTCCGTGCCCTTCTCGAAAGGAATCGCAACAAATGAAAATAAAACACGAATTGGTAAATATGCCAGCATCGTTTCAGCCTCTTGACGCCGTGAACACACACCACACCCGTCACACTGAAACCGGGGCAGCGATAAATGAACCCCAAACGCCTCGGGTGCGAGAAGCGCAATAGTCCCAGATCGGAGAACCCTGACGTCACGGCGGCTCGGATTTCCCACAATCCCCCTCTCCGTAGAACAGGTGTCAGGGAGGCCAACCGCACAAGCTCATCTCATACACTTCATGCCCTACAGAAGAATTTCCAGAAATAAAGAAAATTTGAGGGGGGGGCAAACATGAAACATGCAACGTAGACGTTCAATTTGCCAGCGCTGGAAAAGCTAAACGATTCCCTGATCCTTTGTACAGAAGGGGAATTGAGTGACTGCGAGCAAAGCACCAGAATAGAAACAAGCCGTCAATCAACTTAGCGGCGATCGTGCCGAAGACGTCAAATGCAAGCCGTCCGGGTAGGGGAGGGCCGGGCCCGGCGGGGGGGCCGCTACTGGGAGCCCATGAAACACCCCCGAAATTAATTAGGGGCGATCGGATCGTAGAGCGCAGCCGCGGTGTCTTCACGTTTTAAACAGCCACTCGGGATTCTTCGCCGAACTATTTTTATTTTGATGAATGTGAGGAGAAAATAACTCATTTTCTCCTTGCCTCCAAGACATCTTCAGGAGAGAGCTTCTCGTCGCCAAATTAATACTCCCATCATCCTGGTTAGCGCGTCTCCTCACTTCACCCCCCAAATCTTTCAGGAAATAAAAGAGCTTCACCTACAAAATACTTCTTAAATGTGCATTTATATCTTTCAAATTTGTTACACATACCATTTTACAACATTATCTGTCATGCAGGACATGTTCGATTTCAAATAACATACATTCCAATAGATGTTTTTTTTTTGGAGGTGTGTAGTTCACACTGATAAATGGTAACCAGGACAAGTAAAGCTGACTTCTTGCTACTTTTCCAAATTTTGATTGTCGTGTTTTTCAACAGAAGCTAATATGTTTATAAACACTGTCTACCTGACCATTTCCCAACTTGGCCTGTTCCCTTTGTGCACTGGAGTAGGTGAGTGTAATGGATGAATAAGATACCCCAGTTCCGCATGTGCATCCATCCTCAGGTTGTGTAGACCCACTAATACCTGGATGCACTTGTTTAGTGTTCAGGACCAGGCTGTGGAGGGGAGGGGTTCACCAGCAAACCCCTGATCCTCTACAGAGCCTCCCTTTCCCAACAGTACCAAGTGGCGCTTTGGCTGGAATGAGACAGGTGGACAGGCACACACGCAAGCCTGAACTCAGAGTCATGGCCAAAGCCACACGCGCGTCTGTCTATATTCAGGTGTAAACGCAAAGAGACTGATTCAGACATGCCCAGTCACGACAGCCATCACCATAGGCCCTGTACTGAGTAGCGTGCACACAAGCGTGCACGCACACACAGTCACAGCATTTCCTTTCACAGGATTTGTTCACGGCATTTGGGAGTCTGGAACGGAGACAGCGCATCTTCCTATTCTGATGTAAACACAGTGGGTGATCTTTAGCAAATGATTAAAGTAAGCTTTTGACCTTTAAAAAACAGTAATGACAGAATCTGGAAACTTGTGTCTTAAGTGGGAACCGGCAACTATATACAGGACAGATTTTATAGTTAATTAAAAATGGTTACACTTTATATACATCCATCCATTTCCTATGCCAGCTTGTCCCAGCTGCAGGATAACGCTTAATAATTTAAGTATAATTATTATAGACCCGGAAAAAACACACTGGTGAAAAGCAAGTTAATCTTGGTTCTCAGCGAGCGACTGCATCTGCGCAGACCGTTTCCCTCCTCCACACAGCTGGAGCAGCTGCTGCAAGCTTTCCTGTTAATCACTCCCTTCCCTGGAATCCCACTTGCAGCAAACCCCACCGCTGCCCCCCCTGCCTGTTCATCGCAAAGGCATGGCCGGAACGGCAGCGATCACCTTCATGGCCCCAGCAGACAGGAAGACGGATGGCTGACATGACCGGGGGGGTCACAGCCTAAGCGCAGGGCTGAGGGCCGTCACCATAGGGCCGTGAGGGGTAGGTGAGGTAGGTGGGGTAGGTGAGGCAGGTGAGGTAGGTGGGGTAGGTGAGGTAGGTGGGGTAGGTGAGGTAGGTGGGGTAGGTGATGTAGGTGGGGTAGGTGGGGTAGATGAGGTAGGTGGGGTAGATGAGGTAGGTGAGGTAGGTGG
>JABFEA020000038.1:21672600-21686830 GCA_019775915.2 Cyphomyrus plagiostoma
ATGGGGGGGGGGGATGTGGGGCTGGTATGGGATGCACTGGCACTGCGGGGAGTTGGGCATCTCACTCGCGGAAAACACCCTCGGGGCAGTGTCCCTCCCCAGCAAAAAAATAATAATAAACTGAAAGAAAATAAACAGAAAAAAACAAACCTAATGTAATCGGCCGGAGGTAAGAGATGCAGGGGAGGGGGGCCAGAGCGTGCTGGATGCCCCCCCCTCGCCTGAGAGCCACCAAAGGCACTAAAATGAAGCAGCGTCCCGCAGCACAGAGATGAACCTTCTCACCTTGTCAGCGAAAAGAGGAGGCGCTTGAAAATAAGCCCCCAGTGAAAGCGGTGGCTTCCTCCGCCAGCGATGCAAAGGGACAGAACCTGTACAGGGACCGGCCCAGTACCACCCCGACCCGGTACCACCCTGCCTAGCCCGTTTAGTAAAGGCCTGAAGGACTCTGCGATCCGACTTATTCCTGGCTGTCAAAAATTAACAGTTTATCCACCACTTCTGCAGAGCTGTCCCCCCCCATGGCACGATGCTTATGAACGTTGGGTAATAACATTACGGCCATTGAAACGCATTCATCACGTTAACGGTGCCCTCACCGCGTCTCGATCGATACCCGAATACCCGAGCGACTTAAAATATAACGGATGGCTGTAGGCAATTACTAAATGCAATAAAAGTGGACACTTTGTCAAGGAAACCGTGGATATGCGTTGAAATGCCCCGTGATGCGAGCAGCACGGCCAGCCAAAAGTGCTCTTCCAAGCAGAATTTTCGTGATTTTGCGACACAGTACGGACGGTACCATTCGGCGGGGAACGCGCTACTCGGCGGACCTGTGATCGGCATTGACACCTCTTTGCCATGTGACGGAACTTTCCGGAAACAGAACCGGGAGACGGTGACCTTCCAGCTCTGTCTCCTGATTGGTCACCACACATGATGTCTCATGTCTGCAGGCTAATTCGCTGCATCACTTGCCCTCCCAATTAAGCCAATTACATGATGGACCTTAAACACGATAATGTGTTTCAGGACATTTTAATGTGCAAAGTTTCCTCTTTGTCACGGAAACTCCCCAATTCCGGAGTATCAGGACCAAGGATTTTCCGAATATTGTGCCCCTCCCCCCACCCTTAATAACAAAATCGTGCCTTTGTGTTGCATGAGGTGTAAATTAACGTATCGATCCAACCTCCTGATGCCACTTTCTGCTGAAAGGCTGCATCCCACAACTGTGTGTTGGCGATACTCTACACGCGTTACACCGCATTGCGTGCGACGTTGATTAAAAGAAGAAACCAAACACAAATTTTACAGAGGTGACCTCGCCTTTCCAAGGCGGCCACGAAACTTGAAGAAAAACACTGCACTTACGGCAAAAGCATAGCCAGTCTGTCAGGACAAAAAATACTAAGAACAGGGAAGATGATTTAACAACACAACCGCATGAGGACAGAAAACTAGTCCATAAGGAGGAAAAATAGGTTGAAAAATTCCATTGATGTGTAACGGAGGTGAAGAAGAGAGGCACGACACATAAACACAGCATTAGAGCGAGGAAACGTCACTCTTCCTATGTCTGCCGCACCAAACCAAAATATCTGTGGTATATCATATCCAGACTGTCGCAATCAAATGAAAACCAAGTATGTCCACTTTTTTACAGTTATGACTTAGTATGTAGATGGAATATGCCCATTTTCCTCTGTCCATTGATAGTGATTGACAGCTAATTGACCAATGAAAAGATGTTTTATAAAGGCATCTATTTAATATTTACGCTTGAACTAGTAAACAATTGTATTCATGACGGTCAGTTTCATGGATTCTAATTATATCAACTCACGATTGATAATTCGGCAAGTAGCTAACATCTTGGTAATTGTGAATGCAATGCAAGATTAGTTTGTATCTTGTTAACGCTGACATATTTGCCTGGCTAACAACACTTCATGTAGGTCCATTTTAAACAAACCATTTGCTGACTGGAGATTTCTGGGGCCATGGGCATTACCTCGTTTTGGGTTTACTTGGCAAAGTAGGCCTAGTTTTTGAGAAAATACATTTTTGAGCGCACCTGAAATAGTCGATTTTCGGAGATGTTTTTCATTGGATACCAGAGATATAAAAGTAATATCAATCTTAATTAAGCAGGACGACAGGGTCGACATTTCACAGTTGTAACAATCTGAGGCTATGATTCATCTGACAAAAAAAATCATTGCAAACATATACCTAGGTCACAAACTGCCAGTGGCCTTCACAGCAATGCAGAAATATTATTAATTATGTTTCAGATAGCTGACTCGACATTTCATCTATACTTTAAGTCGACACTTTCACATAATCCCATTTTAACGCGGCTTTGAGAAATGAAATGAAATTGCTATATTCTGGTTATAAATGATTGGATGGAACTGGATTGAAAGGTAAATTTAAATTGGCGTGACAGACGTCATTTTGCAAATGTGTAACACACGCTTCCGTGGTTTGTGATATCTTAAACTCTTCGGGAACTTTCTGGATTTTCGTCCCGACTCTCAGGAATCAGCAAGCTACTGCCAACATCTAGTGAATTCTAAAAGGAAAACACTGAAACATATATACATACAGAAAAAATAAGTCAAATATCAATGAAGCCATGAAGACTAATAGTTCGATCGTGTCATGGTAAAGGTATTTCAAAGAACTTTCTACATTCTTCTATAAAAATGTACAGTAAACACCACCCTGTGTTTCCTTACTACAAAAATATTACAGATAATTGGCCACACAGGTTCTCGAAAAGTCTGAAAAATGTCAAAAATGCTGCCTATCTGAAGTGTCAGAGGCCTCAAGGAGAAAGTGGGAGGGGCCCCTTGACCACGCTAGCCCCCCCCCCTTAATGGCCTCAGAGACCCGGACGAGCATCACGTCACCACAGCAGGCATCTGGAAGATTAGCCGGACTGCAGTGGTAGCTGGAGGTGTGGGGACGTGAAGCTGAGTCCCCATAAAACAGCCCGTGGCCTCCGCTGTTGGGTGGCCGGGCCTCAGTATCATCCATTAAAAAAAACCAAAAAACATATACAGGTACAGCTACTTGAAACACATGCAATAAAGGGCACAATGGCTATGCTGACACGCCCGTTTAAACCCCCCCCCCAAACCGGAGGGATTAAACGCTGCACCTCACAGTACATAAGGGGTCGCGAGCCCTGCTGACGCCTGCGTTTCGACACTCCCGGCCAGCTTCGGCGCCAGGCCCTCAAATCCCGATTTCCCTTAATCAGCTTAACCCACAGCAAACGTTCCACGCAACTTCGGCAGACATGCAAATACGGCTTATCTACGTCTATTTATAATTCTTGAAGGCAGCGTACATGGCGGGAACTCCATGCTTTCCCCAGGTAGAGAAAACATCAGCTTAATGTTCCGTAAAGGTATCGTTCTTATTTTTTTAAATGCCCAAACTCTGAGAATCTAAGTCAGACTAAACCTTCAGGTTTTTTTTTGTTTGCTTGCTTCTCCTCGCTGACATGATTCAAAAAACATTACCATACATTCCTTAAGAAAAGAAGAACACACACATCACAAACAAATCCTGACAGACAGACTTCCCCTAGCTCACGGGAAACAGGAACTTGTCTGAGGTGCCTTCCCTGTATCTTCGGGGGGGGGGGGGGCGGCACACAGACACATCCACTGGCATTTATTTGTGAGGGTGTCGGAGCAGGCTCCCGTTCGGTCAGCCGAAAGCACTAACGGTTCCTTCAAGGCACAAAGACACACACACACATAAACAGTGAGCTGTCGAAGCGACCCGGCAGTGAAAAGGGAATCGTGCTCCCATAAGAGAGAGCGGCAGCAACACAGAAATCCTGCAAAACATCTGCTCCTGCAGGTTTCAGCTTCATGGCTGATATCCAAACAAAGAAATGAGAGGTGCAGCGATTAGCATATCATTAAGGGACGTGCTACACAGACAGGCTACCTCTCTGCGCCAACTCACTCAGGGAGGGGGGGGCAAAAACCAGGAAACTACGATGGTGACCAGAACATGCAGGAAGGCACGGATCCCCAAGTCAAAAGTTCGGAATTTGGTTCCTGACTACAATCCAGAAGCGACTAAGATTGACTGCAGAGATTCAGTCCCACTGGGAGGGCCAGGCCTGGTTCTGTAGCCGCCGGTCTGGACCCACATGCGGTTTAGCCCCTGCCATCTTCGACGGGAAATATCAAATTTAACATAGCACATCTAGAATTTCATTACAAATCCCAAGCTGGCTAGTCTGAAGTCTGCCGATGCTTCAGAGTAAAAGCAAAGTTTAAATCATTTTTTTTTTGTCATATGGCCAGGCATTAAAGAAATATGGGTCAGTCTCCTTTTGAGATACGAGCAAAACCTACAAGTCAATTACAATGGGGTCAGTGGCAGCTTAGTATTCGAGTACAGCGATTATTCAGCGTCATGTTGGGGAACAAGGACAGCAATGTGGTTCATAACCTGCAAGTAAAACACAGACACTGAACACAGTAATCGTCATGAACATGAAGCCAGTTTACAGGTCCAGCGTAGGCCTGGCTTAGTCCCACTGGTTTCCCGGGGGGGGGGTGCCACAGTAACAGAGCTTTATGCAACCTGAAAAGATATCTAACATGATCTTAGGTATGCCTTCACTCAAATAACAACGCTCTGGAGAACCTAACTTTGAAATTTGATCTAAGCGCCCTTCGAAATGCAATCCCACTCAGCCCAGATCACAGATTTTTTTTCTTCTTTTAAAAAAATGGTCATTTGTCAATTTCTAGCGTTTCACTTCCAGTTCAGTATTAGTTGCAGGTGGGAAACTGAGTTAAAACAATGTTAAAGCATTCCCTTTCTACCCTACTTAAAAAATCTACAAGATACCATTATGAAAACAAGATTTCCCCTCTCCTTGAGGTCACTTAAACGGCACAATGGTCCCATCTGGTGCAGCAAATCTTCACGTCTTCACTCACTCACTCTGACCCTTAAAGAAAGCTGGTCTTGCGTTTATAGCCACGGAACAAGGTTCGCCAAAAACCCAAGGACCAGGCCCCGTATGCGTGTGTTCACGTACAAAGCCGTTTTTAAAGATGCCACAGCACCATACATTTAAAATAAATCCATGGAAAACAAGCAATTTGTTAAAGCCCTTGTAAATGCACCTAAGTAATACCGCATGTAACAAAAAGTACACACTTCCTCTTTTTTATCTTGCGGTTTCATCCAGGAACCGTGGCATGACGATGCGTGCGAAAAATACACCGAGTAACTGTTACTGCGTGTTTTTGTGCACTATTTATATGCATCAAAGAGCTCAATCCAGTTTGCTATAAATTCATCCAACATCCACTCCAAGAGTCCTGTTCGGATCGACTCAATTTATTTTATAGTAAATAATTGTTCGGGTATAATTTCGTACAGCAACTGGATAACTCGAATAAATTGTTTTTCTATATATTGATTTCCAAACGCCCAGGGGCCACATGAAAATTTCATATAAACCACCACAAAACCACAAAAATAGATACATGAAGGCTACATTTCCAATCTGACAACTTCTACGTATAAACGTTTGCAAAGCCGTTAATAACATCGTCACGTTCGTGGGGTGCCCCCTCTCCCAACCTGTCACCCGCACAAATTATAATAGTAATAATATTGCTACAGGCATGTCTTGATGGCCCCCTTCCTCAGATCAAAAAGCACTCCGCAATTGCGAGAGAGATTTCCCCTTTGCAGTAAAACACCGCGCCGCAGCGCAGCGTAAAGGCGAGACGACCGACACGGATAAATTTTACTTAAACTTCACATGACGTCAGCGTGTCCCTTTGAAACATTTCATAACTTTCAATGTTTGGGGCATGGATCTGAGTGTTTGGGAAATAAATAAATTCAAATGAAAAGGATCCGGGAATTAAAGTGACCCAAGATGGCGAGAGCCTTGTTGTTTAGGGGGCAGAGGGGAAAAAATGGAGGATATTGTAATATACACAAAGGGATAAATTTCAACAACTCAGCCGGCTGCAGCTGCTTCTCTTTATAAGGAAGCAACACAATAGATAAGAGGAGGAAAAAAAAAGCCTCCGAACTCGCAGAGCGGTCTGCTGGGGAACTGGGGAGATTTCTTTGGATAAAATACAAAATGCACGCGTATAAAAGCACATTCTCTATCCTTAATAATATAAGATGCTTAATTTGTGACTTAACAGTGCCGTTTGCTTACGGCAGAGCTGTTAGGTGTTTGTCATCATCTGGAATAGACATAATAATATGACCGAGGTGCTCCTCTCCCATCGATTCCCGCATCGGTTTTTAATGCATTTAAAAATAAAAGCGAACCACGATAGTGTGAATAAAACATAAGCCGCGGGCAATATGTGTAAGAACTCACTAGTACACATGTGAAACATGTTTTTGTTTGTTTGTTTTCTTTTATGTAACAGTTTAACCGCACGAGTCAGGACACAATGACGATTCACGCCGAGTGATCCCAAGTCTTTAACCACCTTGATCAAAAGCGACAAGATCGACTTGGTCCAAACTTAAAGTTATACATTTAATTACCGATATTTTGTCACGCTATGTGCAGCTATACATACGTATTCCGCCGTATCATGGAATAAATAAGTTTGTATCAAACACTCCAAAGATCGCACGAAAAGAGACAACTACAGCTTGTTAGCTTGCTAATGTTGGCTAAGAAATCTTGCGGACTGGGAAGCTGCACAACATTGAGTCTCCAATGTGCTGGACGGCTTTGATACGTATCAGCCAAACGCGTATATTAGAAGAAATTAAAACTTACCTTGCTTTCTAGACTTATAGGTATTCCCCCCCTCCCCCGACTTGGTTTCAAGTATTATTTCAAGTAAGCTTTATGTCTCTTTTCCTTCTCGGTTTCGTGTTAGATAGAGGCCGGTAGCCGGAGATGATAAAGAAGGGAATTGAGCAGTAATTGAGTCTGTGTGACTGAGTGACTGAGTGAGTGAGTGTGTATGCATGTGTGTGTGTGTGTGTTAGTGTTAGATAGCGACCAACGGCAGATTGAAGGAGACTCTTCTCAAGGTTTATTCAGCTTCACTTCAAGGAACTGAAATGACGTCAGCTAACAATCTCTTCGCAACTACATTAATATAATAATAAAAAGGAAAACTTAAATTTCATAAAATAGCAATAGCGGCGGCTAACTATTTTACAATAAATGACAGTGAATGTCCGACGCTTTTAGCTTCGTCTGTGCCTTAAAAAAAATCGCCCGCAGAAGAAAAAAAGATGCGTTAAAATATCACGCAGACATCCAGCTAAGACTGCTATCTGCCATAGATTATTTTCCGTAAACAGCCTCCTGGTCAATAGCAGCATCTATGCGAACTCCTGAAAGTCAGCACAGAACTTGATATTGCATAGTGCACAAGGAAACACATAAAGGCTAATGACAATACATGGGACAAGGATGAGCTGAATTATGTTATATTTAAACGCGAGAATATATGGATATTATTAATCAATAATTATATTAAGTTCATATGCTACTGAAACCTAATTATTTTGTAATAAAAATATGTAATAATAATAAAATCGACCCATTCATCTTCCAGACGCTTCTCCTGATCAAGGTCGCTAGTAATGATAATATTTTGTTATAAAATATTTCCACATTAGTAAAGTACTAAGTTGATGTGTAAAGACATCACGCGGCTGACAAACAAACATAAAACAATACTTTGACTTTGATAATAAACAGAAACTAGTATGCCAGATATGTCAATAAGGCAGAGAGTATTAGAATAACACAAGGTCTACACCAGAAACCAAGCGTTTATATTAATGTTTGCATTAGTCTGTGCTAGGGGGCAGTGTGCTCTGAGGTAATGCATTAAGCTAATACCCATGTTACGCGGTTAATGTATTTTGGGTTTAAACGTGACTCGTGGGCAGGGAGATTACGTTTTTTTAAATTATTGTAGAAATATTATACTATTTTTAGAATTAATACGGCTGTAATATCTTAAAGAAGGAATTAGCGAACCCCACTTGTTTCACGCTGGGAGGTACACTTGAAATAATACTTGAAATAATTCTGCAAGTATCAGCATACGCGTGTCAGACCACTGGATATTATACAAAATGTGAATGCATGCTATTTGTGGAATTGCGCCCAAAATCGCTAAAAATAAATACTGACACATGCTCATCTGACCTCGTGCCTCATAATCACTGTAGGGGGAAACCGAGTGGCCATTTTAAATCCAACATATGAAGTGCAATCCTGGATATTGTAATGTATCTGCATATAAAATAGACCTGGAAGACATCATTTCAAATGAGTGCCCAATGATCTTTTGATTTAATTACATCTGGACAATTTCAGATTTGCCATTTATTTAATAGCGTAACTCCAGTTAGTCAAAGGCTGCCATCTGTGCTTAATCTGAGTTTTTCCCCTTTCTCTGCCTCTGTGTGTGTGTGTGTGCGTGTGTGTGTGTGTGTATTTGCATGTAAAATTCAGCAACAGGCTGGCAGAGACCTTTAGACCTAGTTTTGGGCACAGTCAGCCTCATACATTCCGCAGATCGCCCTCAGACAATAGCCGGAGAGTGAAAACCAGCTCATCTGTGAATATGATGCAATCAGGACTCACAGTAGAAAGGCAAATTAATTCTGTGCAAATAGCGGCAGCGTTACATTTATGCTACTTGTCTCGAATTTATTTGCTTATTGACCGACCGATTACAGGAAATGAGGGGGACATATTTAGCATAGCTTTAGTGTCAAGACAGTCAAATTGCATTTAGAAGATCCATTCTGAATCGGCCAAAAGAAATGTAATTAAGATACTGTGTGACCCGGTTATAGGGTAACGTTGTTTAATGTAGCGCTTTGAATTTGGATTGAGTCCCGAGAACATCATCTGGTCAACGAAAGACTGAGAGGTACATTTAATAATTTCAGCTTTTTCTGAAATCAATTATTATTTCATTACAGACGTATTTATTTACTCAGACCTAATTGTTCGCATTACAGTTAATTGGATATAGTAATTCGTCTACAAAGTCACTCTTGAGTAAGTAGGGTTGAGTCATTCGGATTTTACAATTTAAGACGCTTTTGTGCGCCTGTTCACCATCTTGTTTGCTCATTGATTTTTTTTTTCTTTTCCTTCTAAGTGAAGAAATGGTGGTCAGGCCGGAGAAGGAGAATCTGCAGTTGAAAGGGGGCGGGGTAAAGGGGGGAGGCCAGGACTCATGGAGTCCCTGCTGGAGAAGTGGCGGGACGGTGGTGGGCTTGGGGTCGGAAAAATGATTGGATGACGCAGGTTTTTTTTTATTGTACGGGAGAATCTTCATTAGCGACAGCATTTGGGGAGCGCGCTCAGAGCCGCTTCATTACACAACGCCTCGTGGGTCTGGCCCCCTCTCGCATGCCGGGAGAATGGTAGCCGTACCGCGGTCATTTGTAACATAATAAGTGCAAGTACAATGACTGCAATGGAAGCGCACAATAAGGAGGTGGGAGGGCACCCGGCCCAACTCCTTAAAAGGGATTTTTAAAAGCGTCTTGATTAGAAAGTATAATGAACCACTGAAAGAGCTTGTGTGGATGATCCCTTTCTGAGTCCGATGGAAAACAAATTAATGTGGCGATTCATTTTTAATTATTACTTTTCTATTAGTTTCAGGGCAGCTAGCGATGGCCATCGGACCACAGGGCTGCGCTCTCCGTTATTGATTTTGTGCCGGACACGTGCGAGGAATACAGATTTTAATAATCTCACTGCAGCGCATTGTGTAATTCCATTAAAACAAGGACCTTCCAGCGCCACCAACGTATTTCATTTCATTTTCTGACACAAATTTCTCCGGGAGCTACAAACAGTGTCTTTCAAAGCAGTCGTGGCCTAAGGTTTTTATATACTTAATTTAATCCAGAGTCGTTCACGCCATGCCTCTGTCTCATACGCTTTAGCTATTAGCAGTAATAAAGACAATAGTCTCCTAATATTATATTACTAACCTGCATCAAATTAAAAACAAATTAAACTGAATAGATGTTTCAATGTTTTGAATAACCTTCGAAACAGCCCGCAGCAGATCTATTATTGTATTAGAATACGGTATGTTGTGAATAAATTACTGTCACGCTCTACATTTAATTTCGTTTAAGAGTGCCGGTACCCGTGGGCGTCTTGGTGAATGTATGTCTTCATATAATTAGACAGAATGTATGTGCTCTATATCTGTGTATCTATTTTTCCTCTATCACTGCTTCTGTTTGTATTTCTGATGGAAATGTTCTCCAAATTATTGCATAATTCTCCAATACACCCGCAGTAATTGTTAGAGTATTGGAAAATGAACCGGCTTTCGATATTGACTGCGCATCAAAAGCACCGTTCAAGGGCCGTGGGGGGCGCCTGTCATGCTGATGATTTCAGGGGCTCACACAACCCCAATACGCGTGTGTGTGATGTTTACAAATCAAATTTCAGTTCTGCCAGGCAGAGTTTGAAAGCAGACTCAGCGAAGTGCAGAGAAAGTAGGAAAACCGGAAGGTATGATATCTGCTGTTTTCCTGATACAAACTGTGGACGGGACTGTGGTATGCCTAAATGTGATTTTAATCACGTGATTATGTAACTATTCTTATTAGAACATGCATTTAATTGCATAATTAAGTTAATTATGATAATTAAAATAAAGAAGTTTATAAATGCGCTTTATAGGGCATATGACACGCATTAACTGAGATGTGGTTTTTATGGGCATGCTGATTTTTGAGGACAAATGAGAGGCGGCTGTTTTTAGATTGCCGTATCTCTTCATTTAAAACCAATGATTTTAACAAATGTTTCACATAAAATTAATGAAAATGTTATCACATACTGATGTAAGCAAACTGTGGCTAAATGAAGATTCTCTCATGTCTCTTCCCGTCAGATCCATTGTTGAGGTAAGGAACCAAACAGCTTTTAAGTGAGTCAACACTTGCCGTTATCATCAATGAAACGTTGCAATTTTCACATTACTCTACACCACAAAATGGAAATAATAAGGGCCCCGTTCAAATACTTCAGACTTCTCCAGTTCTGCACACTTAGAGAGTAATTTGACCCCAGACCCTGAGGAATTCATTTCCAACGAGGAATATACTGACCTTTGACCTCCGTGTAGACAACAGCAGGAAGTCAGGTGACATCAGAGCATTTGGAGATACACTTCTAATTTGGCGGTGGTGAGGCGGGGGCGGGGGGATACGGATTTGCACTCTTGTCGTCTTTCACGCCTTCTGCCGTGGGATTCCAAACCGGAGCTGAAGGTCGGACACTCGCTGGAGGGTGCAGAGTGGGGTTACATCAGAAGGCACGTGCGATGACCAGCCCCTGTGATGTCAGTCGTTACTCCGAGACGGCAAAAACAAATCTGAGACACAGCTTGTCTGGAGCGTGTCTGAAAACACATCGTTCTTTTGCAAGTAATTATTAAACACGATGTAAATTTTGCAGTCCTTGAGTGCACTCATAAATGTTGACTTTGGGAGGGACATTGAAAAAAGACACATGCGGACGTTTAATGAAATGTGAGATGAGGTGACTGATGAGTCCTGGCCTTCGCTCTCTGGCTGGATCACGTGCCTGGTCTTGCGGCCGAAATGGCGCACTAACGCCAGTCTGGACTGGCCTTTCCTCTGTTTGTACGAGTCACACTCATTACTGCGCTTCGTCAAATATGATGCAGTTCTCTGTGAAGACTGGTCTAAAAATGTTAAGATGCTCTATATATACGCCTTTCTCCTTGTTCCTCTGTTCCAGATCTTCTCAGATATAATAAATCAAGGGATTAGTCAGCTGCTATACAGAAAAAAAACATTACCTGCATTAACATGATGCTGTTTTGGGTGAAGCACGGAAGTAAAACCATCACAGATCTGTCAGGCAGGATTAGTTGGCTGATCTGGGGTGTATGTGAACTGGAAAATCAAACACATCTATGAGAAATAAACTACCAAAAGAAAACCGGTTTGTTGAGAGCGACCTTGATATTATAAAATGCAGTAATAAGGTTCATTAATGGAATAAGACCACTTTAAATTAAAATATTCAACGTTCAAGTTTGCAAGTGTCTCTGGAATGCAGGACACTTTACTACTGGAGCTAGCTTAGATACAAGCATAACAACAAAACACCAGGATATTTTTTTTCCAGTTAAATTATTTAGGACCCCCAGTTCCATTAAACCAGAGTTGTTCAAACTTTGCTCACTCAGAAACTGAATAACGTTGTATAACGCTAACCAATGGCATGCTGTCAGTATTATTATATTTGTTTTCTGAAGTTAGTGCTTAACCAGCTTATAACTCTTTGTAACTTTGAGCCAGGGTATGAAAGTAAGATGCACTGAACTAAACGCAGCCCCAGGAAACGGGGTTATTTCAATAACTTTGCTCCTTCTTTTAAAGACCTTTCCAGAGTGCAGTGAAATTAACAGCAGTCGCGGTTCATATTTTGTTTTCTTGGACAAGCTTCGGGACACAGAATGAGCAGGGAACATGATGCGGCATGGGAAACACGTGCACCATGGGAAACAGGTGAACCATGGGAAAGGGCTGTTTACCTCTGCTTAGAAAAATCTGAGGAAAAAAAAACAAATGAGGAGACAGTATTGGTGTCTAAAGCAACAAAGGACATGAAATGTAACCTGGAATGGAAGTGAGGTGAGATAATGACATGGTCCACCTTCACTGCTATCCTGTAAGGCAACGTTCCTCTACGCTATACAGAACAATACTTAACAAAGGTTGCAAGGTGATCCTGGGATGTTTTTTTCCCGAAATGCAACTTTTACACTTTGATTAACTGTCAACATTCTTTAGCCGATCACCGGTTTATAAAGATACTAGCGTCTTAAAAACACATATTGATCGTCCGCGGAACACAGAATGGCCTCATTGCACCTGTAAATTATACATGCAAAATGTGAAATATTAGGTACCTATAAATAGCGCTGTAATGAAATCACTTGAAATGACCTCAGGCGCGATTGTTTTAGTGTCAGCCTTGGAGGATGGGTGTTGAGATTCACCGTAACGTTAAAACTGAGACAACAGCGTATAGAATAATGAGCCATAAATTAATGAGCGCATTTTATGCAAAGCTACATCTAGTGTTTGCTGTGGCTGCCGGTTGGTCTTTTTTAATGGCAGCCCATTGTCATCCTCATGTCTTGCGTTCAGCCTGGCCCCTGAACAGTTTTATACCAACTGTCACTCTCTGTTAGCGCTCCGCGTTTTTCAACACTGTCTATTTTAATTAGCTATTTCAGGTCGCAGAAAACACAGCTCTTCTCTCGGCCAGATAAATGTACAATAGCCACTCGGTGCGATTGCTCAAAAAACACTCCGTTTCAAAAATAATCTCAAATGGCAATAGGTCGCTTATAAGTCACTGCTAGATATACGCCCCCCCCCCCCTTTAAAAAACGCCAGATAAAAATGGGGAAGCATGATGGACTACACGCTCCTAAGTCTGTCTGGAAAATAAAGAGCTTTGTCAGACAATGTAATTACAATGTGAACGGGCCCAATCATTTTCAAGGATCTTGAGAAAGACTTTTGTTTCCACATTAACATGACAATTAATTATGATAATCGCCTTCAGGCGTAAAGAAAACATCAATTTAAAAATATCTCCTGCAATGCTGCCTTGCAGACATTTTTTTAATCCTGCTATATAATAACATGAATTTTACAGTACAGCTCAGGTCCACTAGACTTGTATCGATATTCCGTTGAATCGTTAGTCTCTCATTTTACTTACAGTGAAGTAAAAGGAAATGTATTCACACGCAAAACCATAAGGAAACAAAAACAAAACGTTTTTTTTCTTCATGCGTTCGAACAACACGCACTTTTTTCTAAGTATGAAGTGTCCGCAGTTAGACGTTTTCCGACTCTACGCACGCGTCTGATCAGCGGACCTGGAAGCTCATTTATAAAGGCTTCTTACTAACGAAAAGGACGAGAAGCATTCATACGCACGTTTATCCGAAAATTTTGGGATTTAAAAAGAAAAACCTATCCTGAAATAGTCCGCACATTTATGAATGGTGCAGAACAGTCGAACGAACGTTTTAAGGGAAATTGGGGGGGGGGGGGGGGGGGACCAATAGACAGTTCAGATATAAATTTGAAACTAATATGCATTTAAAGTTTAGCTAATTTT
>JABFEA020000038.1:21758355-21779136 GCA_019775915.2 Cyphomyrus plagiostoma
AATTCATGAAATTTCTTATAGATTTCTATCTCCCAAAAGAGTATTTTAAAAAAATAACCTTTTTCATTTACATATATATAAAATTTACATATGGTCCGGTGACGGACAGGACGGGGCAGAGCTGGAACGGGAGTTTTGACGACGCGGACGGCGGTAGCTACTGCATCCCTCTGCTTATCTGGCTGCTCCAGACCGCCCGAGTGCGTCGTATCCACGACGGCAACCCACGAGGTTTCCAATAACAAGCCTCGCCCAGCGAGCCCCAGCCCACTGCTAATTCCTCCACCCACGGCGACCGAGACCGGTTCATCAAAGTCTACCGCATACTGGCGATTCACATCCGATTTCGTTCATCTCCGACCGAGAGTTCAACCCGCGGAAAAATGAAATCAAATCATGCACTCTGGCTAAACCGGATCGAAACAGCAAGCTAAAAAAAAAACTTAGTAGGGATGGAGATGAGCATGAACATTCTGGAAGTGACTGAAGAAGTTACAAGGAAAAGGGAAACGCGAGGCTCACTATTCCACCGCACTATGTTATAACGAGGGCAGTATTTTTCTTCCATTACCTCGATGCTGGATGAAATAACTAAAAGAGGATCATTTCGTAAATCCCATCTAAACTCAGAATGTGCTGCATCGCATCAGCCGCGCTAAATCATGCAGCTGGACAGTATTTCGGTGGTCATTCTCAAGCCGTGAAAATCAAAGTCGGCTGTAGGTCACCGCGATGAATAATGTCCAAATCGAGGAATGCATGCATTTCCGAAGGCTAACGATTTTACCGGCAAATGTCAGAATGGTGTATGGGAGAAAAGAAAATTCGTTTTAAAAAATTACAGTTTAATGGTATAATCCATTAAATGCGATGTTTATGCCAGCTAATTGATTATTATTGGACTCCATTGTATACGGTAATTAGACTGTTTTTGAGAAGCCGATTCCAATAACTGCGGACAATATCCATCTCTCATAATCACCCAAAGACGTCTAAAAATGACAACAGAAACAAAAATAACACACCGAGAGGCTACGGCCAAATAGTTTTGGAGTGAGTCGAAAAATATTGACCCCTGGTGTGTCCGACTTGGGACTTAAATGACCAACCAGAGCAAGACGGTTGAGTTTAAATAAAGGTTAAAATGTCAAAAAATATGTGCCAATGCCAGGATACAAATATGTCACAGATATAATAACTCTCCCAATAGCATATATTACGTGAAAACAAATATTTCAGAAATCAGTTGTTATTGCAGCACCCTGTCCCGAAGGTGTAAAGTACATCTATTGGCCTGTTTACCACGGTTCGAAACTGCTGTGTAACCATCGATCGTTCGCTTTGTAGCAAAAAATTAGGTTTAGCTTACCTGCTTGCGATACGGAGTCCTGACTGGGTTTATCGTATTTGAAAAAATCATCCTAATGTTATTTTCGGTTTCTCCAACACCCCGAGGTGCGTTTATTTTATGTATTTGTATCCACAAGCCTGGTTAAGTAAAGTTGTGAATCGGAGCTAAATGCAACATACAGCTAAATATTACGGAGCGATCCCCTGTAATCCTTCTTCTTTCGTGTATCTGCCACCGAAATAATCGCTATGCCAGGGAAAGATAGCAATGTATCCAAGATTGATCTTAACTTCGATCGCCCGACTAGTACATTCAGCTGAGTTCATTGATCCCCCTTCAGTTCGCCGCAGCAAGGACCCACCCACCGTGGAAGGAACCACTTGGCTGTGTCAAGCAGGGTTTGCATAGAATATCCTGCGTCGTAATTTCGATTAAACAATACAACTGTTCAAACACAAAAGTCAGAAAACTGATTTAAAAAATAAAAATTCTACCATACGACAGCAAGCTCTTTGCTCACCGATGGAAGTGCCCATAACGCTACCGTGCCCCACGGCTATCCCCGCCAGTTTAGGTTAGTTCATTCCGGCATGCATACCACGCATTCCATGCAGTGGCCATAAACTGTTCCGTAGCCAAAGCCGTGGAAATCCGACGGCAATTTTTACAGTTTCGCAAGTAACAAAGAACTTGTCGTTTCATTCATAACCCTAACAGGGTCTATTTTCGCTATAGTTTAACAGGACGCAGTTAGATCGTACGCCACCTTTTCTTTCATTGAACTAAGGAAATCAAACTTTTATCAACATCATCATGTTAGGAGAACTCTAGCAAAACTTAAACCTCTCTCAATTATCGACAATGTCTGTCTCTTAAAAGGCCAAGGGACATATGAGTCACACGTAGAGAAAACGATCCTGAACTTAGCTAGGCTACATAAAAGCGCAGTGGCAAGATAAAATTTACACGTTTAAAAGGTGTGTATGTCCCTAAATCCACAACCCCACCCTGTTTAACCCTGACCAAATATTTGTCTGAGGCTTTTCACGAAGCACCCTGAGGACAATCCCCTGACATTTACATTTCAATGGTGACGTCGCGAAGTCATTTATGTTACGTCCCGGTCATCTACGTATTGAACTGGGACGAGAGCTCAGCTTGCTGTAAACCACACTAAAGGTCACAGTAGCCAGAATAAATTTTATGCTATTTTCAATCAGTTACTATGCAATGGAAGTGACCCTTAATAGTCCGATTTCCACGATTGAATGACTGAATTTGGTCACCCTCCCCCACAGCAACACATAATCCCATACGTGCCACAGCACCCCCTCACCACGCGCTCCCGAAAACCTCATAAAAGCATAAGTGGAGACAACCTTTGGTCACCTATGACCTGAGGATTAGGCTAATACAGACACACACACACACACACACACACACACACACACACACAGAAGCCTTCATCCCACCCACACACACAATAAATTTATCACATTTAAAAAAAAAAAAAAAACATTGTAAAGGTGCAACTTTAAAGCAAACAGCAATGTTTCTAATTCTCCACGTTGATCCATGATGCTGAACACCAGGAAACGCCAAAGAGGAAGTGATGAACACTGCAGCAGGCATAAGTGGGACAGGGGGCTGCATCGGGCGAAACTGGAGAGCCTCCGGTCCTTCTGATAAAGAGATGTTACTCTGTTCAAACAGTCGGCACTCTGACGTCTAACCATCTATTATTAATGATGCCACACGTTAGCTAAAGCGCTTCTGCCAACAAAAGAGGGGGATGCTGTAGACAGAGAGTAGCACGCTGCTACTACTACTGACAATAATTTATTTCACTTTTAAACAAGCATGTATTATACATACATCATGTCCCGCAGAACAGTCTGTCGAATAGGTAAAAGCTGCAGACGAATGTAAATATAGGCATCCATTTATAAATTAGCCCAACTGAAAGATAACAGAAGAATGTGAGCGACTGTCCAAGCCTCCCGCAATGAACTGGCGTCTCGTCCAAAGTCACGTGCCCTGTGCTTCCTGGGATGAGCTGCAGGCTCCCACAACCCCATAATCGATAAGCAGTTGGAAGTTGAAAGGATGGATGTAATATCCCTATGCAAGCCTCTCCACACTCTGCCCAGTTAGGCGCCAGTGTTTATTTCCGGTGTTTGTACAGATGATATAAAAATCAGGTGAAGCCGACACACGTATGTAAATACACGGGTATCCACGGCGAACCCACACCGGCTGACTGCGACGAGAACGGCGACAGCCTCGCGTGGGATGGAAAACTCCCAGGGACAGCATCCCAAAAAATGACACAGAAACGGCGATGGAGGGAGAATCGAGTTGTCTCATACTGCGGAAACGTCACCTTCAATCTCATGACGTCCAAGTGACTCAAGTAAGGAGAGAAGATGCCTGCTGATTCCAGAGGTGATTTAAACCCAAGACAGAGACAGAGAACGACGACCTGCACATTAAGGCTTTCTTGTAAAGTGCATTATAAATAATTTCTAACAAGAAATAAAAAAGGACAATTTAACTGGACCTTTCTGTCTCCTCTCACAACACCGAAAGACTGCAAATGCTTCTATGTAAAGCCACAATTCTTCCTGCTAAATCCCTCATTGTCCCTGTTAAACAAAAAGCAGGTTGGACACAAACCAGTACAAAGGAAAATGCATCCAGATTATGCCAATTATACATTTAGGAAGTGAAGTTGCAATCATATGCTCAATGCTGCAATGCAATGCAATTTCCCAGCCATATGAAAATTCCTGTCCAAATTACGAGTCCAGGTTACAAAACACTGCCATTCATGCAGTCGTCAGGTCTGAAAGGAACAATGTGTTTTTCCCCAAACTTTACTGAAGAGGTACATAAAAAAACAAAACAATCAAGTCGTGGCAGATGAAAGCGTGGGAGACATACTTAACATTTTGCTCATGCATTCAATACACTTGGATGAATCACGTTTTAATACTAGTAATGGCGGTGATTGTGATTCAGTCAAATTCAATTCAATTCCCCTTCAACACGAAGCCCTCGACCGCACCAGCTTTCCAACCCACGTCACAGACACTATTGTTTTAAATTTCCCCCACGAACACGCAGCGGACAGTGGGACAGCCCAAGAAATTCAAAACATGTGCTGTGGAATCCAGCCCAGGAGTCACACCTGCGGATAGCAGAGGTCACGCCCCTCCCTTAAGCAAGTGAAAGAGACGGGGGCCAATAAAGCAATTCTGATATGTGCGCAACTGTCTCCTCTCCCCGCCCCCTGGATACGCTCCGAAAAACAGGCCGGCGCACCAGTGTGAACCGGAACCGCCGGTTGCCGTGTCAGAACTGGATGTTCCGGTTGGCGAGTCACAGCAGGGGAGGTGGCCCTAGCTGGTCATGTCGCCAGGCATGCCACCGGCTAACAGCTGCCACGGGCCACGGGGCCTGATGTAGGCGATGGAGGGGGTGGGGGGGGGGGAGAGTCACTCGGCCACGCAACCAAATCACAAACATTCCTGTGGCAGAAAAGAGGCGGCAAACAGAGAGCACCTGGGCTGGGATAGCACTGAACCAAAAAGCAGCTTCCCTCCACCAGCATTAAAGCCGCACACACTCTGAGGATGGCGGTAGGCCCCTGCACTGAAAGAACAATATTTATTAACTGGACAAAATAAATATTAAAGAAATAAAAACAGAATGGACACTTTGGCTTGTTAAAAGCCCTACTTGGGAGGAGTCGTCTGCGGAGATGCTTTCGCTTACTGTGCTGCATTTCCTGTCCTCAAAAAGAGCAGCGTGGCCTGAAGCGTGAGCTCCGGCGTCGACCTCCCCGCTAGCTAGCTAGATTGGCATCGCCGATGCTCGCCGGCCACCCGACGTCTGTACGCCTCGCACGTTTCCTCTAGTGAGTCCAGTGGCCCTGGCGTTAACGGCTAACACAGCTCGCCACATCCATTCCTTAGACGACAGTAAACACAGCAATGTCAACAACAGGCCCAGAGCAGCTCAGAGCAGTGAGTTAAAACTGAACCAAGAGGGTTTTTTTGAACTTCTTTCTATTTATAAAACGATTGATCTTCTAACCATTATGCTGGTCATGGGGGCAGCCCGGAGCTCATCCCAGGTGACGCAGGGCGCCATGCTGGGGTACATCCTGAACAGGATGCCAGATCGTCAAGGGGTCCACACAGGTGCACACTTGCACGTACAATCATACACTACAGGTACTGTCTGTGGGCGGAAAGTACCACAGCACAGGGAGAACGGGCAAACTCAGCACACACAGACCCAAGGTTAGATTCCACCCGGGCAGCCTGGAGGTGCCAAGCTGCACTGACACCCAAAATCATTCATGAGAAATGAAAAAAATATTTCTATCATTCCCCAATCGGAACCTTTTCAAAAATGTTACCCAATAGCCATGACATTTTAACCCTGGCATGCTTACCTGCACATTTCATTGCTACCAGCTCATAATAAGCACCTTTTTTTGCACTTCACAGACTTGGCTCTAGGGTACAAGAGCACTTTCCCCTTCAGGAACTTGCGCTTAGTGGTTCACAACCTGTGGACCAATGGCTTCTGTGCTCCTCTAGCTCTGGCAACATTATTTTAAAGCTCTCTTCTTCTCCAGACTGTGCTGCCCCTTTGGTGTTGGCTGTCTGCATACCCCTCACATGTCCTGGGTGCCCCACGTGCGGCCGGCTCACTCGACCCTGACCACGCTCCTCACCCCATATGATCTCCATTGATGGTGTAACGAGGTACGATGCTCAGAGCCCCAGAACCTTCTAGTGACAATGACGGTACCAATTGCCGCCCCAGTCCTGCTTACATCAGAAGTACAATGTAGCAGGGATTTTCACAATAGGTCACAAACGGCACAGCAGCAGAGGGTCTGGGGGCCGGGGATGTATGGTGGCAGAGGACGGAGAGACAGGAATCAGCATTGTGCAGAGGTCACTGCATGTGAGCGGACAGTGACAGCGAATCACTACCTTCTGAAGGGAAATACACTAATATCTAACATATTGCTCCAGCATTTTCTGCTGCTACAAGAAAATATTTCAGTATCACTCATTACAACAAAACTGGTAAATAGTACATTCATGATGATCTACAATAACCAACAGTCTCATTAATTTTACAGTTTAGGATAAAATGAATAGCAATCATCTTTTGTAGAACAGTATGTGGTGTAATGGTAATGAAATTTCATTATTGGCAGATGTTTTGAGTGCCTGTACCAATACATTGGAAAACTGGGCTGATATGATTTGTAAAGCTTAATTTAAAAACCTGCCCAGAAAATATCAGATCCTACATTAACCCTACAGCTTCAGTAAGATAGAGGAAATATGAACCCATAGGTTTCACACAGATTTTGTTTGGAGTCTGCTGGGGAAAACAGACCCCCCAAAAAATAACATAATGCCTCTAGTAATGCTGTCCCTCCCAAACGAGGTCGCAATAACGCTGAAGCTTTTATTTCTCTTCAGATCACTCGGATCTGCGGAGGGCTTTTCCGTGAAGGCCTGGCAAAAACCACACAGGCTCGAAACCTCACATCACTTCTTAATGTGGTTGTTTTGACACAACACAGCTGTCTGCTGAACCTACAGAGCACACAAATGATCCAGAACAAGTCGCCCCTCCCATCTCTGCCCTTTCATTTTCATTTCTCCTGCTTGCCGAAGAAACCAGCCGAGCCTCCGTCCCTCCCTGGATCTCCGTCAGATCCCCTAATGGCTGTTTACGGGAAACTCCTGGTCGTACAAACACTCACGAAGAAATAAAAGCCAAAAGCATCATTTCATCCCCCAAACCCCACCTCCGCTGGTCAGCGAATATCTCTAAAAAGTTGTGAGCCGTGTAAAATGATCCCTGGTGGCTTTCTCCTCTAGACTCGGCAAGCGCGCTACGTAATGCGCCCCGAGGTCCCGAGCGACATCAAACGGGGGCTCAGACTGCCATCGCCGAGCGTAGCGACACTTCCTTTTAAAGAGCTAGAACTTCTCCCCGTGTAACTTCCTCCTCATAACCTCCAGCTCCGGTCAATACGAGTTCCTCCGCACTGACAGAAGGAGAGAGAGGGAGGGAGAGACAGCAAGGGACGGAGACAGGGAGAGAACTCTGGGGGGAAAAACAAGCCGTATTTACCTTCCTGGCCGGCTGCGGGAGGTGGGCGCGGGAACTGAAGCCCTTGTGAGGCAGGGGGAGAAGCATCTCTGACAGCTCCGGGGGCGTCGCGCAGGGCTGGCAGCGCGCGACTACGTACGTGTGTGCGCGTGTGCGCGTTCTCGCGCAAGCACGCCCCGCGCAGGAAGACTGGCTGGCTGTTGCAGTGCGTGTCGAGAAACCTGCCTCCGAGGGAGGTGCATTTGCCTGTCTATGCGTGATGGGGGGTGGGGCAGAAAGGCAAATAAAAAGGGCTTCGTGTGACTCGAATCAGGAGCGTAAATACCATACATACAGGAAGGAGGCGGCGACGACCTGCCCCTCACTCTGGATATATATGTATCAATATATTATCTAGAGATTAAAGGACGGTCCTCATCAGTCAGTGTGACAAGGTCCCTAGCCGCCACGCCTCCTGCTGTCCTCGAGTGGATCAAACAGTTTCACACTTAATTCGATTGCTGAAAAAACTACAGTTAAGTTTAAACATAGATCTGTAACAAGGCTTGTTACCTTGTAAGTCTTGCATCATTCAAAACAAAAGGATTTAACAACCCTGTGTTTTGTGCCTGGACCAGATTTGGGAACTCCAGTGTTATTGGACACTCTGTCACAATGAAGAATTAATCCTCCCCCCGTCAAACACACTGGTCTCTGGGGAAGGGGGGTGGGAGTCATGTGACACGGAGGCCGGGGCTTCGTTCAGATGGTGGATGATGTTTACTTGGGCGACAGCCATCTGAGATACAATATCGTCCTGTTGTGTTTTCCTGTCAACAGTCCATTGCTCAAGAAGGGACCTTTGGTTTCTATGGAGGTCGTCATGGTTAAGTTATTTCCTCCGGAGCAGGAGGAAGGGCTTGCCAATTCAAGTCAATAAATGCCACGGGGCTGCAGCAGAGGAAATGTTACACCAAGAGCAGGACGCAAGTGCATCTCATCTCTGGGCGACTTATTTCACCTCCGTAACTGTCACTTAAGGTTCTGTAGTGTGGGATCGGTGTAGCAGGAACCTAGAGGATGCATCACAGACTGGGACAAATAAATATAGTCCTGGGTGAAACCAAGAGAGAGCCACTCTCTCATCTGGGGCCTGCAGCCGGGCCACGTGTTTACGATCCATCAGCAGTGCACCTGAATCAGCTTATTAAGGGCTTGATGAGCAATTAATTAGCAGAATCAGGTGTGCTGCTGGGGGGGTAACAAATACAATGGAGGGGTGGGGGAGAGAGGGCCCCCAGAGGAGATGTTTTAACCACCAACGTAGGAAGCATGCAATGGAATTAGGGTGGGATGGTGACAATGCAACGCAGCATCATTAGAGGACCATGACTATAAGAGAGATGCTGGTCTACAGACAGCAAACTCCACAAGAGCTTCCTAACGCTTCATTATTCCTGCCTCGAGGCACATTCCTGATGGACAATGCAATACGGCAGTCTTTTGCCATAGCATATTATATACATTTGGATATATCAACAGGCAACGACGTGCAGTCAGCTTCCCATACTGGACCAGAGAGCTGAAGCACTGATGTTAATTAAATACTTTATTCTAATTTCTAAGATTCTAGAGATTTTTTGGACGATTACAGAATTGAAACACCCGCGAATGGTGTAAGCAAACAGACTAAAACATTTTAAATATATTACTCTTCCTTACCAATTTAATATGTCTGAGCGGGAATAAAATAAATGCTGGAGGTTAAATATGACACGATCAAGTCTATTTACTTGCTCGGGATTTCATTTTTTTATTTTAATAACCATGTGAATCTCTTGTGGGACTCACTGATCAGAAAAAACACAGTATCACATTCATCTCCTGTTTGAACCTAAGAAATTCGGTATTAACCTATAAATCTTGCGTTTTAATCCGCCCAAACGGTACATGCATATTAGGCCAAGGGCATATGCCTCACAATGAAATGATCTGACAGGATTATGACTTAATTTACAACGGTCAAGACAGTAAATTACGCCATTATCTGGATCGAGTTAATAAATCGGCATGGATCACAAGGTAGAGTGAAAGCTGACCCACTATCTATGAGGAGCACATATATTTAAAACATTTCTTATGAGTTCCTTTAGTTCCATTACAAAGCGTTTAACATGGACATTTAAAGGGCGTTTGGGGCTAGTTTGCACATCTGGTAACAATGCTGAATGCCATCCAAAAGCTGATTTGCCCCCCGACTCTTTGATTGCTGGGAAAACAGCCTTCTGCGGTTTTATTATAATAGACCCAAAGTGTCGAAATCCACCACATCTAAACAGGATGGGGGATGGGAGAGCTCAGCGGGCGAACAAATGGTGTTGATCCTGGCAAAGTGTAGATGTTAAATTTGTGCAATGCGTGAAAAACTGCAATAAAAGATCAAGGCATACAACAAATTACGATTCTCTATTATCAGAACATTGTGCTCTCAATCACTGAGAGAACCCAAAACTCAATGTTCAGAGTGATATGGCAACGCAATATTTACTGATATTTACTGTAAAATTGCATTCAGACACGTCAGACTGTTCTTCCAATAAAAGTAATCCAGCCAAATAACTTTCCAGAGAATTATGTCCCACACATCTAGAAGGGAAAACACAGACCTCCAGTTCAATTTGTTCGGTATTATAAAATTTTACGGCGAAATCCGGGCGAAAATTCAATAAAACACAAGTGTTATTAAATCTTCGCTTCTCATTCAGATCGATGATGTGTTAAAATAACTAGAATGTGTTTTTCTTTAAGACATCAAAAATGCGTCGCAATGGGGACCCCCATTTTCACTTGTATGCATGTTCAAAAATGCATCGTATTAAAAAATATGTCCAGAGCAAAATAATGACACCGACGGAATTAATTAAAAGCAAAATATACTTGTGGCTCCCAACCTTCTTATCTTGGACGCTTAAAATGAGGGTCCGGTATATTTACGCCCAACGGCCCGCCAATCTCACTGGGAGGTTTTAATAAACGGGGTCATGATCGGAACACGAATTTAAATGTATATTTGTGTCGCCATGCGGGTCTCTAGTATTCAGTGCCGGCGTGAATCATAAAATCCCGACAAGCCCCCTAGCTAAAGCTCGCTCTTTTCAGCGATTGGACAGTCCGTATAGGCAGGGAGCTGGCCCTCATTCATACCCTGTCAAAAGTTTCAAGGACCAGAGTCAAGAGCAGCACAATGGCCGCCCATTTTAGCCCGACGGCAGGCGCCACATTTGATGGTGTGCCCTTCACAGCCGGGCGGCCCTCCAAGCTGCATTGTAACCTGTGCTCATGGCTTTTCTTTTCGACTAATGCACAACCCTATTGTTTCCTATGCTGCACGTTATATCCGACGGCAATTAACACGCTTAACCCACCCCCCGGTCGGAGGTTAAGGTTAACAAGGACGCGCCACCAACAGATAGGACACCCGACGGTGCTTTTAATTGGCTGATTGCGTGCTCTGTTGTCCCCGAAGGTTACGGGGATTTCACCGATGACTGGCGGGACAAAAGGTCCTTTATTCCGTCGGCAGAATACCATCCTGCGCAGAGGCATTGAATTTTAGCTGTTATTCTAAAGCCATTAACTTTTAGACCCCGCTGCAGCTCTTAAAATTAATCGGGAAAACCGACTAAAAGGTGGGAAAATTAAACGCAGGGGTACCGTTGATACGCTTGTGTTTAAAACTGAGCACAAGTAATGTATATTGAGCTTTCATAATGCACCAAGAGACTATCAAGGCGTAAACATCCACGTTTTAAGGGGGAAGAAAAAAAGAAAAACTTCTCAGTTCTGTATGACTATAAATCATGACATTGTCTACCTAACCTGTACATAATACTATGACCCCATTGCTTAAAAAAGATATTTAGCTGATTAGCGTCAATAAGGTATAGCTTTAATGCCGAAATGCACATGAACATTTTATCGGCTCACTCTACCTATAATCACGGCTGCAGCGCACGCGCGTGGTTCATGCGCTCGTTCACTCCGTAGTACTTTAGGACCTTGTTTTTAAGTTACCTAATTATTTAAGTTGCCTAATTACTTAAATTTCATATTTTATTTATTTATCAGATGCCTTCGTCCAAAGTGACGCACATAGAGAGAAAGCAGAGTCAGCCAGTCGCTTTTGTGTATAGCCTTTGTCTGAGCTCTTGCTTTTGTCGTTCTTGGTTATTGTTTTGGATTTGGTTAACTCTCTCTGGTTTGCATTGACTGGACCTCCGGGCAAGAGTGCATTTTGGACTTTAATGAGTTTATCTTCGTGGTACGCTTGTCTGTTCTATGATGTATTGTCTGTGTCTTGGATCGCAGTCTTGGAGTACAAATCTGGAAATAAAACCTTCTGCGACTGGATCCTCTCATTCTTCAATTTATAACATCTGAGGCAAATGTAACGCCACTAATAGGCTAAGTCATATTTATCTTTAAATTGGGCCAATCATTGGGAGTCCCAAAAAACATAATAAAAACTAGCAGACAAGCCGCCCCCCTCTCCATTTTACACCTCTGATCTAAAGCAATTCGGGAAAGTGTCAGATGCAGCAACTGACACAACAGCATGATAATTTCACACTGACACCTGCATCAGAGAAATCCCAGTGCGGTACTGTTGCTGAGGACGATTTCTGCTCAAAGAGAATTCGCATCTACTTTTTCAGATACGCCCACTGTAAAGTGGGCCAATTAGTAAAGCGTTTACACCAGCCAATTGCCAGCGGCTCCTATTCTTCTCTTAAATGAACCCCACTGAGTCCTGGGGAGTAACAAAACGGCCTACGGTGTGATTCTGCAGTGTGACTGACCAGCATTGATCACCAGGGTAAGTTTTAGATCCTGATACTCTGATCCACCAGCATGTTGATACCATCATTCAAAAACCCTCACCCGCTTCCTTACAGATTTCTTGCCGAGTTGACATCAGCAGTCATAAATTTGTGGGTCTGCTGTCATGTGAAGAATATTTAACAATCACGACGACTTAAATTACCTTACCCAACTGAGAAATTTTGCTTTTGCAAACGCCCCCAAGAACTTCAGTTAAGGACGGATTAAGTGAACAACACATCACCCCACCTCCATTTACCACTTGGAATATTGTCGTCTTTTTATATTTTCCTTCACACAAATCGCTAAATACCTTTCAAAATTTCAATATTTATAATATTGATATTCATAATATGGGTGACTCCATTGAACTCTTAGGCCAAACACGTAAGGATCACATTCCTGCTTTCGGTTCCGTAGGTGAGGAGGTTTTCGGTTTTAGGCATTACAAGTTAAATGCTCGCACACGCCTAAATTGAGAGGCATCCAGATCCTGCGGAGGGATCGGCACAGGGCTGGACCTCCTGTGACTCATTATCTAATTGATGCTGCCTTCCAGTCGATCACAACTAACACACTCCCATTTTTATAGGGGTTTTAAGTTACTCAAAAAAGCGGGCAGTGACAATTTCCTAATAGTTTTTCATAGTAACGAAAGTTCAAACCACACGTTCAATTAACGTTCAATGCCTAAACAAGCCTATGTACACACGCAATGTACACGATTGCTGTCTTGAAACAACAGATGTTAAAAAGAAAAAAATCTTTGTAACAAAATAAATCTCGCTTTTAAAGTTTTTAAAAACATGCCAAAAAGGGAAAGAAAATAAAAAACAAATGCGCGAAGTACATAAACATTAAGTTTCGAAGTGAGCCACGACATGATAGGCTACGTGAAAGCTAAAAAGAAAACGAAAACATGGATGTAACACAGAAGACTGAAAAGGAAAATTAGTCCCGTATGAAGACCATAAACTTGAACTTCAGTAAGTGCTCCTCAACAGGCGCGAATTATGGACGCAGCAAGACTGCACTGTGCAGATAAGCCTTGGCACAAGTCCTACAACTAAACCGAAAGCATGTAAGAAAACAGAACATCAATTTATCATAATGGTCACAAAAGCCGAAAATCCCGTTGTTCAAATCAGCCTTTTCTTTACTGCAAGGTCTTTCATGTAGCTATTCACAAACATCTAGACTTCCAAATAAGAAGGGGAAACATCAATTATCTGCATGATCACTACTATAAATGGAGACAGTATTAAAAAAAAAGATCGGGAAAAAATCTGCAAGGTTATTTTTCTGATTATATCCTTGAAACATGGAAGCATGCGGCTATATTTTAAGATAAAAAGCAAAACAAACAGGAACAGTCCCCTAATCTATCACTTACAAACATTATTGCAAATTCTGTATTAAAAGCCACTCCCTAAATCGGACATATATTATCCCTGTTACAAGATTGGTCGTGTTAAGTGCGAAAACTTCAAAAATACCACTGACAGAAGTAACAATGAGCCGCAGACACTTAAGCCAACCTCCGATCTCCCGATGTGCTCGCCGATCAGCCTTTTTTATTACCTTAGTCGGCAGGTATTGAGGATGGTAGTATTTATATTGGGGGTACATCTACTGTTTCCACTCTTTTCCCATATAGGTCCAAGTTTTGAGGCAAGTGCGCAGGAACTGGATGTCAGCCCTGCGTTTCCCCTGGTTCCGTTCCGCTTGTCCTAAATCCCGGCTCACACCCCCACCCAAAGAGAGACTGAGCAGCGAGGGCACGGGCGAGCTTCCCTCCCCGCAGCCCGGCTCCGGGACCATGCAAGTTTGATTTAATTCGTGTTAATGTAGATCTCATTAAGGGCCGCGCCGCTGAAAAGCGTTTAACAATGAATTTGTTAAATTATTAATTAAATCGACGGTGCCATTTATTTAACCGGGGAGCTCTGCACATCTGTACAATTACAGCTATAGATTAGTATAAAGACGTTTCTTTGTAGATCGCTGAAACGAACGGAGGGACGCCTTCACAGCGGGCTTCGTATGAATAATTCTAGTGTATGGAGTAATTGCTTGTCATCTTTATAGGTCTTTCATTTTTAAAACGAGTAGCATACTTTATGCACTGTTCCTCAAGATATTGATATTTGGATACTTAATAAATTAGCCAGCCGCCTAAGTGGGTCACCAATAATATCCTCTTCGTCAAACTTTTGCTGCGGGGGTGTGCGGGCACTCCTAACTCTAAATAGAAGGACTTTCTAGGGCCGAGTCTTGTCTTCCTGAGATTTGGACCAGTGACAGAGCGGTGATGGTTCCTAACAGCACCTGCGGGATAAAATAGAACACGGATCTGATCGCGATTTTCTGATCGCGAGGGTACCGTCAGCGATCTGGCTGGTGGGGCGGGGGCCGCTTGACCTGTCCGCAGAGCTTCTTAGAACTCACATTCCTGACATATTCAGCTGCAACCACGAAATATATTTTGGGATCCCCTTGCTGTGGAGTCCTGGTTTTATTCACGCGAGAGAGGCGAAGACAGCGATGGATACCAGACTGACATTTGGAATGAATTTAGCTTTGTTTGGATCTTTCCTGCAAACAAAAACCTCATTCCGCCCCCTTTGTAATTGTAAAATGCTCGCAATACATATTTTGACCAACTTATTCAAAAACATTCCCCGCTAACCGACATTTGGAAATCAATACTGAACCATCCACATCTAATAGGCCTAAAACTATACACACTCTTTTGAATGTACTGCAGGACTTAATGAGGGTTTGGCTCCTCAAATATGGTGTTAGTGCCTTACTACATCCATCCATCCATTTTCCAACCTGCTTAACCTACTGGGTCGCGGGGGGTCCGGAGCCGCCCCCCTGCCTTAGAAAATCAGGAATGGTGGAGATATGGTGTGGATATAGGTGGTTTAGGGTTAGGAAGTGAATTCTGACGGGTCATTTCAAGGCAACGGGAATGATTTCTCAAACTTTTCCATACTGACTCGCCAGAGTTTAGCTGGTGCCACTTTCCTGTGCTGCCTGAACATTCACCGGGTTTTTGTTCCAGATCATATAGCCGTGGTATCAAGAAATATCGGGTCCAGGTTCTCCTGCTGCGGCCCTGGTCCGTGTAGGGCCTTCAGGTGGCAGGAGAGCCCGGGGACAGCGGAGCAGAAGTGCCCAGCCTGTGTGTGGAGGAGAGGGTGTGAGCCAGACCCGCATAAGTGCAGGGGAATGCTGTGGGCTTCACGCATGGTGAATAACACGCACACGCACACGATCAGGGGAATATCCGTGCAAGGACATGGAAAACTCGCAAAACACACACGCTAACATGATATTGGGAGGGGTAGCTGGAAATTCCAGGCCCCCTGACAAAAACTTTTGCCGAGTGGGGGAGGGGAGATCAATAGATTTTGCTCAGCGGATGACCCCCCCAACGGAAAATTTTCCAGCTCTGATATAAGTGCTGGGGGCCCTGAATCTGGCCGGATATCCATGTCCCACCGAGTACTCGGGTGCCATCTTTCTGTGTTCAGGACAGACAGAGAATAACATCACAGTCTGAGCAAAGACATACTCAGGAGAGAGAAATGCAAATATGATGGGGTTGTTAAGGGAGACCCGCGCACATGCAGGCTTGGCGCCGAAGGTCCACGCAGCGGGCAAACGCCAGTGTGGGGGGGCGCCGGCCGCTCAGCGTCACATGGGATGGCGCATAAAGGCCAGCAAGTGGCACACAAACACACACACACACAGACCCCACCCTGGCGTAGAGATATGTAGGTGAGCGCGCACGCGATTCCACAACTGAGAAAGAGGAACACACAGACACGCCTCAGAACCTCTGACCAACAGACACCCCGTTGTGGTCCAATCACAGGGCTGCCGATGGGCCGGCTTGGTTGGCTGTGCTCTGCCAGGCATCCCAGTGAGAGTGATTAACACCTCCATCTTGCATGCCATAGGTTAAACCACGCTTCAGAGAGCCGCTCCATTCTGCAACCCAACTATTGTTTTAACCCATACCACCATAAGGCTTATAAGAGTAAACAGACAGCATTATCAGTTTAATTTAAGTCCTGAATGACACAACATGCCTGCTTTTAAACAACAAATCTTTGATTTTTCTGAGTTCACAAGAAAATATGCCTTAAAAGGCTGAGTGTTGTCAATCCTTGGCTGGGCGATACCTGGTTCACCTGTTGCAAGTTTTCAAGAAATGATTTCACTCGTATGAATTATTCTTATTTAAGCCCCGTCTTGTGTCATCATCGCGGACCCACTCGGCGGGTGACAGCTCTGTTGGTGACACTGCAGAAAGTTGCAGCACGAATCCCAGAGGACCTACGATTAATACTGACATGCTGAAAAACGGCTGCCTCATCCAGGGTGACTTTCAACGTTGACTCATCGAGGCCATCAAAACCCAGAAAGAGGAAGATCGGATAGCAGTGAGATTCGGTATCACCACCCTGCCTGACAGTGACACCAGTCTGGGAGTCTGTGCCGCTAATGGTCGGCTAACCAAATGTTCCAGTTGATGATCTACTATTGATGTCCTTGTTTATGGGCCATTATTGGCTGATTGGATTGTCTCATACGTCCTCCATTACTGGCTGTTTGGATATTTTTGTTTACGGTCCATTAGTGGCTAATTGGGTTTCGGCACATGGTTCTGAAGGTACCTGCCTCTAATTCACCTCAGAAATCATTTGAAAATGGTTCCCTTCTGATTCTGATGTCACAGACGTAGATCAGTTGGCAGCAACTCCCATAATCATCGCCAGGTCCCTCCGGATGTTAATCTTCCCAGTATCATGAGCTGGAACCTGTCGCCGTGGTAACGTCCCTAAATTTACTTGCTCTGGGTCACTTCCTGTCTAGGACAGTTAATCATTTTGTACCCTGAAGATTCGGCCACCTTCTCAATGGTTCTACATGACTTTCAAATTTAAACATGTAATATTAAGTATCCATTATTAATTATTAATTACTCAAACTCTCGTCTCAGTTGAATCAGGATTCGACTGTATTTTCTAGGATAATCTTACAGTTTGTGAGTCCTGCAGCTTAATGGATGAACAAATTTTATTCAGGATAATTATATTATCTCATGGAAGCATCAGTCGATGGGTATATATGTTCTATTTCTGTGCCTACAAGGAAATTTAACATACTGGCAATTTGGGATGTTTGAATTTTTTTGTCAGAATTTAATATATAGCAGTTTGTCTTTTTGAGTGATTGATAAAACCATATTAACTGCCAGCTGTAATAGTCCGAGCCATAATGCATTTACAGAGAAAAGAAACATTAAATCCAATTTTAAAATGAATTAAGAAATGAATCATGTTATCACAGGACAGGGATGGACAATAATCATGGAATGAAATGTCTCCTTAATGGTTTGTGAGGCTGAATTCTAGGAAAGGAAATTCTGTCATGCCATTGATATCGTAGACTATTCTGGGGAAATGTTCTGTTCTATTTTATGAATGGGGGAGGAATCATCAATATGTATGTTCCTTTGTATGAGTGTGTCTGAATGCATATGAGGGGCACCTTTGAACAGAGTAGTTACACTGAATAATTCCAGAAAAATAGTAATGTCTAACTGGATAAATCTGGACTGTTTGACATAAAAATAAGGAAAAAAGCAAAATAATGACGTGGGCTGTCTTTCCTACGTGGTCCATCTTCTCCTTCCACCATATCTTCTCTCTGATAGCTTGAACTTCCCCAGTATGAATTTTGCCCCCTTATCTGCAGTGTTCCACACAGCACTCTGCTCCTGATGGGAATCTGGGAAGTGGGGGGGGGGGGCTGACTTCCTGTTGGTGGCTTTTTTCCAGCCCCAGACGCAGACATGCCTGCCTCATGACTCACAGCAGTTGTGACCCCTTTTAGAGAGTTATAAAAGACATTTGTGTGTGTTTTTGTGGTGGGGGGCACGACGGAAAGCCATGCAACTCCTGAAGCAACACTGAGGGGGAACTCGCTGTTGGATTTGGACCTGTTATGGCATAAAGGGGGTGGGGGGTTGGGTACAGAGTTTTTTTGGCTGACCTTGTTCTTTTTAAGCATGTGGTGGAAGAAAACATAGAGCCATGAACATGTGTGTGTGTGTGTGTTTCAGTGTGTTTCAGTGTGAGTGTGTGTGTGTGTTTCAGTGTGTGAGTGTGTGTGTGTGTGTGTGTGTTTCAGTGTGTGTGTGTGTTTCAGTGTGTGAGTGTGTGTGTGTGTTTCAGTGTGTTTCAGTGTGTGTGTGTGTGTTTCAGTGTGTGAGTGTGTGTGTGTGTGTTTCAGTGTGTTTCAGTGTGTGTGTGTGTGTTTCAGTGTGTGAGTGTGTGTGTGTGTGTGAGTGTGTGTGAGTGTGTGTGTGTGTGTGTGTGTGTGTGTGTGTGTGTGTGTGTGTGAGTGTGTGAGTGCCCCCCCTCTTTATTTAAGCTGTATATCATCCAGCAGTCGCCTCTTTCTCCCCCTTGGCACATTCCTCAAAAACTTGTTCTCCAGGTTCCTGTTATATACCCCCCTCCCCACACACACAAATACACACACACACACACACTCAAACACACACTCACACACACACTCAAACACACACACACACACGCGCACACACACACACATTCCTCTGGCGCTCCCCCTCTTCCCATTCCCTCCCCCCACCAAAAGTCTAGCCGTACTATGTATCAGACCTACAGCGGTTTGTTTGTGTTCCATTGGTTGGGGGGGGGGGGGGCAAAGCTTCCGGGTTTCTTCCCATGCGGCTGGATGTGGACCATGCAGCACCAGCCCCCCCAGGCCCCTAACCCGCTTGAGATGGCTGGAGCAAATATGCATGCGGGCAGGTGGAGGGGAGAAAGACAGTGACTGCAGATGGCGGCATATTAATCCTGCACAAAGCGGCAGACAGTAACTACAGAAAATGTCCTTTGCAGGTACATAGTAACTGGGATTATATCACTTTATTACCTCTTTCCTGCTTCTCTGCTACTAACACAACATCAACAACAATAATAATAATAATGACATTAATAATAATAATAGTATGCAGTGCACCTGCAATGGGTTGGCACCCCATCCCAGGTCATTCTCTGTCTTGCACCCGCAGCCTCCGGTATCGGCTCCGGCCTCCCTGCAACCCTGAATAGGACAAGTGGTTACAGAAAATGGATGTATGGATGGTTGTATGGATGGGAGGATGGATGTATGGACAGTAATAATAAGAATTATTTATGGTGTTGTTTGTGAGTGAGTAAGGCTGGGTACCGTCCAAGCCGTTCCCTGGGTCTCCTGCCTATGTAACCTGTTTTTTTTTTTTTCTTCAGTCAGCATCTAAATGAATTATCCCCAAGGGGGCTGTTGATTGGACAAATGGCACCACATCCAAATGCGTATAAGAAGAAGAAGCATCTAAAGAGCTCAGTACGACTTTTCAATTGTTTCTAATGCCCAAGCAATCACGTAGGGATTTGACAGAATTGAAATGATATTGTTCAGTGGTAAATTAGCGCTGATTTAATAGATTACGATATAAAGGAAACAGCAATTAAAGCATAAACGCATGGGAAACGTAGGCCTAAACATATTTAACTGATAAATTGTTATTAATTAAAGTAACGATTACTGCAGGGTACTATTCGTCCACATTTCTGAAGCATCGTTAACGTTACCTTCCAGAGTGACAGATATTTCTCGGATAAATTTGGGTGAAAAAAAAATGTCTTCAAGTATACATTACATTTAACACGATTCAATCTTGTCATTCGCTCAGGAAGCTTAATCAAAAATACTTAATTCTGAGCTCAGCTGGGGGGAAAAAACAGCACAGTCGGCTGTGATTAGGATCAGATTAGGAATCAGCGACATGGTGGGGACTGTTTTGCAGATGATTTCCAATTTTAAATTTTATAAATATGGGTATTAAATTTCAGGCTTGGTACCATATCTAATGGCCGACTGGGTCCTGATCGTCTCTTACATACTGCTGGGTGGTACGTTCCAGAAGACTTAGTGGTATGACCCGTCACTGAAAGTCGGACAACATAACAGTAGCCTGTAGATGAGGCTGTTTTATTCTGGGAATTTCGTCTTCATGGATGTAAGAGGAGATGCATCTTTGCTTATATCGGGACCTCCTGTGCTGCCAGAATACTGTGGCCTTGCTCTCAGCGCTTCTCCTACACAGGGTGCCGCGTAAGGCGTGTCTCCTACACACGCGGTGCCGCGTAAGGCGTGTCTCCTACACACGGTGCCGCGTAAGACGCGTCTCCTACACACGCGGTGCCGCGTAAGGCGCGTCTCCTACACACGCGGTGCCGCGTAAGACGCGTCTCCTACACACGCGGTGCCGCGTAAGGCGTGTCTCCTACACACGGTGCCGCGTAAGACGCGTCTCCTACACACGC
>JABFEA020000038.1:21791832-21805657 GCA_019775915.2 Cyphomyrus plagiostoma
TAAACCCTGTCACCCGCCGTCCCCCCCACCGCTTCCGGCTCCGCCAAGAACCACCCTACCCCACCCCCCCACCCCCCCCCCCGGGCCAATTATTGTATGACGTTAACTGTCCAGGACAGGCAGTGGAAAGGATTGAAATTTCATAAGTTTGGGAATACCTATACGCAGACCTAGTTTGAGCAGAAAAAAACTGAATTATATTAATAGTAGTAATAATAACAACAACAGTAATACTCTGTATTTATATAGCACCTTTTATACCCGAAATGCAGCTCAAAGTGCTTTACCAGGCCTTGGCTACATACTGGGTGTCTCAGATGCGAGGTCCTTTGCTATACATCTGCTGAATCTCACTTCTGCTATCTACAGGCCTATGTATTCAGCTCCATGTTATGCAGTTATCCAAGGACATGTACAACTGTGCTGATTGGCATCTCTGAATTTTCCGTGGCATGTGTGTATATGTACAGTGATGGGTTGTGGACCCTTTCTGTCCGTTGTGAGATAAACTATTGAAAGATGCATGGATTAATAGATCCAGGAGGTGGCGACAGCGAATATTGTATTGTTCGTGTGTTTAAGACGAACCGCCTTTTCGTCACGTACACCAGCTTTGTTAGGCTTGGTTTTAATTTTTTTTAGTTTTTATTTCTATATTATTTTTGTTTGAAACCCAGTTTAGTTTCAGTTAGTTTTCTACGTGGTTTCATTAGTTTTTACTCTTCTTTATTTTAAAGATATAGTTCTATTTAATTCTCATATGCAGTTGACCCTTTTGCATCGCGATTTACCCGATACCGCTTTCGATATACGGTAGGGTTAGAATAAGAAATCAAATGGGATTTTTTTGGGAGTTTTCCCGCAGACACACAAAGCGTTGTTTTGTAACTCGTAACTGTATCAAATCTGTGTACAGTGCTGGTTTGGATGACGCCGTCCGTGTGATATCTCACAATCTCACGTGTCTCCTATCTTTTTTATGCGGCTTGCCCAGGGGACCAAAACCATTGCGCGGTGTTCCCAGATCGCGGGGGCCTGCACCCCTAAGACCCACGATATGGAAGGGTCTACTGTATTTTAGTTTCCAGTTTTAGCATTTTTATTTCTAGGCAGAGTCTGAAAGTTGTAAAGCTATTTTATGTTTCTGATCTTAAAAGAATTACTATGTAGGCATAGTTTGAAGTATGCAAAAGTGGGACACTTTTTGGTAAATGACTTTGGTAAATATCTCATGAAAGCCATTTGCTCAAGCTAATATTTTTTTCTATTAGTTGAATGTCTCCTTAAAAGGTTTTGTGTGGACATTTAAACAATCTGTAATATTTAAGAGCTAAATGGGATAAAACATAGGGAGGCACCTCTCATTCTTTTATGCAACCTAAGGCAACATACATTTTAATTGCACAAAGCAACATTTTATTGACCAAGAAAACAAGCCATAAATAAATTCATTGTAACAGTTTGTTCACAAGATCCAACTGCTTCAAATAAGTAATTGATTTCTTTTTCACTTGCGCTACACAGCATGTCTTGAAATTCTGAACAAAACCATATCACACCAATGAAAGCAGTTTTTGAAGACGAAGCCGTGTTGTGGCATGATTGTAGCACAGCTTGTTTTCATTGGTTGTTGATTTTTTAAAAAAAAGTAGCACAGGGCGAAGCTTAAATGTCCCATTTTACCAGATGTCTTACTTTTGTTGAACTCACTCTATTATAATGTCCACAAGATGAATAATATGTCTTCCAAGTATTATTAGTCGTAATTAACAAATCGATAATTACGATAAACAAATAATTGCTATAGTTTCCGAATCGATATTTATTACTTTCGTTTAGTTGTGTGTTTTGCGTATCTTATATTATTTCAGTTTACGATTTTTTTTCTTGTAATCTTATAGTTTTTGTTAACGATAATAACGCTGGACTGACATACGTATTCTCTGGGGGTGTCTATAAATACTGTATGAATTTACATTAAAAATGGTTGCGTGCATTTTCTTTCTTGGAGGAGAGATCAGGTCATAGCTGCTCCCCCCGAGCATATCATATGTGTAGATTCTTGGGAGAAAAACCCCAAGAAAATCTTGGTACTGCTCAAGCTACATGCACTCTTCAGAACATAGAAATCCTCTACTGATGCTGTACTGGATAAGCGGATTTTCAAAAGAGATGAACCAAAGGACTTTGGCACTATGTTACCCAAATGATGGTTTAATGTAGTGAACACTATCATTCCACACAACACTATTGTTTTATTAAAAAAAACTTTCCTTTGGCGACAATCACAAAACAAACAAGCATTACAATTAAATTTCTCACTGCATTCAGGTTAAGCACCTTTCTTAATTCCATGCCAATAGGGTCCCATGAGGATTCTGAACTTGCAGCCGTTTGGTCACAAGTCCAGCTCCTTAGGTCACGAATAAATAAAAGCTGGACTGCCAAGGTTAGCTATTCACATTCTTGGATGCTGAGTAGCCTACTATTCCGGTGCTTACACAATAAAAATAAAACGTTTATAATCCACAACATATTGTTTTTCCCTCGTACTCACATATGATGTACAATAAAATATATCCAAGCCCTAATTAAATGTGTCATTGGCAGTTTCCCCACACCAAGTTTTTAAATGTCAAGGAGATATATGTTGGTGTTTCAATATGACACAATGCAATAAACACAATGCAAGCGTGTTTATTTCGGACATTTGTTTTGGAGTAAATCAACATGATATTTTACACCACAGTGTTTGAAAATGAACAATTAACACCTCTATAAGGTATATATTATAAAGGTTAGAATAATAGTGTGCATGTAAGAGATAATTTTAGTAGTAGTTGGAATCCGTGCAATACAGTCTAAAAGTAGGCTAAACTTAAATTGTAGGGATTCAGCCGAGATTTAAAGAGTGAGACTGAGTCGGCACCCCAAATATAGGCGGGCAGACCATTCCACAATAAAGCATATAGCAGAATGCTTTACTGCTCACTGTCATTTTATCTATATGTGGAATGACAAGGAAACCTGCATTTTGTGTTCTGAGTGGATGGCACGGCTTGTAAACTTGAAGTAATTCTATTAGGTAGGCAGATGCTAGACCTAAGTGCCTTATATATTAATGAAATTTTATTTATCTTGGCCTATCATCGCCTTAATAGTTATTCGCGCAACTATGCGAATATGGGTTAATTCACTGACTCTGTCTATAGCTGCCCAAGTATAATGTATAAGATGTAATATAATGTACAGTGCAAGTGTATAATTTGTATGATGTTATGTTTTGTTTAGGGCATGTATAGTTTTCAAATATATATCGATTTTTGGTTTATCTCTGTTAATTTCTCATTAAGCCCATTATCCAATAGATGTAACTCCGGCTCCCACTCTCCGACTGGCAAGTCTGGAGTGTGGCGTACAAATTTTGTGTTTTTACCGGATCCCACGGGCCGGAGGGTCGGACTGCACGCGCTGCCCCGGAAACGTTCCTTGCGCAGCCGCCGCCGTGTTGAATGAAATACGGCTGATTCATTGCGGGCTTCGTCGAGTTTTTCAACGCGGAGTCTTTGTTTGTTCCGCTTTCAGGGGGTTAATACAGGTAATGAATACTTATTAGTATAATACATACATTTCTCTTGTCATGGGTCAGATTTGATGCAGCGGACTTCTGTGTTAAAGCAATAATAGGCGAATTTATAGCGGATACCGCAAGTGTTAGCCGGCTTAGTTAGCATGCTAGGGCGCTAACGTTAGCATGAACGTCTTTAGCATGAACTGGCTAACTAGCTGACTGGTTACTCGGGACGCACTCAAATAACTTTGCTAGAAATATTAATGCCGATTACCGTGGGTCAAGAACTATACTGCCCATATCTGAAACTGGGTATCTAGTATGGAGCCGCGTCGGTGGTTGTTCGCTTACCAGCTAGCTGACATCTGCACTGTCACTCTGTTAATGCTGTGGAAGAATATCAACAAACTAATAAAGCCTTTTAATAAATCAGATAAATCAACGAGTAGTTGGTTTGCGAACAAAACGAAGCATTTAGGCGAAAGTTGCAGGGGGGAAAGTAAGCTGTCAGAGACTTAATGTGTTGTTATCGTTGTTCTTGCGTCCCCGTTAGCCCGACTGCCTTTGAGGATTGATATTGGAATGAAATACAAGCGATTAATAGAGGCACATATATATAACACTGTGCCGCTAGTGCAGTTTATGATTTTGTAAGGCAATGCTTACTCTACATAGAGAGATTTACAAAAAAACCGTCTTGATTCAATCCTCGACTCTTCCAAGAATTGCAGTTAATCGGTTTTTAATCAACGTTATTCTGCTCCCATGTATATGAATGAGATTAAAGTTTTTTTCAATGAGCATATAGACAGAATGGACACCTTCAGCTGTCTCTGTCAGAGTCTGGGTTACTTGACCATTTTGATCATTTGCAGACTGCAGTTGTTTTAGTAGATGTGTTCATTAGTGGCATTTGGAAGAGTAGCCATGCAGCTGACCGGCAGCGTCCCTCGCTGCCACACCAGACCTCGCTTTTGGTGTAGGTCAGACTCGGGCATGTTTACTGACCAATCTGTCAAACTCCATGTGAAGAGGTGGAGAGGGTGGCTGCATGGTTCGGAAACATTGCCCTGGGGTCGACAAGACCTAATGTTTATTTGTGAGGCAGCTTATTTTGACATCAGCGAACAGTATGTTGTGTGACTTGTGGAAACCGGCTGTGGTTTTCTGTCTTCAGAGTTCCCAGGTGTCTTCTGTACCTGCTTGGGTTGGAGGGTCATGCACTTGATGATTTGTTTTGTGTCTGTTTGCTTTTTCTACCCCGCAGAGTCATGGACCGGCTGCTCAGACTTGGGGGTGGGATGCCTGGCCTGGGACAGGTATGCTTTATGTTCTGAATAAACCCCTAGTTGGATGCCAACTGTATGCGTTTCATTTGTAAAGTCATGCACAGTTTTCCTCATTGATGAAATGTCGTATGTGCATATATATGCACCCAGATGACCTGGGTGGAGGAGGGACTTGTCTCTCATCCATCCAGCATTTAAAATTTTGCAAACATTTCATGCTTAATGCTGGAAAGACTTAATGTCATATTTAAAAATAGACTGAAGGAAGACTGACCTAATATAGAACATCTATGGAATCTGTGGAATTTTGCATCATCCATGCTGTGTTGCTAATTGCAGGATTGTGTTTAAAAGTTAAGGTCAATAACAAATAAAATTCTTGGGAAGAAATTGAACAGGTTTATTAAGAATAGGCTACTTCTCAGTGAACTGGGTTTGGGAGAGACCTTGCATAGGAGTACTGCTCTTATATTCTACTTCTCTGAGTTCTCTGAGTCTTAAGGACTTCAGTGCAAGTGAAACTGGAGCATCTAACATCGTGTGATTATTCTAATTTCAAATTCAACAGCCCTTTCTTAGTATTTTCTTCATTATTTAAGGAAATGACAGCAGGTCTGTGTGTGTGGCATGTGGATGCTTTTGAACAGCGCTGCTCGTGAATGAGGCGTCTTTGATATCCCGAACCACCTGAGGTGGCGCTTTTGTTTGTCCTCTTTGAATACTAAGATGTTTATAAAAGGACTGGCCCTGGGACCGTATTCGGATTTATTGTTTTAATCTGAATTTTCGGTTGTGGTTCCGGGTTTCCGGCTCTGCTCCCAAAGCTCCTGTTAAATTATCACCTTAAATATGGTGCTGCTTTTTTTCTGATAGGTTATTTTGGCTGCATCAGGATATCTTTGCAGTATCTGCCTCATGTGTCCTTAGTGAGCTTTTTAAATATGTAAAAGGATCCAAGTTTAGCCCAAATTATCCAGTTCACACCCCAGTGCCAGTGAGGTCGGCTGGGATAACTGTGTTACTTCCTGCAGTGAAGCACGTGGCATATGGCAATGGTCAGTCCTCGCACCAGCAAACGTCTGTCCTTGGCACATGGCAGATGGGCTGCTGTTGGCCACTCCGATGCGGCTTCATTGAAAGTGTGGCACAGGCCAGTGACTGTGTTTACAGATCCTGGTAATTATTCTGTTTTAGGGCTGTAGCTGGCCTCGACTCCCATAAGCTGTGTTATGTTTGCCTTGTCATCAACAAGACTGGATGCCTTTAAGGATCTTATTTTATTTATGTATCTCGGTCTTTTTTAAATTAAAGCTCTCCTGGAGTACATTTGAACTCTTTCCCATGGAGCTTTTCAAGCAATTTGTTATGGAGATGAGTCTTGTCCAGGCGTCCTCATTCACTCGCAGTCCGGTGAAGTCAGCATTGATTCCCCGGTCCCAGTCCTGGAGGGCCAGTCTGTACCACACTTTGCAGATTTCTAAACCTACTAAACCTGGCAAATTAGCTGGTGAGCTGAATAAGGTGTGTTTGAGCAGGGAAATCTGCAAACTGTGGTACAGACTGGCCCTCCAGCACTGGAATTGGGGGAACCCTGTCCTAGATCTTTGTGCACTGGACTGGAGATCATTCTCAGTCTGCTACTTTGCTACAAATAAATGTGGTTAGCATTAATGCTAACAATGGTAATTACCTCCCACCAGAATATGTATAATCTGCGTGTTTTTCCTCACAGGGCCCTCCAACGGACGCCCCCGCAGTGGATACGGCCGAGCAGGTCTACATCTCCTCTCTGGCTCTGCTCAAGGTGCGGTCAGAAACATTAGCTGGGTCTCGGGCCGCATGTGAAGGCCGGCCGGCTTTGGCTGTCACTAAGAGGAGACCCGCCTTTCTCGCAGATGCTGAAACACGGTCGGGCCGGCGTGCCGATGGAGGTGATGGGGCTGATGCTGGGCGAGTTCGTGGACGACTACACAGTGCGGGTGATCGACGTGTTCGCCATGCCGCAGTCGGGAACGGTGAGTGCCACTCTGCGCTGCTGCCGTCTGTGGATCCGCTTGCATTTGCGCTCCGATCAGCTGGGTTCCTTCTCTGATGCTATCGATCTCTGCCTGGAACAGGGTGTGAGTGTGGAAGCGGTGGACCCCGTCTTTCAGGCGAAGATGTTGGACATGTTGAAGCAGACAGGCCGGTGAGCAACCTGCTATCCGATCCCTCCAATCGAAAGCCGGCACGGGGCTCTTCGGAGCATGACGCTGGTCATATTGGTCTGTACATTCTCATCACTGTGTTTGAATGTGGGTTGGTTGACTTTGGGGGTTGGTGATGAACGAGGATAATGATGTAGGGTCTCGTCTGACTGTCTGATGTCTTGCTTGGCCCTCCTGCCCAACTGATGGTCTGGGGGATGGAGTTCCGGGGGAATAGCCACAGAATAGGAAAGCCTCATTCCTGCCGATTTCCAATACCCCCCCTCTTCATCGGAATCTGCGACCCCCTCCGCTGTGTGCTACAGGCCTGAGATGGTGGTGGGGTGGTACCACAGCCATCCTGGATTTGGCTGCTGGCTCTCGGGAGTGGACATCAACACTCAGCAGAGCTTCGAGGCCCTGTCAGAGCGTGCTGTTGCCGTGGTGGTCGATCCCATCCAGAGTGTGAAAGGAAAGGTACGGCACGGCCCCAGGACCGGGTTGGGATGTGACCTATCTAATAGTATCTCCCATTGGAAAATGGGCGATGAGTTAGCTTATAGACATAGAAATAGCTTATAGATATAGTCATTTTTATGTCCAAGATTTGTTACCAGGATATGTGAGAGGTAGTTTATCTTTAGAGTTTTTCTTTGCTCAGTATATCGAATCTTCATCAGACTGGCTTTTTGACGTATGTACTGTGTGATATGCGTGTGTTTTGTTTATTTGTCTGAGTTTTTGCATTTTTTGCAGTGCAAGAAGACTAATGATCAGTTAGATTCTCCTTGAAGGGCTTTGTTAGGGAGGAAACGGTCATCACCCCTTTCTGATGTGTGGGTGGTGTTGTGGGTTTTCTTTAAACGAGGATGCAGGCTGGAAGATGTGAGATTGGGTCATTTTTAATTAACTTGTGCCCCCCAACGCGGGCAGCTTGGTGCAGCCATTCTAGGTGGTGTAGATCTCTGGAGGGTACCACTAATATGGACTTATAAACCATTCCATAAGGACAGGCAGGGCCCCTTCTAGACAACTTACAACCTTCTAATACACATGGCAAGGGCATGGCTCTTCTGACAACCTGTAATGAGTCTTACGAGGTCCGAATCATGCACGTCGGACCCCTTGAATAAGTCCCTTACGGAGCTGGAAAACTGACTGTTTGGCCTTTTATGGTGATGTTTGACCACATCAGATGTTTGTTTGGTAGATGCCATCTGCATGGTTCTTCAGCTGTTTGGTAGATGCCATATGCGTGGTTCTTCAGCTGTTTTTTTGGCAGAGGCCATCTACGTGGTTCTTCAGTCACCTGTGGTTGAAGCAGCTTGACAAATTGGAGGGTTGAGATGGGCTTTGGCCGCTGCTGTGGAGATGTTCCTCCATTATTTTCAGTTCAAGAAAAAGCCAGACACATTTTTTTTTTTTTTTCTCCCCTGAATCCTGTTTTTGTAGGTCGTCATTGACGCCTTTAGGCTCATCAACGCCAACATGATGGTTCTGGGGCACGAGCCAAGGCAAACGACATCCAACCTCGGTCATCTGAACAAACCGTCTATCCAAGTAAGCAACTCCACAGTTAGGGAGCTAATTAGATTGCAGCCAAGTGTATCTTGGAAGTGGCCGATGAGTAGGCGTAGGGACACTGTACTGGCAGAGCACATCATCATACTAATAACTCTTGTTGAGTCACCATGTTCAGTTGTTTCCGTCTATCCATTTATGTCCTTCGCTCTGACATGCTACAGAAGGCTGTGTAGAATTGGGTGGGCCTCCCCTGTCGAATCAGGCCTGCTCCTCTGCAGGCTAAGGCCTGTGTGGGACATGGAAATCCACCCTACATTAGCCATGGCATTGCTTTGTTCTTTGGGGTGCTAATTCCATGGGCAGTTCAAGGGGGGGCTGCCTTCGCTTGCTCATTAATCAGTGGCTAAGTAATGGCCCTCTCTCATGAGACACAGGCAAGTCAGTTCTTGTCCCTTCAGGGGACCACGCATATGGACCTTAGTACACAGCGATAATGAGCTATTATTCTCCCTTTTGTCTGGCTTCCCTATTCCCCGTGTATAAGTAGGTGTCTATAATATCTGAGTGACATTTGCATCTCTTACCGTAAGCGTTTAGTCCGGTGGAACATAAAAGCTCATATAAACTGAATCCGTTTGTTATAACTAGCGTTAGGCATGATTAACGGAAGGATAATGCTGATTGGCTTTTAATTCTGCCCTCGTCGGCTTCTGTAGCGTCGCTGTCATTAATGAATGCTGTTGGCTCAGTCCCGCTTAAGGCTGTCCTGCTTGTACTGTCTTCCCAGGCCTTAATCCACGGCCTGAACAGGCATTACTACTCAATCACCATCAACTACAGGAAAAATGAGCTGGAGCAGAAGGTTTGTAACCTCTTACGTGGCTTTAAGAGCGCAGCAGGAGAAGGTGAAAGGAGGAACGTTTAGTTTCCTCAAAGATGTGCTGCAGAGCACAGCGGCTTAAGTGAGTGTGGGACTATTTTGTGCGAGGGAGGGAGACGCGTGTTATCTCTGGGCGCCGCTCGGCCAGTCCTCCTACCGGTGTCCCCTTGATATGATGCCCACTCTCGCTGCCCCTCAGATGCTGCTGAACCTACACAAGAAGAGCTGGATGGAGGGTCTGACGCTGCAGGACTACAGCGAGCACTGCAAGCTTAACGAGACCATCGTGAAGGAGATGTTGGAGCTGGCCAAGAACTACAACAAGGTGACCCGGCTCTGTGACCCGTGGAATGCGGCGCCGTGCCACACTGCTGTCCGCACAGCATGACTTGACTGACACCCTTTCTGTCTGACCTGTTCAGGCTGTAGAGGAAGAGGACAAGATGACTCCCGAACAGCTCGCAATTAAGAATGTCGGAAAGCAGGTAAGGTGTCACAGGATTTGGTCGATTCCCCATGGGTATGAAATATGCAAAATGCATAAACATCCTGGGTTAGCTTGATTAGTAGTTTTTCACTGAAGCCTGTATCTATTCAACTAGCTTTTTGGATTTAATTGCACATATAAAGAGACTGATTTAATTGATATATGTGAGGCCCTCTCCGCCTTAAATGTGAAGAACCTTTCTGGTATACTTGCTTGTACCTCACAGGACCCCAAACGCCACTTAGAGGAACACGTGGACGTCCTGATGACGTCGAATATCGTGCAGTGCCTAGCGGCCATGTTGGATACCGTGGTCTTTCAGTGACGCCTGTCTGTACATTATTTTTGTTTTTGTTTTTTTTTGTTTTTTTTTGTCCTTTTCCTTTGGAAATAAACATTTAAAAAGTCTGAATTTGGACTGAGATTGCTGGTTTCCTGCATATGTGATTCATAAATTAAAATTGACCGTTTGCCCAGATCTGTCCTACCAGTGCATGAGCGGGTGTTTGCCTATTCGTTTGCTTTCAGCGACCTGCTAACCCTGACTGGAATCTACTCCCTCAAGCCTGTTTCTGTCGTTTGTAAATGCTTTTAATTTGGACCTGAAACGCCAAGTCAGGTGACTTTACAGATAATGGCCTCAGTACCTGAGTGAGCTGCATTAACAGCAAACACACTGCTTCCCAGGGTCTGGGATACTGCTGCTGTACTATGTATCTGAAGGGCACAGGGACAGGCTGCTCAAATAAAAAAATACACATGTATAGTTTTAACTGAGTCCTGGTTTTTAGAGTGTTACAGCTGTCTCATTCACAGCAGTAACTTACATGACATTTGTCACAGCTTTTGATGTATTCGTAAAGGTAATGTCATGTGATACAGTATGTCTGTCGTCTTGTCTTTTAGATTATGGCTGCGCCAAAGTAATGCAAGATTTCGCAATTTTTTTTTTTAAAAGCTCTCCTCAAATCGTTATGTTTTTAATCAATAAGAGGTTTTTTCATTCAAAATTCGAATACAAAGGATATTTCCATTGTATTTCGTCATATCTAAGAGATTTTGGTGCCAGGTAAATACTTTAAAAAATGAAATCTTCAAATGATCCTTCAAGCTTCTGTATAACCAGTCCTTTCTGGATAAGATTGCCTACTCCTGCAGTGGCATATGCAGTTAGTCTGTATTGCTTGGTAAAGGATGTTATGTGCCATATAGTATACTTCACCATATATAGGGGGAAAATTGAGAATTAAAAAAAAAAACATTAATAAAATTAAAAGACAATAATAAAACCCAAAAATAATTACAATAAGTTATTATCCCTTGTATGCCTACATGTGTACTTTTAGCCCTATGCAGACCAATGGGTGTTGTGCAGTTTCTTCATTATACAAATAACTTAAGAGGGACAACAGTCACCTTAGAAGAGAGTAAATTCGAGAGTACAAAGAGCATTTTGATGAAGTACTCCTTATTCACTGACAGCTGTCATTGCCATAATGGAAGAGTAGAATGACACTACAGCGGTCAGATACGAATCCATGCCTTTGTACTTGGGAAATTACGTCTGTAATGTTTGGATATTACACGCACCTGTGTATTCCAGTCAGCCACTAACATTCTGTAAGCGACAACGTCGGACCAGGAATTTATAAGTGGTCGTAGTGTGACTGAAACACAATGAACTGCAATCAACGTAATTCATTGCAGATGGAGCGTCTTTCACAAAATGCAGTGTCATAGCTAAAAGTTCTGTTTACTCCAAGAAGCGTTGCATTATTTTGGCACGATTGCTAATTATTATATATTTTACACAGTTCGCGAGTTTTTGTACGCGACCGGCTGTGAAAGTATTTTGTTAGTTGTCGCGCACGACTTGCCGTTAGTCTGACCAATCAGCGCTGGAACCACCATAGTTCAAACTAGGGTAGGTTCGCCGTGAGTCTGACCAATCAGCGCTGGAACCATTGCAGTTCAAACTACGAAAGTCCTAACTAACTAACGTGGTTCGAACTACTGTGGTACAACGGTTTCGAGAAACAGTCGTTGTTCGGATGTTGGTTAGTTTGAACTACCATAGTACGATGCATCGTTAATGCTAACTTCCGTCGTTGTTCGAGAAACGCACCCCTGAGCAGCTCCAGCAGGTCAGAAATGTGGCAAACTGACTCGGAGAAACGGCGTCCTCTGCTGGTACCAAGTGGAAAGTCACAATTTTTCTGTACGACCACTCACTCTGCTGCGTAAGACTTTGTGACACTTTTTAATCACCTGTGTCAGCAATGGGTGTGGCTAAACTGGGTAGTTCCTAAAACTGGCGTCCTCATACTTGTGGCCGTTTAGTCACGTGAGTTAAACTAAGCTTCGAATAAATTGTCAGCTGACATCTACGGTACCCCAATGAAGTCGTCAATGCAGATGGCCCGTAAGTTTGAATAAACCCTTAAATATAGCGTTGATGTTTTGCTTTAGTCTATGTCGACTATTTCAACAGACTTTACTATCCTCATACAATCATTCATGCTTCCATCCATTTTATATACCCGCTTCTACTATTCAGTGTCACAGAGGGTTTGGAGCCTATGCTGGAAGCTACGGGTGCAAGGCAGGAAACAATGTAGGATGGGGCGCCAACCCACGGCGGAATTATTCTAATCGATATGCATGCTTATTGTTCAACGACTGTTAGGCAGTAGCCAATAGCGAAATACTTCATTTTGTTGCAGAAAGATATAGTATCGTTCGTTCATTTAGATATGCAGCTGGATCACTATGCCCAACCTTCAGCGATTTTCTCCACAGCATTTCTAAATATGGGCAGCTCTTTTCCAAGTCCTGACGACCCTGAAGTCGTCTTACAAAAACCAACTTAACATGTTCATCGATCAAAACCTGGATTCGTCTTTGACATTTTTTAAAAATTCAGCAGGATGACAGGCTACTCGGAGGCGGATATTTTGTCGCCTCGCCCGGGGACGCCCAAAGCGACGCTGTCCCCGACGAACTGTCGATCATTCATCACACTTTCGATGCATCAACGGTGAAAGTGATCTCATTTAGTGTAGCTAACACACAGCCATACGAACCTAGTTACCAAGCGGGAGCTTTTTACTGCTTCTCGCCAGCGCAAAGTGGATTCGTTCCCACAGACACCTCTGGCTCAAGTTCCACAGACATTATACAGAAATGATTTATCACCACCCTGGGACTGTAGGTGCGCTCATAGCAAGCTTTTTAATTTTTAAAAGGCATTTTAATTTTATCCTTTCGTTATTTATATTATATTAATATATATTAAACCTTATATTAAGGCTATAAACGTGTTATCAAAATGCAAATAGCATATAAATGTGCTTTCTTTCACGAGGGCAATTGGTTTTTACAGCAATATTCTGAAACCTAAAATAGTTTTATTTAGGCCAACGTAGAATGTTTCTTTTTATATGAAACATATATTGCAGCTATATTTGGGTAGATATGAGAATTAACCATATCGGATATTTTATTTTAAAAACGAGCATGTAAATAACTCATCAATTCATGCATTCATCAATGTTCTTGGAATATATATAGCCGTACTACTTGTTTTAATATGAACACAATATTTTAAACTAACGAAACGAAAGATTGCTACATGATTGCTGAAACAATCACAAAGTAACAAAATGTTTCTTGTTTTTTTCTATAGTCGGGGGTTTTCTCATTTTAAGCCTAAATATATCTGGATTTGATCTGATGTTTGATATAAACAAATTGTCACTAAATTTAAATAAAACTAAATGTATGCTATTTGGTAATCAAAAGAGAATCAATCAAGTAAAAATATGTATTGAAAATGTGTATATAGAAAAAGTAAATGAAATAAAATTTCTTGGAGTGATCATAGACAAC
>JABFEA020000038.1:21835409-21852301 GCA_019775915.2 Cyphomyrus plagiostoma
ACTTCAAAACTGGGGTCCCCCCGGGGTTTCCTCATGCAGCGGGGCGGTTTCTTACCCATTTTGCCTGTTTTAATAATACCCCCCCCCCCCCCCCCCAGCACCACCACACTGTCAAATGAGCAGCCGGGCCTGTAATCTCCAGTTTCTGCTTCTGTCCAATCAGGCGTCAGCCCAGCCTGACCGGGAACACACTAGCCCATGCCTTTCTTGGTGTCCTTCCTCTAATGTGTGCACGGTAGCCTGTGGTGCACTGTGGGTAACTGCAGCTATGAGTCAACAAAGACGGGCACTTATCATTACGCAACCCCCAGTTTAAACCCCCGAGCCTGAAGCTGAAGCCATGTCTTTGGAAGCCAGGGGCGCCAGTGTCAGTTCTTCGCCCTCTTCATGCTCCTTCAGTCAGAGACTGATTTTGACTCGTGGTCTCACTGGGGGGTGAGGGGGACGCTCTTCAGCTGAATAATGAGTCAAAGTCAAGTCCTTGGTTGCTATGGTAACCCCCGCCTCGCACTTGGCTAACAGAGACTCCTGCTTTTTCTGTGGCTGGGGGATGGGTTCTGTTCTCACTGTTCTGTTCCCCCCCGGGGGACATGTAAGCTGCCGTGTTGCTCATTGCCTCAAAGGGGCTGCGCTAGAGGTCATACCACCGCCCTCTGCAGGCAGGGTCACTTTTAACCCCCCATGCAGAGCTTGTGTGGAATTTATATCAATACCCACAAGTCCCAATGTTAGATAACAATGCGGTACCTTTTTGAGTTATCTAAGATATTTTTTTATGTACGTTGAACTGCTGGGATATTTAGCGTCTTACTAGATTATTACAGCATCAGTGTTTCATCCCAGACTTACTGCTAACTCTTCTCATGAAGACAAGTGCTTTTGTGCTTATTAAGTGATCAACTCGAATGGCTGCCGTGACTGAATGACTGTGAGATTAAAAAAAGTCTCCGTCAAACTCCCACAAATAAGAAGACAAAGCTATAGATGTGTGCACTAATTAGGCGAAATATCACATATGCAGTACATGGAAATTGTTAAAACCAAAAGAAAATGAAACTGTGTACTTAATGTTTATTCTTAACCTTTTATTCCAAGTGACACGTTGCGTGTTGAGGTGCAGCCTTCTGTGACTGGGAAGAGCTTTCACTGTCTTGCAGGCTGTTCGGCGGGCTGGTCCTGGACATCAAGCGCAAGGCACCTCGCTACCTGTCAGACTACACGGACGCCATCAGCCTGCAGTGTCTGGCCTCCTTCCTCTTCCTGTATTGCGCCTGCATGTCCCCCGTGATCACGTTCGGGGGGCTGCTTGGGGAGGCGACTGAGGGACGCATAGTAAGGGCCCCGCAGGTCACCCTGCTAGCGATCGGCGTCGATCCGCGCGCTTCGTCGTCCGCGTGGCGTGTCTGAGGAATTCTGAACGACGGAGAACCACGGGCAGGCAGATCAGAATGCAGAAATGATACATTCCCTGCAGCACATGCTGGCGTTTTAGCACGACGACTCTCTCCGTTTGGAGAAACGGGCCTTTCGGTCCAAGAGCAGGAGTGCAGATCCTATGAAACTCAGTATTTCTGCTAGCTACCAAAGAACGGACCAGCCGGCAGAAAGTGGCATTTGGAACCATAAAAGTGACATCACAGTTTATAGCTTTAACAAATAATAATAATAATAATAAGAATAAGAATAATAAAGACAAATGTCTGGCTGAACCTAGAGTAAAATGTATTTAGAGCAGAACAGGAATCAAGTCGTAAATAAAAAAGAATGATTAACAATGATTTGACTCTCCTGTTGTTTGAATTCTTGTCATTCATATATTTTAGATGATACAAATTCATGCAGCAGTTTGTATGGGAGTGAGGCTGTCAGGGTGTGTATGCTCTAGCTTCTGTTTCTGTGTCTGTGTGGGTGTGTATGCTCTAGCTTCTGTTTCTAGTGCGTGTGTCTCTGTGTCTATGTGTGTGTCTGTGTGCTTGTCTTTGTCCTTGCGTGTGTCTGTGCTCTGCCATGGGCCTACATCCTTACTTGTTGTTTCCCTACCTTGTGCCCCCTGCCACCTGGGGCAGGCTCCAGCCCCCCTCCTGGATAGCTCGTTGCTAGATGGATGGATGAGCAGGGGAAGGAAATTAACTTGTGACTCTAACCAGTTTTAAAAAGCATTAACTTTCTTTGTAGAGACACTCAAATAAATGACCAGAAGTGTGTGTTGTCACTGACACCCTCTTCGTCTTTCCAGAGTGCGATTGAGTCGCTCTTCGGAGCCTCGATGACTGGGATAGCGTACTCCCTCTTCGCAGGCCAGCCACTCACTATCCTCGGCAGCACCGGGCCCGTGCTGGTGTTCGAGAAGATCCTGTTCAAGTTCTGCAAGTGAGCACGCCTAACAACCAATATCTGTTACCTCTCTATCTGGTGGAAATTTCAGGTCAAGGGAGTACAAATCCAGACCAGGATTTTGTTTCAACCAACCAGTGGAGTAACTCTGTAACTGTGACTCTTTATGCTCAACTGGTTGGTTGAAACTAAATTACGGTCTGGATTTGTACTTTGTGGACCTGAAGTTTCCACCTCTGCCATCCGGCAGCAGACCGCACTTGTGATTGATGAGTGAAACATCCTGGTGTGGTTCCCGCCTCTCAGGGAGTACGGCCTCTCCTACCTCTCGCTCCGAGCCTGCATCGGCCTGTGGACCGCGTTCTTCTGTCTGCTCCTCGTGGCCACCGACGCCAGCTCTCTGGTCTGCTACATCACGCGCTTCACGGAGGAGGCCTTTGCTTCCCTGATCTGCATCATCTTCATCTACGAGGCCCTGGAGAAGCTGATCCATCTGGGAGAAACGTACCCCTTCAACATGAACAACAACCTGGACAAGCTCACTCAGTACTCGTAAGCATGCTTCAGAAGGACGGTGGTGCTTTTGCTTATCTGTTCATATAAAATCGCGTTGCCGTGCTGCCTGAGATTGGCTCCTGGTGACCCTGGCCAGGGTAAACAGTTAGACGGACCCAACAAATACAACCTTCGCTCAGTAGTATTTGTAAGAATTCTTAGATCACATTAAAAACTGTTTTTACATACAGTGTGATGTCACTCAGAGTAGAGGTGAACTACTTAGTGTTACCAGCCACATGGGCTGAGGGGACCCAGTAACAGACACACAGTGTGTCGGGATTTAAGACGTAGAAAAGTCCCTCGTGTTTCAGGATGGGGTTGGGATGGCAGGCACAGGAATGGGGCTCGGGATGAAAGGTTTTCAGGAATAAGGCTGTTTGGATGGGGCATCAGTCAGGTTGGCTTCAAAGAGGCTGAGAGAGAACAAGACAAATCAGTTTATACCTTTGCTGATAATAAAGGACAGGTAGAATGAGTACATGAAGGATCCCAGTCAGCTGACCCTCACTGAGTCCCACCCCCTTTTCCCATAGTCACCTGACCCTCACTGAGTCCCACCCCCTTTTCCCATAGTCACCTGACCCTCACTGAGTCCCACCCCCTTTTCCCACAGTTACCTGACCCTAATTGAGTCCCACCACCTTTTCCCATAGTCACCTGACCCTTTCTCCTTAGCCTCACCCTCTTTTCCTACAGTCAGCTGACCCTCCCTGAGTCCCACCCCCCTTTCCCACAGTCACCTGGTGTTGTGTTTACCCTGCAGGTGTGCTTGTGTTGAACCTGTAAATCCCAGCAATGCCACCCTGAGGTACTGGAAGGAAAACAACATCACATCATCGCAGGTCAACTGGATGGGTCTGGATGTCAAGGTAAGATAGCTGACAGGGGCAGAATAATGAAGGAGGGAGGGTCTCTGCTCTGCAGACTGTGAGAGTCCGACACGCGACTCGGACCATGCGAGCAAGCCCATCTGCAAAGAAGATATAAAAATCACTTAAATTTCATACTGATCTCTATACCTCCTATCATTTGGACTTCGATACTATCCCACCCTTTATTCCAGTGTAGGGGTCTCTCTCCTCTGTAGCTAATCCAAATGAGGGGGGATTAGAACACATAAACAGCACAGGATTAGTAATGTTAAAATCAGCAAAGAACAGGGGCTGTTCTGTGATTCTCCGCTATCAGGGAAGGCTCTGTGAGGTTTGCCCTGGAGCGCGGATCTCTGGGCTCTGTGATGTTTGCCCTGGAGTGCGGATCTCTGGGCTCTGTGATGTTTGCCCTGGAGCGTGGATCTCTGGGCTCTGTGATGTTTGCCCTGGAGCGTGGATCTCTGGGCTCTGTGAGGTTTGCCCTGGAGCGTGGATCTCTGGGCTCTGTGAGGTTTGCCCTGGAGCGCGGATCTCTGGGCTCTGTGATGTTTGCCCTGGAGCGCGGATCTCTGGGCTCTGTGAGGTTTTCCTGCTCATCCATCAGTGTCACAGAACTAGCATCAACCGCCACTATAGAACTTTACTGTGGCAATCAGAGCGGGTGCGTTTTTCAAACGTACAACAGCAATTACCCACTTTAACTTGTCATTGTAAAGAACATCAATAGTATGTGGCTATATGATAGACGGGCATGTCATCCAGGACGTCCGGCACTGTCTGCCCTGTGCTTTCGGGGATAGATCCCAGGTTCACCCTCACTCGGGACTGCCTCAGCATGGAAAAGCACGTGGTTATAGAGACAGGGGTATTTTATTAATCCTGAGGGGAATTGCAGGTATACAGCAACACACACAACATTCACAAACACTTGCAATTAGGCAATAAAAATATTTGCCAGTAATAAATAGTATCAGTAAATAATAGATGATGATGATGAACAATAGTGGTGCAAAGAATATTAGACAAAGTATTGCACAGAATGTCATAGTAACAGCGCAGAAATAAATAGCTTTGCACAGTGGGTTGTACGATTGGAAAACGTGAATGTGCAGTGAATGTGCAGTGAACGTGCAGTGAACGTGCAGTGAACGTGCAGTGAACGTGCAGTGAATGTGCAGTGAATGTGCAATGTGCCTATGTGGTTCTTGTCCATTTAGACTGATGGTCACATCTCCGCCATAGTGTGACTCGCTATAGAGTCTAATGGCCGAAGGCTGGAAAGAAAAAAAAAATAATAATAATCCTGGTGCTTTAAATGCATACGGTTCACTCTGCGAGCTGTGCGTGGGATCTTCAGTGAGCTTAAATAATAGGAGATGAACACTGACTGCTGAAGGGCTCTTACTGATCCCTAGTATAAGCTGTAGTTAGTGACGTCATCATGAGGTATCATTCACCCTTATTATGCAGCTGCTATGCAGGCATTGGCCAAAACAGTGGCCCGTGCCTTTATTGCAAATTGAGGCCTGATATTTGTCTCTAGGGTCCAACAGCAGCCTTTCATGGTGCTTGAACAGAATGTCCGTCTCCTTTAATTCTGGTCCCTTAAATGTGGCGCCTCTTTCTGCCCCCTTGTGGTTCCCTGTGGGTCTTACCCTCCTCCCTCCCCTGTCCTCGCAGGACTGTCTAAAGAAGCGAGGCGAGTTTGTGGGTTCTGCTTGTGGCCCCCACGGCCCCTACGCCCCCGATGTGCTCTTCTGGTCCATCGTACTCTTCTTCTCCACTGTAGCCATGTCATCTTTTCTGAAGGACTTCAAGACCAGCCGTTACTTCCCCACCAAGGCATGATGGCTTCCTTCACCTGTTCTGGAGTCAGTCTGTGGCGTGTGCTTGCTTTGCATGTGTGAGTGCATGTCTGATGCATCTATTGTTTTTAGCCATGCATTTTTCACACTTCTGCTTGATAATAAGAACTGTGAGGCTATTTCTGTCTGATTACTCCCTCTAGTGATAAATTCTGGGACTGCAGCATTCTTTTAAATCCACATCCCGAGTTTCACTTTTTTATTGACGGTAATTTCACTCGTCGGTCGTGCCTTGCTGTTATCTTCTACAGGTGCGATCCATCATCAGTGACTTTGCAGTCTTCATCACCATTGTCACAATGGTGCTTGTCGATTATGCTCTTGGGGTACAGTCTCCAAAGCTTCAGGTTCCCAACGAGTTCAAGGTAAATTTGATACCTATAGTGCAGAGGTTGCTGTTCATCTACGCGCGGAATGAACGGTGATTGTTTGTGTTTAAACCTCTACCTTAGCGTCCATGTTTTCCATTCCCGTACCTGACTTCAGCCCACCAGAGATGACCGTGGCTGGCTGGTCAACCCTTTGGGACCCAACCCGTGGTGGACCATCCTTGTGACGGCTGTCCCTGCCCTGCTCTGCACCATCCTCATCTTCATGGACCAGCAGATTACCGCTGTCATCATCAACAGGAAGGAGCACAAGCTGAAGGTGAATTCCCGACCAACTTTACTCATGGTGTTTTGGCTTGTGTGTCATTGCTATAGCAACATAGAGTTGATGCAGCAGTTCTGTCAGCCATAGCATTTATAAAGAATCATTTATGTTTTCATCGGTATCATTTATCAGTGCAGTGATTCCCAACATGGTCTACAGGGACCCCCATACAGTCCACATTTTTCCTCTCTCCCATCTCCTGTCCAGACAGTCCACATTTTTGCTCCCTCCCATCTCTTGTCCAGACAGTACACATTTTTACTCAGGATCTGGGTGGGAGCAAAAACATGGACCGTCTGAGGGTCTCTGAGGACTGGAGTGGGAAACACCGTTTTAGTGGATAGCCTCATAATTCTAGGGCTGCAGATTTGATTCCTGACTCTGCATCCATTCAGGTTTTGTAAGTTTCCCTGGTATTTGCACCACTTCCCTCCCACAGTCAAAACATGCAGTTTGGCGAATCAGTCATTTTAAACCGCCCACAGTCTGAGTGATTGTGAGTCTGTCTTGGGATGGATTTGCATCCGATTCAATGTTCCCCCACCTTGGGTCTTGTGCTTCTTGGGAAGGGCCCTAGGGCCTTGTAGCCCCATATTAGATAAGTAATTATGCAAGATGGATGGATTTTTTTATACTTCTGAAACATAAAATGCAAATTTATAAACTCTCTGTAATTTGTGTCAATCACATTGAGACTCCATTGGTTCTTAAAGTGGCTGCACACTTCAAATGACGTCCGGATGAAACAAAACCAAACAAGTCGGCGTGAACGCTATATCGCTTACTTAAAACAACGCTGCCGCCTCGTTTGTTCAATGTCACTCCACAATCCTTGAGGGCCGAACGTTTTTGATGCGGCAGAATCGTACACAGAGCACAAATAAGCGTATTGTGGCAAGTGCGGGAGTCATTTTAATGAAGCAGATGACAGCTTGTTTAAAATGGAAGTTACACTCTTTATTAACAGCCACTACTGGTTGAATACTAGTGGGGACGCAGATGGGGAAACCGGCAATTCACGCGAATTACATGCTATCGAGAAACACGCATTCCACATTAAACTATACATGGTAACATTTACTGTAAACAGAAATACATAAATACACGTTAATTTACACTATTTAAAGAGCGCCGCAGAGCATGCTGGTAGCCGCATAATTAGTCCCGCTGACCAACCCCACGGCGTCACATTTATGTCAGCCAATAGCGGACAGGCGTTGTCAGTTGCATCGATCTCGCTTGAAGCACGCGTCACCTGTAAGCGTGCGCCGCAGGTCGTGCTGCCATCGCTGAGCGTGAGCCTGTTAATCCACAGAAAGGCTGCGGCTACCACCTGGATCTCTTAATGGTGGGTGTGATGCTGGGCGTGTGCTCGGTGATGGGCCTGCCCTGGTTCGTGGCCGCCACCGTGCTCTCCATCTCGCACGTCAACAGCCTGAAGCTGGAGTCGGAGTGCTCGGCGCCCGGGGAGCAGCCCAAGTTCCTGGGCATCCGCGAGCAGAGGGTCACCGGCCTCATGATCTTCCTGCTGATGGGCTGCTCCGTCTTCATGACGTCCGTCCTCAAGGTCAGCGGCAAAACGGACGTCTCTGTTAGGTGGCAAATCGGCTAGCTCAGTGCGAACAACCCACACCATCAGGAGAGGAGCCCTAGATGAAAAATGTCTAGACAAAAAGTAATTTCGTGCTCTATACTGCTCTAGACAGGCTTTGCCTGTTGTATTTGTGTATTGATGTTTGTCCTGAGCATTTAGTGACGAACGTGAAAAGCTCCTTGTGAACCCTTCATTATTCACATGAGACTGTATTTAGTCCATAACACTGAAGGCCTCCTCCCTCTGTTCTCTTTCAGTTTATTCCCATGCCTGTGCTTTATGGGGTTTTCCTTTACATGGGGGCATCGTCCCTGCGGGGGATTCAGGTAAATGCTAATGGACTCTAAGCAGTTCATCAGTGGATCAGGTATGACAGTTCGACGCGTCTGAACGTGCCCGATGATGGCTGCAGCATGCCCAGCAATCCAGTTCTGAGATTCAGTGTGGGCTGTCGTGGCCAGATTCACGTACATAAATTCTTAGGCTGTTGTTGCCATTGGCTGACATTGTCTTTACTATGGCCCAGCTGTAGTTGGTGTCTGGAATGATCCAGTTTGATAACATGGCTCTATTTGATATTGGCTAATTACAGTTAGCATTTAAATGTGAGATGCAGGTTCTTAGGCTAGCTGAGCTGTCTACAGTGGAGCAGACCAAGTCGGCACCCAGTCGCTAACATCTGTTCCTGCCGTCGTCCAGTTCTTCGACCGCGTGAAGCTCTTCGGCATGCCTGCAAAGCACCAGCCTGACTTCATCTACTTGCGCCATGTGCCTCTGAGGAAGGTCCACCTCTTTACCATTGTCCAGCTCAGCTGTCTGGTTCTCCTGTGGGTCATCAAAACTTCCAGAGCCGCAATCGTCTTTCCAATGATGGTAGCCACCTTCCCAGCTCCAGTCAGAGATCAGAATTCCACCATGGATCCCTGCAGCAAACCATAATCCTTATGCTTCTCAAATACCAAGCTTTAATTTTTTTTATAATAATGTTAGCTTTCTCAAAACTGTTACTTTACAACGACTAAATCACATCAAGGTCAGAGGGCATCCATGCTAAATAGTAGTGATGGATGGTGACAAAATGCCGGTTCATGAACCATTTGCTGCATTTTTTGACCCCACTAGATGGCGCTCTCAATTCAGGTAAGGGCACAAAGCATGCACCAAAGCAAATCAAGAGCACCATCTAGTGGGGTGATAAAATACAGCAAATGGTTATTGAAGCGTCATTTTGTCCATCACCACTCAATCACATATCTAATGAACAAAAGCCTCAAACTATTGATGAAACCAGGTGTGTTTAATGTCATTCTTCTCCCCAGGTGTTGGCTCTAGTGTTCATCCGCAAGCTTCTGGATTTCCTGTTCACCAAGCGGGAGCTGAGCTGGTTGGACGACCTAATGCCAGAGAGCAAGAAGAAGAAGCTGGAGGATGAAGAACAGGAGGTGCCATTTTATGAAGCCATCTGATTGGCAAAATGCACACGAGTGCTGCCCACTCATTAGATAAAAAAATTAAATCTTAATAAATAGACCAGTGAGGCTTGTATTAAATGTGTCCTTTATGTTAATGACTTTCTTGATTCTCCCTGGTTCTTGCTGGGCTAATATCTGGTCTCTTTTACGTTGCATTTGTTTTTATCCCTGTTGACTTGTGAGTGTGGTTCTGACTTTAAGTACCTTTCTCTGTCCTATAGGAAGAGGAGAGTGTTGTGGCAGAAGAGGGCATTGTTCAGGTACCACTGGAGGGGCATTACAAGTAAGTTCTGATTGGACTATAGGAGCCACTACTCAAAGACCAACCAATCAGAAGAAGCCAAATGGAAATGATAAAAATATGCATGTTTCTGCATTTGCTCCTCCATTATGGCAAACGTTGGTATGTATGGCAGTTGATAGAACTGTGCTTATCTGTTACTGACCTTGTGTAACTGATCAGTTATTGATCAGAAGAGTCCCAGTTTTAATGTATGCAATCCATCCTTGAGAAATTACAGATTCTGTGTCTGTCACATCGAAAATTTGTTACATCGAAAATCCCTGATGTCTTGTCTTTTTGTATGGTATTTATATATACACGCACATAAATGTATAATTTTGTGTATTTGTGTACGTATTTATACATTTTAGTTTTTGCCTATTTCTAGCTTCCACATGGGCAGTGGTTAATGGGAAGCGCACTTGTAATTGAAAGATTGCAGGTTCAAATCCCTGACCAGCAAGGTACCACTTAGGTACCCTGAGCAGGGTCCCGCCCCCAAGCACTGCTCCCCGGGCACTGAATTAGCTGCCCCCTGCTATGTCACGATGTCACATATGGGTTAAATGCAGTGGACACACTTCATTATTGTGTGCTGTAGTATGTCAACAATAATCACTAAATTCAATTTTTTTTTGTTTGTCGTTAATTACATTTTTCCAAAGTTGAATATTTTTTTATCTTATCTCCATTTGTTCCTGAGATTTATTGTCCTGCTGTTTATAAGTTTGTATAGTTTAGAAATATTGTTGTATATATTTATGTTTTCACAGAGATGACCCTTCTACGGTGAATATTTCTGAGGAGATGGCGAAAGCCTCGTTTGGTAACGAGTGGAAAGCGCTCAGCACCGACGCTGCGAAGAAGGAGCCGTCATCCAAAAGGTTTAGAAAAATTTGTGTTTATCCTCAGATTAGCTGACATGCGGCGGCGTGCCTGACCCCACAGCACCTACTTGTCTGGCAGAGTGCTCTGTCTCAACTGCCCATGCCAATTGACTCTGTGTAGCCTGTGTGACATTTCCGGTCATTTCCGAGTCGCGGGTAAAATGCTGGACGTCAGGGCAGCTGGTCTCCTTCCTCTGTTTCACATTAAGTACCAGAAGAGAATGAGGATTATTCCTGGCTGTCTTTACTTAGAAATGTAGATTGTAGTTTCTCTTTAGAGGGGGGTGACTGGTTCTGAGCCTCAGCTGAATGCTTGCCACTGTTTGGGATCTAAAATGACTCTCCCCTTGTTATCAGTAATAGATCCGAATAGTGGTTTGTCTCTTACTCTTTACCTTATACGGGGACAATGTGGAAACTCCACTTACTCTGGAGGTGTGAGGCTACAGTTTTATAAAGATCCTGCATTTGACACTCTTCATATTTCTGCACATATTTTGTTCAGATGGTGTGAACTTGGCTGCACAGTCAGATTTCCCATTCTTGCATTTTCACTCGATGCAAATTACCGGTCATGTCTTCCCTTTGTAACACAGACGTTGATAGGCCTCTGGTGGAACGTACCAGAGCAAAGACTTCTGTTCTCGTGATCTCATCAGCTGCTCTTCATTCTTATAGACACTTTTACAATCCCTGTGTGTGTGTGGGGGGGGGATCAACACAGACCATGACAAATGTCTCATTCTGTTTCTCTCATAAGCTCCCTTTCCTAACCCTCCCCAAAGCTGATTTCCCAAAGGTGAGTCCTTCCTGACTTTTGTTTGCGTCGATGCCCACCCTCTGTCGCCCCCTGCTGTTCTTTGGCTGAAAGTGTTGCCCACCTGTGATGCGAAGCATGCTTGTCTTCTCGCTCCTGAGCCTCCTGCTAGCTTTGGCTTGCAGCTGCATTGTAGATTGGGGGAGCCTGCTTGTGCATTCTGTCCATTAACAAACTAGGCTTCCCAACACTGATGGACCTGCTGCATCTATTAATTTTACATTACATTTTATTTATTTACTCAAATGAGTCCTTGAGAAGGACCTTGCTCTGGGGCCCAATGGTGAAATCACTCTGGCAAGCCTGGGATTCGAACCAGAGACCATCTACAGGCACCATATCCTAACCGACTGAACCACACACTATTCCCCTGTGGCCCTTTTTGCAACTTTTGGATTGATACTTCTTACAAAGCATGCTCTGATTGTGTTTTATTTCTTTTGGGGGGGGGGTGCTCATACTGAACTGTATGAGGAGTCTGCATGGGCTGCCGTGCATGGAGGGGGGTTGTGGGGAGATGTTGCTGCATGTCCTGTCCGCTGCTTTTATCCTGGTTTCTGTGCAAAAAAAAACGACCAGTCTGGGGTCCATGACAGTGAGTTCCAAAGTGGTTCTGCACGGAACTCAAAAATTAGTGCTGACTCTTTATCATTTATATGAAACGGTATTTAAATTTCCCCCACGTACATTTTCTCAGTTCTCCGTGTTACTGGAGCAGCTCAGGTTAAGTGTTTTGCTAATACAAGACTAGAGCTGACAAAATTCTCATCACATTCAGTCAGTGTCCTTCACCACATGCTACATGCTAATGTTAGCGTGGAACGTTTTTAGTGAAAGCTTCACATGTAGGCTCTGTGATCCATCTGTTTGTCATATCTCTTATGCTCACATGTTGATATCCTTAAGTGCCATAAAACATGCAATTTATTTGAATTGCTCTCAGTTAACAAATACGTTTATAGGTCTTGGTATGCATACACAGATATGCATACCAAGACATTTTGGACAATTCTATGCTTCCCCCTTTGTGGGAACGGTTTGGGGAAGAGACCCTTTTCTGTTCCAGCAGGACTGTGCCCCAAAGCAAAAAGTAAGGTTTATAAAGACATGTTTGGGTGAGTTTGGTTTGGAAGAACTTGACTGACCCACACAGAGCCCTGACCTCAACCCCATCAGACACATTTTGGATGGAATAGAGTGGAGATAGAATGTGAGCCAGGCCTTCACGTCCAACATCAGTGCCTGACACCACAAATGCTTTACTGGATGAAGGGGCAAAAATTCCCGCAGACACTGCAATGTCTGGTGGAAAGCTTCCCCAGAAGAGTGGCAGCTCTTATAGCTGCAAAGGGGGACCAGCTCAAATAAAATTTCATGTGGGTACTGTATAATGGCCAGGTGTCCTGATACTTTTGTCCATATAGTGCCTGATCCTGAAGCGTCGGGGTTCAGTAGGTTTGCTGTCCCACCTGATACGTTACTATCTGTTTGAAATCAGCTGTGGTTCACCAGAGATCAAGTTAGAAGGAAAACCTGCTGGACACTGGTACTCTAGGATTAGGGGTGCCTGCTCCTGATATAGCGTAGACCCTCTACTCAGCACACCAGGCTTAGCTTGTCTCGGTTCTTCCAGACCCCGATGTCAGGGTGACCTACGCTCTCAGGCAGCAATCATTATCATGTGAATGATGGGACCGCACCCACTAATTAACATGCAGCCTTGCAATGTCTGTCCCCTCCCCTTTTCAGTGCATCCAACTGTGCGGTGAGGAAACACCACTGGAGAACCCGTCTGGAGAAGGGCTTCGACAGGGAAACCAGTCTTTGATGATTTCCCCGGGCTGTGGTGCTTTGCAGTGGATCAGAATGGTTTGTCAGCGTGAAATATTCTGTATGTCACATCTGTACCTTCTCCCGTCTCCACATGAAGCCATTTTCTGTGTATGTGTGTGCAAGTGTGTTGCCTCTTCAGGGAGCTGAGGGTGACGTATAGCAGCAAAGACAGATTTACTCTTTTCTCTGCGCCAGTGTGAGATAATATACCAGCAGATGACGATGAAGAGGAAAAAACCATCTGAGCTGCACGCAGATTGGTGGCATTGCACGTTTCCTGCAGCCACTTTTAAATTAAAAGGTACTTTTATTTTAAAGTAGATAGTATGTATTTTGTATATTTTTTATTGGTTTTATAGAATATGGTACAATCACTCTGGAAATATTACCATTGGGAAGATCATGGAAAAAAATGCTTATATGATTCTGAAAAGAGAATATGTCCTGGTATTACAATGCTCTGGAAGTAAATGTAATTGTACATGTGAAAACGTGACAGTAGATTTTTGTTGCATGCATTAACATATTTATTCAATTACAGCGCACTAAATGAGCTTAGCTAATGATATTGGTCACATTGGTTTACATCATTAAAGAGACGATGCTTAAACTGAACATGACCTGGTTTTTTTTTACCATTTTGATTAAAAAATGTTGCATATGTACTACATGTATGTTCCAAGTATTATGTGTTCTTTATTTTCTGACAGTGTTATGAACCAAATTAAGTTATCACGTCTTTATTTTACTGAGTGACACTGAATGGAACAAATGGGTGTAATCACTGAGCCTGGAAGTCAACAGAATGGAAAATAATTTTCTGTGTATTATACCTGCCATAGTAATCTGGTTTCTATTATGTTTCATTCTGTAATATAAGCAAACGTCAAGTCATTAACATTCTTTTGTCACAGGTCTGTGTTTACAAATTATTTTAGCAATATGGATCCCACATTCACACCAGGACAGATTAGAACCGACTGTATGGAGATATTGTTTCAGATGAGAGAATGTGTATTTATTTGCAAAATAATGCAAACAACTCCTTTTAGCATAAGAAGAAAATATGTAATCCGTCATACTTAAGGAAGGACTCCACACCTTTTTATATAAAATAATTTTGTTATGATTTGAAATATAAAGCCAAAATAAAATATATTTACTTACTGTTATTAGTGTCATGTACAAGTTTAGAAATGAACACTTTCTTGATTGCCGTTTATTTTTTAACCCTTTGTCGTATGGTTATTAGAGAATTTTAGGTTTTGTAAACATAGAGTAGAAACAAAATATAACATATGCACTTATTTAGTGCATAAATGATTAAATTCCTAAAAATTTATAGTGGTCTAAGGGGCGTGTTGTAAAGTACCCATTTTTTGTTTAATCATAGCCTTAAATTAGTTCTTGTACCTTTTGAAACGATCAGTATCATTTTTCTGTGGATGCCATCATTAATTTTATTTCAAATGTCCTTGTAAGTGTAACTTATTTCTGAAGTGTAAAAGTGAAAGCCAATAAAGGACTGAAAATGCCCTTTTTGCAGCCATGGTTTCACAAAGTATCATCCCTGCTGGAGGACAAGGTCTGAACTTTCATGTTGAAGGTGTGAGTGTAAGGAATGAAGAACCCAGGAATTTCTTCACCCAGAACATTTTACTGTACCTGCTTAGTTACAAACATCAGCAGATGCAGTGAGAAGAATACAGGAACACATAACCCAGATGACACACACATGTTGAAATGACATATCAGACAAAAAGGTTGAAACAACCTTGATCTCCAATCTTTCACTTTATATTAACATTGAATGAAGGTTTTCAATATTTAAAATCTGACCAAAAATCAATTCGGTTTCAACATTAATAATTTAACACTGACCATAACTCAATGCATTTAACTATAATTCAACACCGAAACAATAACACGATGCTCTTTTAGAGTCACCAGATAATCCATATCAGGGAGGACATTCTGAGCTATGACAGGAATTGTAAATTACCATTTCAATTACAAGGACCTGGATTTCACTTCAGCACTGAGTTCTTGCTGTATGCTGATTGGTCAGTCTCCTATAATCATGCATGTGTCACTAAAGTTAATGTGAAACCGCTGGATGAGTCTTTCAGTCAAGGAAACAAACCAGTCAAAGCACAAGAAGAGTTGAACTATTTAGCCAAGTGCAGGAGCCTTTCAGTTTGAAAGTAGTTTGTAAAACCTGAAGTAGCTCAAAGTGTCCTCTCTGACATGGATTATCTGGTCACCCTATGCTATCTGGGAAGTTATGGGCTGCTGATATTATCTTCTAAAGGGGAAGACAGGGGTGATGACAAATGAGACTGAGAGAAACTGCAAGTGTTTTTATAATGACAATTACAAAAAGTAAGGTACGAAAACTGTGACATGCTTATACGCGCAGAGTAGCCTCAAATTGAAAATCTCACTCCAGACAGCTGGACTCAGTTAGGTGAACACAAGACAAAAGCCGCAACACAAATACAGAAATGGAAATGGACCACAATAGAAATGCGGCGGCCCGTCTATTTCTGGCAGTGGACACAAGTGGAGCTCTTGCGCCAGCATGTGCCTGGCCAGATCCTCTGATAGGAAACCTCCCTTTTATCTGCAGAATTGGAAGAGATCCTGGCAGGGATCAGGCCTTTCCACAATCATTATGTATTCATCGACCCTGTCAAACCAATCAAGGAGCTTCAGCACGTTAGCACACGATGTCTTACGGCTAACATGCAACATCAGCGCCACCTCCAGTGGGATGGGGCCATCAAGTCCAGGCTATGAATGGGAGGGCAGAACATACATATGTTTAGGCAGAAATTCATGCAAATCAAATAAACCCAGCTCCATTGATGAAAACACTTACCAATTCTAGCTGCATTAATATTAGGGCTGGCAAAATTAACGAGTTAACGTGGATTAATCCATCATCATGATAATAATAATCAATCCTTTATTGTCCCCGTGGGGAAATTCTTTTTACGCCTCCCTCAACTTGGTCTTTGTAGATCAAGCTGTCCGCGAAGGGCAGCCACCTGTTGGGGCGCCCACCCTGGGGGTTAAGGGCCTTGCTCAAGGACCCGCAGATGTGCTGAGGGTGGGTTTGAACCTGGGACCTCATGATTACAGGCACAGCCCACTGAGCCACACGCTGCCCCATCTGCAGTGCATAATGACTCAAAATCCCTGAAATTCGGGGAGTTTTGGTGCGTCACATTTGCCCTCAAAACTCGTAATCTGAGTCGGATTCCGGAGTTTTGAAGCCGGAAGTGACGACATGCTCATGCAAAATGAAATGCGATTAATAAAGATTAAAAATTCGTATTTAATTGAAATTTATCCACAGCAACCCTGTGATTAATCCGATTTAAATTTTCAATCGTTTGACAGCACTAATTAATATTTTATTACCGCATGCCTACCCTGGACCTGTGCCAGACGATTCACTATCAACATTAGTTTGCCTAAAACATGCTGCGGTCAGAATAAGCTTGGCTTAAAAACCATCTCAGCTACCGTATGAAATCAGTCTGGTTTCAAGTTTGTCCCAAAACATTCAGTTTAAATCAATCCATGAAATTATTTAATCTGTACATCCCAGTGTTCATATCTATTCTTGCAGCAAGCTTTATTAAAGAATATTACATAGGATTTTTGTTGTAATTCTCATTCTCTATCAAAGACAATCATCTTTTTATTTAAACCTTT
>JABFEA020000038.1:21873850-21891538 GCA_019775915.2 Cyphomyrus plagiostoma
CCCCCCCCCCCCCCCCCCCCCCCCCCCCCCCCCCCCCCCCCCCCCCCCCGTGACGCTGAGGGAGCAATGAGATGTCAACACAAAACTGAAACTCATGCATCAACACTGGTTGATTAAATCTGAGTCTAACCCTAACCCCTATGAAGAAGGAACTGACTCTGAATTTTTCATGAACATATTAAATGGGTATATGGGTCTTATATGGATATATCTGCATTACCTGATATCCACCGCATATTATATGACTTGTAATTGATGCTGCTGTTGAAGTAGTCTTCAATCGTGTACGTCTTCTGCGAATCGCTTGAAGATCCTCCTGAAATTATCAGAACCACCAAAAAATGTGGGCGAATGCATTGAAGTAAAGGTCAAATTTCTACAGACAGTTGCTCCCATAGGAAAATGATAATAGGAGTCACTTTCTCTCCTAAGCTAATCACATTTGGAAAAACAAAGATCCCCATGTAAAGATTGTAATCGCACAGTGAAGACTACAGCCTGACCGATAAACAATTTCGATATTTGAGGATTTGAAAGTCCAATAATGATGTATAGGCCTGTATTCATTTTTTTCCCCCCAAGAACACATAACATAATTTTCCATAACATTTGTTCGCGAAGTTCCTGTTCGCATGCACGAGCACTCTACGCATTTTACGGAATGCAATTTAACTGCACGTTTTTGCAAAATATATCAGAGGCTATGACAGTGAGTATTTCTGAGCTCCAAAACACGTCGGAAGTGCTGTTTCTAATTTCCCCACTTGTTCAGGGAAAAGTAAAATAAAACATTTAACTTTATTTTGTTTTTTTATCTCCACATTACAATGCCTGTAAGGGAAATTTCAAAGACATAACTGTGAAAAACAACACAATAGTTCTGCTTCTCAGTTTCATCACCTTACTTTAAGCTGCTTTACTGCTGTCTCGCATTCTGGTACTTACACAACTCACCAAATTGGTGATGCATCACATTCTGTATGCACTGTAGCACTGCATTCACTGTCACAACACAAAACAGCGTCGCCACTCGTCTCGTATAATGCGTGATCGTCTCTTACTGCAACATAAAATGCTCCTTATTGTATTATACTGGACCATCCCGTATTAAAATGAACGGGTGGGCAAGCCTATTTTCAAGCGTCAGTAAATGTAGGAATGTTGGATATACTGAGAGGACAGCTGTCTGAAGTGTGTAGACAGGATGAACATGTCTTTCTAAAGACCCACTCATCACATTGTTACTTGTTCAGTAGCCACACTTGGGTCACAAAATCTGATGAAAGCAGTGTTAACTAGGCATCCCTTTGACAGAGATAACCTGAACACCCAAGATATGAAATCTTTCCCAGATTACAGTTTCTATTTATGGCGATGCACCTGAAGTGCTTTTGATTGCAAAGTCCTTATTTTTCCCCTTGTTGCTTTGGGGTCACAAGATTTGGTGGCCGCTATCAAATATTGTGACCTCTCCGCTGCTGGTGGATAGTGCAATCCAGTAATGAAATCTTTCCAATTCGTTAAGCGTTGTGTACCTGAATGTGAGACAGCAGTTAAGTAGCCTATTGATTAAACTAAGATCAGAAATACCCACTCTCGTAGCTCCCTATATAATTTTGCAAGAACGCGCAGTTAAATTTCATTCTGTAAAATGCGTGGAGCGCTCATGCACGTGAACGGGAACCTCGCGAACATGTGCAACAGCGCCTCTAGGGTCACAGAATTCGATGGTCACAGAATTTGGTGTAACACCGGCACACCGATTTATCCAAATACTCCTGCATGTGGTGCAGCAAGGGGCGGGTGTCGTTACTTCTACTCAGGGGTGTATGGGAGAGTTCGATATTGAAAGGGAGGAGGTACGTGGTGGTGGGGGGGCTCCGAAAACAACTAAATATAATTACTTAGGTCGGGGGGGGGGGGGGCTTGTGAATGAGGCCAAATTAAATATTCCCCCCCCCCGCAGTTCTGGCGCCCTTGCTTCTACTCAGGGTTCAAGAACCTCAAGAGGCAAGTGAGTAAGGACTAGCAGAATGATCGGCTCCGTACTACAATTACTGCTCGTCGGGCTTAGCTGCTGTCTATAACTGACTATAACTAATTTAAATCCAGTTACTCAAAATAGAATTTACATTCATATAAGATTAATGAGAAGAGAAAGTTTTAAAGGAGGTTACTAAACCCAACGGGATTATATCTATCCTGATACTTCATTGTACAGAATAAGAGTACACTTTTTTGGCACAACACGAACCGTGTTGTCTACAAATAAATACGTACATAGGTAAATTACAGGCTTACCATTTAAATAAATTGACGTTGGCACTGCTATTAAGACGACGACGCAGGTAGCCCCTAGCACCGCTAGAATTGCCTTTCCCCAATTCGGCTTTAAAAGAAATAAAACAGACTTATAATAGTTCTACATTCAAGAATATAAAATGAAGATCATTACATTTAAGTTTCGCCTTCAGTGAATGCACTTATTATTAAATGCAAACGCAAGCAAATTTAGATATAATTCTTTGTGTTGATCAAACTAAAACCACGCAAATATACACATTTATATTTTTTCTCGAAAAATGCATTAAAAAACCGTTACTAACCATAACTGCATCGGGGGTGGTCGGTAGTGAACCAAGGAAATAAAGCGGGTCTGAAAATCTCGAGTTTCAGTGGCGTATAGCGGCTGAAAAGTGTCCAAGAGGAACGCGTCCGCCCGCAATCCGAGTTACATATTATCCTAGCTATGCTCGTAAAGGGGAGGATGAAGCTGCGTCAGATTAAAGTTCTCCGAGTTAAAATTTGTTTTTCTTGCGAAACCATTGAACTTAAGTCGGCCCAGTATGTAAAGCAGAAGTTGCTACTGGTCACACGAGCGGCTTATTTTATCATGTTTCGCAAGAACCATTTGTAGAGGTAACGTTTGATTATGTTTAAAACATTCAAGAGATTAACAGATAGGATATTCCATTAACGATGTTTACGTCTGACGCCACACACACAAATATAAGTATCACAGACATTCCAAAACATTGCCTTCACCATCACCACTACACTGTATTTCGATTTCATTGTAAAAATAGCCAAGGTCATTCTCCACCCGTTCGCTTATGAGATTGGTTAAATCAAGCATTCCGATTGTATTGTCCATTGTTAGCTTGTTATATAAAGTAATTGCCAATTAAACTGCCCTGTTTATCCTCGCGTGCTGCACCTGTGTTTTTCCCGTCATATGTAAGGGTTTGGACCCCCAGCTCCACCGTTCACCGCGTTATTACTGTCATCCTATTGTAGGGTGACCAGATAATCCATGTCAGGGAGGACACTCTGAGCTAGGACAGGAATTGTAAATTACCATTTCAATTAAAAGGACCTGGATTTCACTTCAGCACTGAGTTCTTGCTGTATGCTGATTGGTCAGTCTCCTATAATCAAGCATGTGCCACTAATGCTAATGCGAAACAGCTGGATGAGTCTTTCAGTCAAGTAAACAAACCAGTCAAAGCATAGGAAGAGCTGAACTATTTAGCCGAGCGCAGGAGCCTTTCAATTTGAAAGTAGTCTGTAAAACCCGAAGTAGCTCAAAGTATCTGGTCACCCTACCCTATTGATTAGTGTCGTACCTATAGGGTGACCACCTAACCCACATCAGGAGGAACATATGTGCTGCTCCATGCAGGTTTTGCAAACTACTTTAAAACTGAAAGGCTCCTGTGCTCGGCTACGTGGTTTCCTTCGCCTTGTACTTTTACTCGTCTGTTTATTTGATTAACAGACTCACCCAGCTGTTTCACATTAACATTCGTTACCCTGTCATAGCTTATTGCAGGGGTGTCAAACTCCAGTCCTGGGGGACCGGAGCCCTGTGTAGCTTAGTTCTTTCCCTGTCCAACCACAAATTATCCAGCTCAAGACCTGTGTGTTAATTAGCACAAGGAGTTGAATCAGGTGTGTTAAATGAGGGGAAACCCAAAAATGTGCAGGGCTTTGGCCCCCCAGGACTGGAGTTAGGCACCCCTGGTTTATCGTGTCCCTCCTGATACAGATTAGATCAGGGGTCTCCAACTGTGGTCCTGGAGAGCTACCGTCCAGTAGGTTTTCTATCCTACTTTCTATGCTACTTATTCATGTAAATTTAATTTATCTATTTATTATCACTTTTGTATCATTCACAATCAGAGCATATCATTCGGGCAGGTAATTTACCCTTTTCTGACGCGACCGTACCAATATACAAAAGCGTCACCTGTCATATGACTCACATCTCATCGTATGGTGAGTAATGACAGGTGCTCTCAGTCGGAAAAGCGACCGGGATGTTAGACGTTTCCTTCGGGGAAACTGAGAGCGGTAAGAATGTCCAGCCGGGTCCCATTTGTATTGTGGAAGATTCAAAATGCACCGCGGGTCCAGTTCAGCCGAGCGAGTTTTTAGAATGCTTGAGTTCTCCGCTAACAGCGCGTGTTTACCGACAGTGAGGTGGTTTTATGGTGAATGCGTGGAAAATGCTGAGGCTGTGCAGCAGCGGTGATAATTACAGCGTAAAGGTCAATCATTATTCACTCCAGTGCACAATTACACTCTCAGTGAAAAAGCGTAGCAGTTTGAGCCTTTGCTCGCCACTGGTGCTGTACCTTACACTTATGTACCTTTTAAGGTACAGAAATGGACACCCCAAAGTACTAATAACACTTTATGTATCCTTAATGGTAGAGAAACGCTCCTCAGAGTCCATTTCTGTACCTTTTAAAAGGGACATTTACCTACAGCAGTTACCTACTCCTTGTTACAAGCCCCAATGACAAGCAAATGTACAAATCGGTACCTTTTATTCTGAGAGTGTAGTTAAAACTCTGTGTCGATAAAGGTCATTTATCTCATATTTCAAGGCATAAATTGAAATGAGAACGTAATCCTACATCGTGACACTTTCCTGCCCGGTCTTCATTCTTTTGCCATTGAAAGTTATAATCACCAGTATTGTCAGTCGTGTATGTGATCAAGTTGGACAAAGACTTTAACTTCTTCATTTTCAATAAGGTTGTGAGCATTTTAGTCTCTGCATTCTTCATCTTTCAGTTCACTTTCATACCATAGTTATGTGGTTAAAATTCGGCCCTGGGCTTTGTGGTCCCCCACGGTCGATTTTTGCCGAGTGGCAGTGGGGAATGGTGTATGGTGGTGTATGGACCTCACGGGGGGGAGTCTACCTTGATAGATTTTGCTGGCTCACATACTGATTTGCCCACTGGGGAAATGCTGGTGTAGTCAGTCCTGCACTGCTTTCACGTCACTTTCCCATGGTTCTGAAATTGAAAGAAATGTCCCAAAAATTTTTGTTCTTTCGGGTTAAAAACCTATGGCAGCTAGAGAAATGTAAAACTGCAAAATTAGGGTACATCTGTGTATGCTTAAATGTTCAGTGGTGGATGCCTTTGAAAGGTGGATTCTTCGTTTACAATATTTTTTTTTGGTGGTAGTGAAATGGTATCACCCCTCTTGCATGGACATTAATTAAAGGTGTCAATCATCTGTACATCTTCCAATAAAGGGGTACAGGGCTAGGGGGTTGGAGCCTGTCCCAGGATGTATACTTTATACAGAGACTCAGGCACACCTTGAAACATGATAATGAATTTAGAGGCAGCAGTTCATGGGCTGGCAGAGTCACCAAACAGCCGGGGAATGAAACATTTTAGGCTGGTAAATGGTTCTTGAAGTAATTGAAGAAAAACATCAGAATCGTGGGCAGATAATGAACTACTGAGCTGCTGCCAAGTTCAAACAGTCTTTCTTCCATCTTGGCAATAATGTGAGGAGCATTTTGCACTTGTAGCAGTTGTCACCATAGCCTTTTCACATACTGTGACTGTACTCAATATAATAAGTCTGTAATGATTATTTTGGGTGTATTTTTATTTTTACTTCCTGTCCCAAAACATGAACACTGTCTTAGTCTTGTGTTAGTTACCTTTTCCTACCTTTCCTGTCTATTCCCCCTTTGTTTGAGAAATCTTATATGAATAAAAAAACTGAAGATGTTGGATAAATCTGGTGGTACCTTCCCAGCTGTCTGGTAATTGGCTGCCGGTGTTGATCTCTTCCCTTCAGTCACATGACTGTGGCTTTCAGGAAACCAACCTGATGCTTATGGCGCAGAGTCTGTTTTCCATGGGCGCCCTTATATGAGACTGTCAGTTACTGACATCCAGTCTTCTGATTGGTTCTTTCTTAAGCCAATGGGTGGACATAGTCAGACTTGGCTTTGATTCATTCATTGGTTCCGTACTGGTTCTGGTGGGCCACAGAGACTACTTGTTTTTCTTGAGGTTAAGCATTCTTGAGTAGCATTCTTGGACATTTTGGGGAACAGCACAAACACAAGAAAGTGAATGTAAAAATATTTTAGTTTTGATTTCTTTACGTTCTCAGAAAAATGGTAAAACTTTTTACCTTTGCTTGTCACTGGGGCTGCACCCGCAAGGGTCTGTCAATTGTACCCTTAGCCGTAGGTAACCGTACCTTTTAAGGTAAAGAAATGGACTCAGGAACATTTCTGTACCATTCATGGTACATTAATTATGTTTGTACCTTTTGGGATGTCCCTCAGAGTTAATTTCTGTACCTTAAAAGGTAAAATTATAAGGGTACAACCCCAGTGACAAGAAAAGGTACAAATCTTTTTTTTTTCCCTGAGAGTATAGATTGGGTTTTGTTTTGGCTCATATATCTCAGAAAACATTGTTTTTTTTCTGGCCGAAATCTGATTGGCTGAATTGCTTGGTTAAATAAATATTTCAATATACTCGAAGGAAGGAATGCAGGTGTGAAATATGAAAGTAGACGCTGATACAGCACTGGTTATGGTTGTCATACAACCCTCTAAGTCCAGATGATCATACAAGCAATCTTTCTGGATGCACATGGAAGTTTTAATTGGCACTGAGCCTGAGATCATAGCTCTCATGACGGATGCTGTGACGGAGGAGCTGTGCGTTTTGAGAGGCGATAAGAGAGACAAATTGAACACAGCTGTTTGGCGGGCTGAGGGATTTCCCATTATAATCCTGATTTCGGATGATGTGTGACAGGAATCATTTTGGGTTAAGAAAGGTCACTTTCCAGATTGTATTGTGAATTGAAGAGGAAATATCCAGTGTTTCTTGTTGTTTTAGAGATGAATCTGCCAGTGATCCAAAGTCAACCTTCCTCATATGTTGCAATACTGGGAACCGAAACTGACTGAGTCCTCATGTAATGCTACTAAACACTTTTGCTAAATTTACAAAACACATCAAGTCTACAGATTTTTTTTTTGGAAAAATATACTGTGGATTGAGTGAAGTTAGGAAATTTATTCTACAGTTCTCTAAATCAAATGTGTTGAAGCTCACACCCTTACAAGAATACACAAAATATAACCAAAAAGAGCAGTTTTCTGCTTTTTTCCCAGTGTTTCAATTATTCTGTAAAAATGCTGCACACCCATGTAATGGACTTTGGGGGGGGGGGGGACTCTGCTGTGGAAAGCGTTATATCAAAATAAGATGAATTGAATTGATGACTTGTGCACTCCACACACAGCTGTAAGCTCTGATGGGACCCTGCAGGAAGTGATATCTGTTGACTGGCTCTGCAATGGAAAACAAAAGCAGTAGTTCTTGGAATGAATGAATTATCTTTCACATTTCTTGCCTTAAAGACTGTTATATCCTCTTGTACTCGTGAATTTAGATTTAAATTGCAAATGTTTGTTCGCAGTATTTGATTTGGAGTTCTTTCTCTCAAGATTGCTGAGAATTGGTGTTCTGAAGGGGTTGCATGCTTATCATTATGCTTGTGGTTAAGGAACGACTTGAGTATGGAAATGTACTGGTGCGCTTCAAAGTGACATTGCTGCATGTGATTCTGCCACAGCTGGATCTGCGCTGGACATTTGGATTTGATTTCGAGGCAGCCCTCGCAAGCTCCAGTGTGCTTTGTGTCTTCCGCCTTCTGAGGCTTTTCCCTCTGATCTGCTCGAGACGCATGGTGATCATGGTGTTTATCGATCGCAGCATCTGGTCTCGTGTGACAGACACCCCCCGATGGTGTGAGTTCCCCTTAACTCGGGAGGTGCCGACAGCCAGAGAGGGAGGCTGTTTTTGATACTAGCCATCCCCTTTTACTAGTGCTGTCATTTTGTAAACTTCATCCACACTGAAATAGCAATTACAATAAACAAGTAAGAATGTCAAAAAGTAACATTTCCATACTGTAACAATTTAGTGATGATTACAGTTTTTCCGAACGGCTACAATAAATCCCATTCTCTGAACCAAATGCTTAGTGGTCCGAACCTGTGAATGAAATTGATCACTTTTTAAAGAACTCATTGCAAACTCATTGTCACTCACTAAAACATTTTGTACTGTGATGCATTTGTGCTGCAAAATGGGGCACATAGGTGACAGCAATTAAACAAAACTGCAGGACAAATGTCATCGTTTACACACGACTCAAAATTGTTCACACTTGTCTCTAACGATGTGACGAAACCAACTGTATAGAATATAACACAGCTCAGAGTACAGAGATGGTGACATTTGCTGAACATTGTTTCTATCCATTGTATCAATCTGAGGGCCAGAGAAGGAAGAGGGCATGTCAGAGGCAGAGGGGGAATCTGAAGACAGGGAAGCGCAAGACCAAGAACACTCATTTCAGATGGAATTCGAGCAGCTGTGCTAGACCATGTTCTTGTTTATGGAACGACAAGCAGGATAAAGAGTACGACTCAAACTGAGCAGATCTCCGTGGCCACCATAGTCAAGAGATTCAGAGACGAGAACAAGCAATTGTTATGGTCCTGGAAAGTGCACAGCACACAGATGTACATCACTGTGCCAATAAAAAGGGAGGGGGTGGGAATAATTGGCCAACGTGTCACTGTCAAAGTCCCAGAGCGTGTTGGTGGCAACGTGACACTCCGCCCAGCCATAAATAACTAGGGGGTTCTCCAGTGTCATGCCACCTTGGGGCCTTACAACACTGAATATCCTATATTTCTGTGTTGTGTTCAGGATGTCGTGTGAGCAAGAGCAGAAAGATCTTGATCATTCAGAGCATCCAGCCTGTGTCGTAGTTCAGGACAGTGAAGGTTTCACCGTGGTGTCCAGATACAGGAGGTAGGTGAACATTACCCATCGATTCATAAATGTCAGCCTTCCACCACACTGCTCTTTCCTCACGGCAATGGAAGGTCTGACCGAAAAGCCAACAATGGAGAAGATGTCCTCCAGGCAGTGGAGCTGGCCTGTGCTGACATGGGTGTGGCGTCATGTCAGGGCTGGATCCTGCATGCCGGTGTTCCCCCTGAGTGTCTGGCTAGGGAGAACATTTCCTGTGACGTCGATGAGATCCTCTGGCCTGACCCAGAGCAGAGACATGATGCCAAAGCACAATGACTTTGATTTGGCAGTTGCATAAAATTTAACACTGTACTGCAATGTACTATTCATTTACAGTTTTGCCTTTGGCTTTTTGCAGTATTGTATTTTTACTGAATGTACCATAGACATTCAATACCGTATTGCTAGCAGTACATACAATATACGTAAAAGTAAACGTAATACGTAAACTGTAACTCTATTTTGAATTTTGGAAAATTTCCTTTGTGTATGCATGTATGTATGAGTGTGTGTATGTGTATATATATTTATATTAAATAACCATTTCACCATGAAAGTATTACATGTAAAAACACTAACAAATAAATTAAAAATCTAAAAACTTAGAGTTTTGTGCAGCATCTGTATATTTTGAGTCATGCATACTATTTTCGCTAAAACCTTATTGGGGACAGAGCGGCGGTGAGTGTGGAGTCTAAGCCAAGAAAAAGTGGATAGGACAGGACGGGATGACAGCCAATTAAAAGATAAATTGTGTTAGCCTGCCCTCTGACGGTGAGTGCATGTATTACAGATAAGTATATAACGTATTGCCAAAGTAGAGTTTATTGGGGCAAATCTATGATGTATTTAGAGTAACTGATATGATTTTTCCACACAATAAATTCTACTTTATATATTACCTTTAGCGGTATGTAAAATGTAAACATAAATTAAATGTAAACATAATAAAAAATAATAGCATTCATGCGATAACGGTTTTAAGTATGACACATTTTATATGACACAAAAATTACGGAATTAAAAAATGGGAATAATATGGGGGACTAAAAGAATTTACGGCTGCAAGGACCGCACCAACAAACGCCCCCAATCTCCAAATTACAAAAATAGTTTGAACCAATCAGCTTCAAGGTCCCCGGTGTTCTCCAATCACGGCTCCGGTCGAAACAACGAATCCGATCGATTGTTCCTGTTAATCCGGCCGCAAAAGAGGCGATCCTTTTCTTATCGGCATTATAAGGGAGTGTACATGTTTAACGCGGACCAACGATTGCGCTAATATTATTAGTTTGCTGAATGTTTTAAATAAATTAGACATGCCGTAAATAAAACACACATTTAGGTAAATAAATGTAGCAATGGCGACAATGAGGTTTTCACCTCTGTGAATATATTTTTTCTCTTCTCCACTATCAGTCGGTTCAGTTCTACGTGATAAATGTGAAATTTCAGTGTACTTACTGTTTTCTTTTCCTACTTAAAACAGTATGTCCAGCCCGAATTGCATCCCCTTTCGTTCCCATACCCATACGGTCACGTTAAGTGTTCTCCTGCTGCGGATAACTGTGATTTGTCTAAGCGGGAGCGGCCAGACCCAGGCGGCTGTCGCCAGCCCGGCCAGAACTTTGGTTTGGGGACCCGGACTGAAAGCTAACGTTGTTCTTCCCGCTCGGTACTTCTTCATACAAGCTGCGGACAGTGCTGGAACCAAGTGAGTACATGCATACTAACTCCGGCTGCAGATCACCTCTTTTCAGTGCAGTGACAATGTGTTGTTGTTTGTTAGTTCAAACATCGAAACAGTGTAAGCTAATGGTATCGTTTTTATTACGCGAATATGGCAAATGGCCAGGGCTCATCACCATGACGCATTCTGATCAATGCCATAATATTTAAAAACGTGACTTGCGTACTTTTTTTCCTCAGTCAGAACATTTTGCCACGGACACGTTTGTCTGTGTAGGACAGGTTGACTATGCCTGCAAATGACGACTGCTTGTGACTTGTGAAATTTGTGGGTGAAAACTTTATTGAATATTATGGAAGAGTTAACAAAAACGATATTTTCCCTATCCTGTGTAATATGTTGTCCCCAAATTACCCACCATTCATAACTCGGATTTACTCTCCTGTATTTTATCTGTGAACACGATTTGTATTTCCATATACATTATATGAAAGCATTATACCACCCGCCCAGGCATGAAAATGCCTTTTATAAAGCTGTATAATTTTGTGCCAATCAAGCTGACAAACAAGCAAAATACCTCGTTCTCAATTTTCACACATAAGTATTACACGAGACTAAAAGGTTATGATGCTTTTCTCAAAATGTTCTGTGGACATCTCTTGGATATCATAGTAAAAGTTTTGTTGGGAAGCGAATGCTTGGTCACGCGAATTAACGTAACCAGCATCCCACCTGGAAACCTACAGCATTACGTCATCTCCCGGGGAGACCGCCTTCGAGGTGAAGATCGCCGCTCCGGGCGAACACTTCACTCGTATCTGGGTGCAGGTCCTGGACCGCAGAGATGGCTCGTACTTGGTGCGCTACAGGATGTATGCTAGCTACTCATCGCTGCACATCGACGTCCTGCTCAATGGAGCCCACGTTGCCAGGTCCCCGTACATCCTCAAAGGTGAGCGCCGAAAGTAGCTTGTAGTTTTGAATATAGTAGTTTTGAAAAATACATTAACATTTGTTTATGTTTACACTGGTCTTGTTCGATTTTCCTCACCTGAAACCCCCGCCCCCAACACACACACGCACACACACACAGGACCAGTGTACCACGAGGCCTGTATCTGTCCCCAAGCCTCGGCTGATATGTGGCTGAAGCACATGGGCTGCCCGGCCTCTATCCCGCAGATCCAGGAGGACCTGTCCTACTTCCCCACTGTGGACCCTGACCGCAATGCCCAAGAGATCCCTCTCCGGTTTGGGCAGAGACAGAGCTTGTGCCATTACACCATCAAAGACAACCAGGTACGACCGACTATGCTGCTAATGTCTGCCTGTAATCTTCTTGGTTGGCTTGGTTGAATGTTTGTCTGTGTCCTAATGTCTGTCGTCTGCCCTGTATTTAGTCCAAGTGCCCAGTTTGACTCTCCTTTCTGTGGCATAATAACACGTACAAATAGCTTGTAGTAACGATGCAAACCCAACATGCCGTCACATGACTGTATGATATTTTTCTAGATTTATATTAAGACGCACGGGGAGCATGTGGGCTTCAGGATCTTCATGGATGCCTTCCTGCTCTCCCTCACCAGGAAAGTGGGTCCATTTACCTCTTTACCTCTTATTTATTACACAGGAGAAAATTAGCATATGCATAGCTGTCGTTTATATTAACATGACCTGCAGGTGGCGATATCAGACCACTGTTACCACAGTGGCATTGGCGATGAAACAGCTTTTTGATATATGGACATCTTGCGTAGCTGAGTGTTTCGCCGAAGGGCAGCAGTGCATTTCGACGGTTAGGTATTGTGTCGGGTCTCGGTAACGGGAGTTTGGCATCATGTGCATTTTCAACATGCCGACGCCCTGCGGTGCAGGTGAAGGTTCCCGACGTGGAGTTTTTTGTGAACCTTGGCGACTGGCCGTTGGAGAAGACGAGGCCCTCTGAGGGTCTGCACCCCATTTTCTCCTGGTGTGGCTCCAACGACACGCGGGACATAGTCCTGCCGACCTACGACCTCACTGAGTCCGTCCTGGAGACCATGAGCAGGCAGGCTTCCAGTATATGCTTTATTATATATGTGTATAACCTCGTGCCCGTTGCTTCCGGGATAGGCTCCGGACCCCCCGCGACCCAGTAGGATAAGCGGTTTGTAAAATGGATGGATGGAGTCTCTGTAAACAAGTTCAGTCAACACTGTTATATTTTGGAATAGAAAATTAACATTATAATATAAATCCAAATTACAACAGCTCTGTGTGTGTGACGGTATCAGAAATCACAGAGGCCCCTGCTGTTGTACCCTTGAGCAAGGGAGTATAACAGAGTTTGATACTGACACAATCATTTAAATCCAAAAGTATTTTAATTGAGGTGGGCAAACTGACCCAAATTAAATATTGGGGGTGGGGGGCAGGTAGCCCCTGGTTCCTATGGTCCTGCCCTTGAGTCTCTCATCCTACAGAAATCTGGAATGCAGATTTGTGTGGCACTATGGATAGAAATGTTGGATATTAGTTGTTAATTTTATGGATTTAAGGTCACCTGCCTGTATTAATTATATGGTGCTGCAGTGGTCAGCACTGTTGCCTCACACTTCTGGGACCAGGGTTCGATTCTCTACCATAGCTCCATGTGTGTGGAGTTTGCATGCTCTCCCGGTGTCGTTATGGGATTTCCTCAGGGTTCTCCAGTCCCCCCCCCACAGTCCAATAGTCCCCAAACATGTTGAGGTTAATTGGAGTTACCAAATTTGGGTTGGCTCCCTCATCCTGGGTTGTTCTCTGCCTTGCACCTGATAACCTCTGGGGGGTCCTGCACCCCTGTGACTTGGGTTAAGTGGACACAGAAAATGGATGGCTGAGTTCCTGAGCAGCTGACCTTAGGTGATGTGTGTCTGGCTGTCTCCAGGGTCAGCTTAGACATGATGTCGGTACAGGCCAACACAGGCCCTCCGTGGGGGGAGAAGAATGCCACGGCCTTCTGGAGGGGGCGGGACAGCCGTAAGGAGCGCCTGGATCTGGTGAAGCTGAGCCGGGCCCACCCCGACCTCATCGACGCCGCCTTCACCAACTTCTTCTTCTTCAAACACGACGAGAGCCTCTATGGGCCACTGGTGAAGCACGTATCCTTCTTTGACTTCTTCAAGGTGAAAGTCGTACAGCGTCTCTGGCTCTGTGACAGACTGGTTGGCTGATATTCTGAAAATCTTAGTGACCTACACCAGTTAAAACAGGCGACGATCGTAATATATTAGGTGCGATTACTCTACACAATGGCTTTTTGCTGCCTTTTTCATTAGCTTGCAGTCTCTCTCTGCCGCCTCCTTTTTAGTGGAAACATGAAGTTCGCAATAAAAAAATGGGTAAATACGAGGTAGCAATTATGATAAAACCTTGCCATAAAGTACAAATAAAGTCTGTCCTTGAGAAATTAACTTTACGAGATCTTGCGGAGGATGTGGGAAGTGACACGATCCTTTCCTTGTCCAGAGTGTTACCCAGAGCTCCCACTGTTCGGAAAGTCACAGAATTTGTGTGATTGTACGAAAAACTGAAAATGAACTAAATGTACTATCGTACCTGTTTGGTGTCTTTAAAATGTCTGACTGTTTTCATATAAAAGGCAGTTTAGGAGTGCAGTATCTATTTGGAAGTGTGTTAGGGAAGGTTTAGGAATTCTGCTGGAAGTATTCCGGGGTGAATGAACCTTCCCACGTGCTGTGGCGACCTCCCTGCTGAGTCGGTCATTGCTGCGCGTGGCACGTTTGGTGGGGCACTGGCATCTGCAGTGAGGGACTCGGTGCAAAGTGGCCCATTACGAAATGCGAGCGTTTTAGAGCTGTGAGGATGTGTAAGGCTAACGACGCTGCGGCCTGCTGAGATGTGGACGGGAATTTATTAGCCAGTCATTGAACCTGCGAGCCACAGTGAATTATTTCACATTTTTGGATTTCTGGTGGATGTAAACCTTCCTGCAGAACTGATTTTTTTTTTTTTTTAAAGCTAGTTTCAATATCACATTGTGGCATTTCTAAAACGAAAAAGGAGGAAGATGAAATCTCACAAAATAAATGACAGTGAAATAAAACTTATCTACTAGTAGAGTTTGTAAAATAAGTTGGTGTTATTGCTGCAGGTCAGGGTAAGACACAAAGCAGTGTTGACAGATGTGATTATTACTCCTGCCCTGCTCACATCGTGATGACAGTGCTGAAATGATATATACAAAATGGTGGATCTGGGGACTGAATCTATAATACATTACAAACACGAAACAATGATTTCAAAGCTCAGACCCTTTAATGTCGGCCACTCTATCAAATTATCAGATGTACAGTACACTTTTGTATGAGAATACTTAGCTTATATAATGGACGTGGCATGTGATGGAATGGCATCCCATCCAGGGTGCCCCCCAGTTTGGTATAGGTTCCAGGCCCCCACTGGACTCTGACCAGGATAAGCACTTGGAAGATGGATAGATTGATATCCAGTGTGCTTTCTTTGCAAAAAAAAAATAGTATTCAATATACTGGAAATATAACATTGACACAAAGTTAAGGGATGCATTTTTTCACCAACACCCACCAGTTCAAGTACCAGATCAACGTGGATGGCACAGTGGCGGCCTACCGGCTGCCGTACCTGCTGGCCGGGGGCAGCGTGGTGCTGAAGCAGGACTCTCCGTACTACGAGCACTTCTACCACCAGCTGCGGCCTTGGGAGCACTACATCCCCTTCAGGCGCGACCTCAGCGACCTGCTGGACAAGATCAGCTGGGCCAGGGAGCACGATGAGGAGGTACCAGCAGGAGGCCAGATCGGGGAGTTTGGGTCCAGAGACGAAAAAGTCACACCAAGATTTTGTTACAACGAACCAGTTGCGTACAAAGACTAAGAGTCACAGAGACTCAACTGGTTGGTTGAAACAAAATCTCAGTCTGGATTTTTACTCTTTGACCTGAATTGCCAACTTCTGCAGTGTGTGTGTGTGGGGACAAGGTTTATATTACATTGTGGGGACCAAATGTGATCATTTTGACATTGTGGGGTCCATTTTTAAGGTCTCCCCAAATATCTGTGCATGCAATCAAAAAAGTGTGTGTGTTTATTGGGGGGGGGGTGCATTTGGCATTCCTTCAAATTGTTTAATTTTGCTGCATTCCATTTACCTTGGAGGTCGGAGGTCAGCTGGGAATTGACATCATGCACAAATTTGTTGCGTTCCAGTACAGCATGCCATTTAGCAATTCCTTCAAAAAGCAACATTTCTTGCTTAGCTGGATAACAAAAAGCAACATTTCTTGCTTAGCTGGATGAAATTAATTTACCTCAGTTTACACAGCCTTTATCTTCATTCACTTACATTTAACTTGAACTACCTTAAATCCAAGTAAGCAAGAAAACCTACTTTCTGAAACAGGCCCTTGTTCTATCCAGGGTCATTGTTATCAACACTGTAGCAACGTGTCCACAGATAGCGGTTGGACAGCACTGTGTGTACGAGCAATTGAATGAGACAGATAAGACAGATGTGCTAATAAACAGCATAAAACTACAGCTTTAACTTCTGTTGGTAAATGGTCAGCCATCTTGAATTCTCAGCTGCCGATTCCTCTGACTTCAGGGGGCATTCAGGTTGAGATTTCCAACTAGGAACTTGGAATTTCCAAGTTTTAGTTCATATGGAATGCAGCATTAATACTGTGCGTCTGTGAGTGGAACAAAGGGTCAGATCATTGTCTGCATGACTGACTGGCAGGTCCAGTTTGGAGTGGACACTTACACTCCTTAATATCAATGCACTATGTGTCCATTAGTATATCGATGCCCCTACCAAATAAAGCCGTCCGCTAATAACTCTACACCTACTGCTGACACAGGTGTATAATTAAGCACTCGGTCTCACAATCTCCTGCAACAAACATCATCAGCAGAATGGGCAGTTGTGCAGAAGAGGTCAGTGACTTTCCACTCGGCACCGCCGTAGGACGCCAAGTCAGTTTACTAGATTTCTGTCCAGCTTAGAGCCACTCTGGTCTGCAGCAGGTGAAGTGGACACATCTGTAACTAAGGTCAGGGGTGAGGTGATCGACCGTAAGCTCACAGGAAGGAAACCGATAACCCAGCATCAGTACCAAACATAACTTGGCAGCAAATCCCGCCAGCAATGTCAAAGCGTCTAGTGGAAAGCCTCCACAGACGAGTAGTGGTGACTATAGCAACAGAGGGCTGAGCGACTTCATATTAATACCCTTTGCATTTGACTCCGGGGAGGCCGTGAGCTCATTTCGTCTACTGTCTATGCTTTCAGAGCAGGAAGATTGCAGCAGCTGGCCAGCGATTTGCACGGGCTCACCTCATGGGGGGCGACATTTTCTGCTATTACTTCAAACTCCTCCAGGTGAAGCCCTGTCTGCCATTTTGAGTCACATCTTGTGGGGGGGGGGGGTGGTGCTGCTGTCTCACACCTCTAGCTTTGGAGCTTAGAATCCCTCCCCCACCTTGCGTGTGGTGACAGGTTTTCTACCGCAGTCCAAAGACGGTAGTGTCCCTAAAGTTGAATGTGTGGGTGCCCAGTGATGACCTCACATCCTGTGTCCTCCTGTCTGATTATATGTGAATGTGTGGGTGCCCAGTGATGACCTCACATCCTGTGTCCTCCTGTCTGATTGTATGTGAATGTGCGGGTGCCCAGTGATGACCTCACATCCTGTGTCCTCCTGTCTGATTGTATGTGAATGTGCGGGTGCCCAGTGATGACCTCACATCCTGTGTCCTCCTGTCTGATTGTATGTGAATGTGCGGGTGCCCAGTGATGACC
>JABFEA020000038.1:21891638-21912782 GCA_019775915.2 Cyphomyrus plagiostoma
TGAATGTGTGGGTGCCCAGTGATGACCTCACATCCTGTGTCCTCCTGTCTGATTGTATGTGAATGTGTGGGTGCCCAGTGATGACCTCACATCCTGTGTCCTCCTGTCTGATTGTATGTGAATGTGTGGGTGCCCAGTGATGACCTCACATCCTGTGTCCTCCTGTCTGATTGTATGTGAATGTGTGGGTGCCCAATGATGACCTCACATCCTGTGTCCTCCTGTCTGATTGTATGTGAATGTGTGGGTGCCCAGTGATGACCTCACATTCTGTGTCCTCCTGTCTGATTGTATGTGAATGTGTGGGTGCCCAGTGATGACCTCACATCCTGTCCAGGGTGTCCTCCTGTCTGATTGGATCCAGGCCACCATGACCGTGCACTGGATAAGCAGTCGAAGATGGATGGATGGATGGATTGATTGTAATATAACTGTAACTGGGTAAACCCCTACATGATTAGTTTTAAGAAAGCTTAGTTATTTCTTGGAATATTCTTGGTGATGCCACATTGCAATCCTTCTTCTATACTTTTATAGTGTAATAAAAGCCTGACATTTCAACCTCTGCAGGAATTCTCCGCACTGACAGTTTATCTTATCTTTTGTATCTCTTCCTTCACTTTAACGAGATTTTGTCAAGGACGCAGATGAAGATGCCAGCTGTCGTTTCAGGTCGCGCTACATCGAAGGCGTGTCTGGGAATGCGGGGCGACGCAGGCCCTTTGCGCCCTGATCACACTCCTGTTTGCACACAGCTCTAGTTCTCACCATTTGTACCCAAAGCCTCCTGCACTCGGGATCCTAGCCAGCGTAATGTTCTTAATCTTTGCATAATTTATAATTTAATATAAGATTAATGTGTTGGGGTTAAATGTGACTGGGTACTAAACCTGCTTTGAGGGCTGCGTCACGGCAAAGTGGCTTATTTTATGGGTCTAATTGCCATTGACATGTTTGCTATCTATAGGTTTGGCTCCTGTGTAACCTTGACACGGACGGACTGGCATCGGCATGTGGCATTGCCCTCCTGGATGGTGCATTAACAACAGCACCCCCTACACACACACACACACACACACACACACACACACGCGCGAATACCGTCTATGGCATCTGCACAGACACAGTTCAAACTAGCTTTTAAACAGTAGTTGCACAACAGCAGCAGGTATCTGTCATAGAACAGGGTCTATGACCAGAATGTTATGGGTTCAAATCCCAGTATAGACATGCCCGTTGTGCCACGGCTGGTCTTTTTCAGTGCATTTAATTTTTTTCTGTAAATATCAAGCTGTATAACCAGGCATAGTCTGTGAATGGACTTAAGTGTGTTAACGCCTTGCTTCGCTTGTTGAACACAATCTATCTCCCAGTTTAACCAGCGCCCAAAGGTGTATAGACTCCTGGTATTGCTTGACCAAGACATATGTTTAGAAATTTTCTCTCTTTTTGTGTATTCTTATAACATTTTGAATTCATTTCAGCTTTATTTACAGGAGTTCAACATTTTCACATTGAGACATTGTTTATTTTTTTTAATTGATGTGGATTTTTAGCGCCCTTAGTGATGGTTATTCTTGTTTAAAGAACACATTTACTGTGTTTAGTTGTTGGTTGACTGATTTAATTAAAGGGACAGTACACCTTCCCTCACCTCCACCCCCTCTTGTTGTAGGCCTACGCTGCTCTGCAGATCAGCAAACCTAAGGTGCGAGAAGGGATGGAGCGGCTGCAGCAACCCAATGAGGAGCTGTTCCCCTGCTCCTGTCACAGACAGAGGGTATGAGCGACGGCCGCGGCATGCATGCGGGAGAGCGGGTCGCGCCGAGCCCCGAGCGGCCGTGCCGAGCCCCGAGCGGCCGTGCCGAGCCCCGAGCGGCCCGCGCCGAGCCCCGAGCGGCCGCGCCCCGCGCCGAGCCCCGAGCGGCCCGAGCGGCCCGAGCGGCCGCGCCGAGCCCTGAGCGGCGGTGCCAATGAGCAAGTTCTGCCTCTTAAAAATTTTATTCTGCAGCCATTTTTTGTAAAACTTTCCATATCTTTTCTCAATTTCTGGTTCCTAAAACCCTTTTTTGCTGATTACAGTTATGAGATATGCCCTTTGGAGAGTGAAGATCTTCCTTCTGTTATTTTATTTCCTGTCTGTTTGCTTGAACAGCCACAGGCAGGTTTATCTCATCTCTTAGGGCACGTTTTGTACTCTGTAAAATAAAAACACAGGGTTCTGGATATTCTGGGCCTTGGACCACTTCCTCACATCTTTCATGAACATATGAAACAAATATACCTGTGTGTTTGTGTAAAACTTTTGTTTTTGGATTTACAGGCCAGTGATGAGCTTTGACTGATGGAGAACCACACAAATATGAAGGACTCTGTATGTGTGCCTGCAAACCTGTTTTTTATATACACATGCTGCAAGGACCTGTTACTACATCGCACAATACTATGTTTTATAATAAACTGTTTTTCACTGTTATGAACTTTCTTGTACATTTCAGTTTTGGTTCATTTGCACATAGTATTTGCCTGTGTCACTATTAGCCGAAGACTGTTGTGGAAACAGCAGTAGTCATTTTGGCCTGTGATCGACAGTGAATTCTGTGTTCTAATATCAAGAAAACAATGTTTATTAAAATATATGTTGTAAACGACCTCCCTGTAATTCCTCAGTGACCTATTATTGAATTGTATTAGTGAACTGAAGATCTGAATTTCATCCACATTGCGAGTAAATCCCTCTTGGCAGTACAGCACAGTCCTGAACTTGCTGAGTCACCATTATGGCAAAGACTAAGATGCAATGTATCATAAGTTTTAGCTTCATAAAAATACCTTAACCTTGAAATGTTCTCTTTGAGTAAAATGTTAAAATTATGCTTACCACAGTTACATTTAAAAAGGGTGCAAAATAGATGTTTTAATCCGATATTAAAGAATACCATCTAACATAATGCCATAATTTACTGTTCAGAAATTGTATCCTATTAAAAGATATTGAGAAAATCTGTCTTAATAAAACAGGCGAATTACAACTGTCAGTTAATCATAGCACATTTTGTAGGGCATTTGGGGGCTATTAAATCTATTTATCTGGAATATCTGTAGACTAAACATTTTTAATTCGTTTTTGGCCTATATGTTCTATACACAGTGACAGATCGTTGAGTGTTTTCCAAAGTTTACAAAAGGTGGGAATTTTCTAATTAATTATGCCTAAGAATGCCTAATTAATTTACCTTTATTTACTAGATAGATGGATAGATAGTACTTTATTAATCCCTCGGGAAGCTTCCTCCGGGGAATTCTGTCTAAAACGACGTACCATGGCGTCAAATAATACATTAATAATAACATAATATTAAATAACAAAAATTACAGTAAGACTAACAAGGTTGCGCGAACAATAATACCTACTTCCTGCATTTATTTGAACTTATAAGTTCCTCACGCATAAGACTTAGTTCCCTGAAAGCCTTTTGGTCTCATAAAATACGTATACAGTGCGCAGAGTGACTACGCTGTATCTAAACTCTGCAATGGAGCGTAATAATAATATCTGGAAGCTAGGGATCCCTTCCTGTATAAGTAACCTGCATGGTTAAAATGGATGCAAAATAGATGTTATAACCTGGGGAGGGGGGAACTAGCGGGGTGCCACCTGTGGGGCTCCTGGCTCGTGCTCGCTGATGGGGGGCGCCCTGTGCCTCCCCCCTCTGCCTCCTTGGGCAGCCCTCTGGTGGCGGGGGGCCCGGATACCTGACCACTGTGGGGCGGCTGGGTCCATGATCGCTCGGGGCTCTCCTAGCCGCGTGGGGGAACCCGGGGTGGTGGTGTTGTGGTCTCGCACTCATTGGGAATCATTACTTGTTAACCTGCACACTTATACATACACTCACAGAACACTAACATACACTCAAATACACATAGAACGCGCACACACAAGAGAGCCCAGGGCTTTCTTGCCCTATTTTATTCCTCTGTCATCTTGCCTCTGTGTGTGTGTGTATGTGGCCTCCATCCTTTCTTCTCAGATGCAGATACTGGTGTGGCGATATCCAGAGTGTGTTCCTGTTGGTCTGCTTATGTATTTTTTTCTTTGGTATTAATGAATCTAATTCCAGAAGCAGATACTGGCACAAGCGTATTCCCTGTCATAATGGTACCACTGGTTTCTTTGTTTATATACTCTTTGTGTGGCACCTGGATCTTATTTTTCAGATACTGCACCTGGTGTGATGATACAATGTCCAGCACTAAGATGTAGAAGCTGTCATTTTGTTACTCTTTCCTTTTGTTACTTTTTCCTTTTTGCTCTACTTTTTCTAAAGTTGTCATGTATTATTTTTCTTTCCCCGTTTTTCTCTCTCTGTCTGACCCCCCCCTTTTTCTTTTCTTCTGTCTCTCTCCTCTTTCTCTCCCTCCTCTCTTCCTATCTCTAGCTCTTCAATCTCTCTCTATCTCTTCTATCACTTCAGTTAACTTTCCCTGTCAGCTCCGGCTTTGTGGCACAATAATCTAAAATGGTTAATAAAGAGTACACCTCAAGTAACAAGCTTAATTGGAAGCTTAAAAAATAAAAGTGTCGGCACAATAAAGCACCCAGACTTACATCCTGCTTACTAAACTGGCGGACATGACAGGGATATATGAAAAAAGTAGCCTGCGTGGTTTGTCAAGGACTTTCGGGAACGTTAATAACGTGTAGAAGACGGTTTAAAAAACCGTCTCAACGTAATAACCCCGAGACATTAGATGGCGGTATTTTGTTTTTGCGAACATTTCACAAGTTCATTTTACACAGTCCCGGTCCAGCGGAATTCTGCGATGTCCTACCGGTGTTTGTTATTTGGTTTGAAATGGAAACCTTTCATGAGGTAAGTTACTTAAATACGGATCTGCAACAAAAGACAGCCACGATATATATTTATTACTTGCGTCATCAGTGCAAACACATGGCGTTTACAATGAGTGCCACCGCCAAAGTTAATTTTTACGTGATCCACAGTTGGAGCTCTTATTGATGTACATAATTGTTATAGGTAGTTTCCATTATGCGCAAAATGGTTATTAAATAATCAGTAATTAGAAAGTAAATGTATATGTACTTTTTGGATTTTGTGCATTTTACAGGAAAACGTCAAAATCGTGTTCGGAGGCAGGTCCCTGGATGCGGTGCAGAGCATCCCCGGGCAGAGCGCCACCGTGCGGGCCGCGCTGGTACTGACGCACGGCGCTGGCGGAGACATGAACGTCAAGCACCTGGTCTCTCTGGCCGCTGCCGCCGCCGCCGCCGGTTTGCTGTGCTTGCGGTTCACATGTAAAGGTCTCAATCTCAGCTACAGGGTGAAGGCCTACACGGCAGTTATGGTAATTCACCTGCACTGTTTTGCCTTTAAAATGACTGACAGGCACACTGGTGGTTTCAATACAGTTTTTCTATTTACTTGGGATCTTATTTCATGATATATGGTGTTAAATAATATATTTTGCTTTGCAGGAATATCTGAGAAATCAAGAGAAGTTCACCCTAACGAGTATATTTGTGGGCGGTAAGCAAAACACAAATGCTTCGAACTCACAATACCCACAATGCATTGCTTTTGTCCTTGAGATGTCAAAATTTAAACAAATTAAAAACTGCAGAAGAGGACGCACAGCAGATCAAATTTATTTTGGGGGGTGGGGGGGCAGGCAGTGTGAAGAGTGTGCATTTATGCTGTTCTTTTGTGCTTGGAACTCAAACAAGTGGCCATTTGTTATAGATCTGCCTGCCTAGCCACATGCTACATGCTGAATGCCCCCCTGAAATGCATGCTTTTTGTGTGTGTCAATGCTCAGGCCGTTCGATGGGGGCTCGTGCCGCAGCATGCCTGACCAGTCGGCTGAGCACTGGGGTGGGTGACATTCCACACGGTCTGGTTTGCCTGTCCTTCCCGCTGCACCCTCCGGGCCAGACGCACACGCACCGACAACGCAGCCAGGACCTTTGCAGTCTGGGAGGAGTCCCTGTGCTGTTTGTGTCTGGCACGGCCGACGACATGTGTCAACGGGTAAGGAGGCGCCGCAGACCGCCAATGGGTAGGTCTGCAAGATCCAGGTTCAGTCCAAAGGCACCGTGTTCATCTCGCATGGTCATTGGCGACAGAACGTGCCTAAACTGATTGAGGTCTTCCACGTTTTTCACAGCGCAGACAGACTGAGGGTGGAAACTGTTATTGAGATGAAATGTGGTTCACTAGCCAAATAATTTTAAAAATGCATGATTCAAACAGATTCTGTTTTTTTTAAATCTTGCCATATCAATCAAACTGAGCTTTATAAATAAATTCCTTGTTGCAGTCTCTTTATTTGTTTTTGAGGAAAATTTCTGTCCTGGGTTCTTAAATGATATTTCTCCATGTAATGTAGAGTCTCCTGGAGGATGTGACCAAGCAAATGAAGAGCCCAACTACAGTCCAGTGGATCGAGGGGGGCAGCCACGGGCTGGTGGTGAAGGGGCGGGCGGAGGACGAGGTGCTGGCCCAGGTGAACTCCTGCGTTGTGACCTGGATCTTGGAGCATGTTGAGCGTGCCACCCCCCCCGACCATGCACGCGAGTCAAACCTGCATTGTAGCTAATGTGTATATTCCTACTGAGGTCCTTCATAAATAGACACACCTTAAAAATGCCTGTGGTGACCCTGATTATAGTTTAAAAAAAATTAACTAAGTAGTCCTTCAAAATAAATAAATCCTTTATTTGGCATTTGCACAGGTATATGAGTACATTGGAATGCTTCTTTTCGCTGACATCATCTTGCCCTCTGTAGCTTGGGGCTCGCAGCACAGGGTCAGCGCACAGTCATGCGTGGCTCCCCTGGAGCTGGGGGTTAGGGGCCTTGCTCAAGGGCCCACAGACATGTGACTGTTCTGCCGACGACGGGGCGTGAACTGGGCGATCTTCCGATCACAGGCACTGCTGCCCACTGTCCCCCTGTACTCACCTCACCTGGGATTGAGAGACATGTTACTGATCACCAGACTACAAAATGCAAGGGTGAAAAGATGCAGCAGAAAAACAGAAAACCACAAATGCACAACCTAACAAATACATAGAAAATAGCTACATTGTTACAGTAGTAACTGCAGGATATGCGTACCCACAATTTTATGCTCTCAGTAATGAGTAACAAGTCACTTTTAAAATATAGGGAATATCACTGCGGAGCCAGTAATGTTTCACTATACGTTTTAATTAACATAGTAATAACAATTTGATAGTTTAACACACTTATTACCTCCTCAGTTCTGAAATTAACTTTTCTTTCTGTTTGGTTTACACAGCGTAAAATGAACGCTTGACGTCTATTAGTAGGTAAAGACAAATAACTGGTTTAAGATCTGCGTAGCTGTGTAATAATCAGACGCTCTGTGGTGGTTTCTCGTTATGGTTGCCAACCGTCCCGAATTGTCCGGCACATCCCGAAATATGGGTGATTTTGATTTGTCCCTTCAGAGGCAGCTCCAGTCCCGTATTCCAATCACAGCCTCGTCGGCCAATAATGGACTACTATAAGCAGGGGAAAGCTCATGCAAACGTTGCTATGAGACACAGTTGTTGGTGTGCGCATGTGTGCTGGCCACTAGTGGCTTGTCCTACACTGTGAAATGGGTAGATTACTGTTGCGATTTACATTACTGTTGGTCAGCTGCTCTGCGCGCGCACCTGCAAGAAAGTGTCACTCATTTGGGGTTGGCAAGTGGGCAACCCTATTTCTGATGGACAGAAGGCGGGGGGAGGAAACGTGGTTCCCAGCTTGCGGTGGCTTATGGGAAAACATGGCTGCTGAGCCGTGGAATAAGATAGATATACCCCGTCCCGGGGCCGTTTCCACTGTCCGTATACCTTTCACAGAACACACAGGTAACTAAGGAAATGGAGATTTAATAATCTGTTTCGTTTAATTTAATGTGTAACGCGAAGGCGATCGCGGCTATGCTTGTTTACATTGCGGAACGGCAAACACGTGGGCACCCATGGGACACATCGCATGCAGTTAAAAAGGATCACAAAATACTCCCGGATGCTGCTTTGACTTTAATGCGGCTAAAAATAAATAGTTTGTTGTATCGCATGTATTTTCTGCAGTTTGTCAGCTTGACACTGCGTGTTGGGTATGTTCAATCACCTCAGTGTTTTCGTTATTTTCATTTCTGGAGCTGGACCGTCCTTTAAAATTTATTTTCACACGCCACGGCGTTTTCCACTAACCTTAGTGTTTTAAAGCACGATATCCTTAGGGTTATTATATGCACTGCTGCTTATTGCCCCACTGTGAATGTAATATAACGCCGAGAATGTAAATGGTATTGGCACTGGGAATCGTTTTTTTCTAAAGCAAGTTCCGAGACGTTTCATGCTTGTACCCGATTGTGTCCTTCAAAGGCGACCTCGTTAAATGTTTTCTGGAGGAGTGTGCCGGGGTGCTGAAGGTGCTGCAGAGTGACATCCTCCACACCGAGATAATGGTGCTTTACTCGGTGCTTTATGTGACGAACAACCCACTCCGCCAACACAAGCCTTTCAGAGCCATAAAACAGGTCAGTAGTATACCGTCTGACCAGGAACACCATATAACCAAAAGATTAATTAGTCTTGGACCTTGAATTCATGTCAACAGTGAACTGTAAAATCATCATCACACATCACAGCATTCACAACCACAGCGCAACCCTAGAAAATGCCCAGCCGTAAAATCAGCTTGGCCAGGACTTTTACTTAATGCGTTACTTCAGAGAGAGATTAGAAATGACTGGACTTTGGTCAAAAGCAATCTTTGTCGTCCTGACGTTGTGCTTGACCCTCAGGTTGAACGTTGCCTAAACCGGCTGAAGGAGATGAGACTGACCGCAGCGCTCCTGGAAGCGAAGGCCATGTGTCCAACGAAAGCCCAGAGGTAGCAGTTCAGGCGCCTGTCTGCTTCGCCATTCTCCTCCCTGGGGTCTTCTGTGTCCCGATGGGCTGGTACATGTAAAAGCTGTTCCATTTTCAGCGCTGCTTTACACAATGAGACGAGTAGTTCAGAGATTTGGGTTTAGTGTCTCTGACAGGGTTATGGCTTTGAATTCCTTGGACTGGAACCAGAAACACATTGCCCCCATGACCTGCCCTAAAATAGTGTCTCCTTCCATTATGAAGGATCTGTGTCTTTATAATTAGAGCATTTGTGGTGCCTGTTTGATTGCTCATTTATGGCCCTGCCCCCCTTCTCAGACAGGTGTCGTCCCAGACGGGCCAGTGTGAAGTGCCCAGTCAGCCCACACTGGAGTGGCTAAGCTTGAAAGTACTGGGAGCCAGTAAGCTACTGGCCAGCCTGATGGACAGCTGCATCAAGGCCTTCTTGTATCCATGGTTACGAGCTGCTGAGTCGTCACAGGGTCGACTCAAGTCTTTGAGCTTCTGCTTGAGTGTCCTTTAAAAACACTTTAGCTAAACTGTTAATGTTTAAGTGGCCTTCAAATTATTTACAGTTTATTAGCATAATTGTCAATAATAATAATAGTATTAATGCTAATAACAATAGCTACTGCAATAGCTACTAACAATAGCTAGGTGCTGTCTTTGCGGCCTCAAAGAATTATGCTATAAATTATGTCATATTGCATGAGACATTAGCACATAAAAGACTTGTATTAATAGTAATGATAACGGTAAAACAATAACAGGCGTATTTGTGTGTATGTGTGACGTCCACGTAAGTTTGACTCGTTTTAGGACTTGACAAGTGTTATTAATAAAAGGAAAAGTATAAGAGAATTTTTGTAAACTGAAACAAACCAAGATATGAAAATAATATAACAGAAACGACAATCAAACAAAAACTATTAATATCACTTCCAAAACTAACTGAAAATAAAGTAAAAACGTAAATTACTTTCCGTTACCAGGTTTACTTAAAGTACCTTTAATTACCATTAATATTTCCTGGCAAGTTTTTCCTATTTTAATCAGACACACAAAATGCCTTTCACCTTTCAGTATATTCCTAGAAACAAAACTTAGTAAAATGAAAATAAATAAATAAATAAACTAAAATTAAAAATGAAAACTATAATGACTCAGGCCTTGACTCCGCCCCCGTGGCCAGAATGACGAGACGGCACCTCTTCTGGGCAGAATACATCGTCCTCAACCTTGTTTTGAGCTCTATGCTCAGCCGCCTGTGGTGAGTCCGATGCCTTGGTCTTTGCGGAGCCCTGTTTGTGACTAGGCTGTGTTTTAATTGTGGCTTCGTTTTCAGGGCTGTTTAACTATGGTGTCCCCTGCGGTCAGTGGTCCTATGTAGTTGCTGCTCTTGCTTTCGCAGGGTGTTCTTCCAGGGTGTCTCGAGGAACCTGGATCCTCTGTACCGGGCGGTGCGTGCCCTGCTGCAGGACGTGTGCCAGGCCTGCCCTATGCCCTCCTTGAGTGGCTTTGTCCTCCCGGAGGATGTCCCGGCTTTTCTGGGGCCCTCGTGTTGGGCTCAGATAGAGGCGGGTCTTCCCGTGAGCACCACTAGGAGTAAGAAGGGGGCCGGCAAGGGGAGCAAGGTGCTGGTGCAGGTGGACCCCAAGGCTGAGAAGAGTGGCATGGAGGATCTTGGGAGTTTGTTTTTCCAGAGACGCCCAGGTGCGGTTGTAGGTATGCTTGGTTTGGTGTTTATCTTTTGGGATGATCCTTCTCTGAGAAATTGTAGCCCGAGAGCCAACAGTAGAGATGGCTAAAATGATACTTCATGGACAACTTGGTGTTTTTTCGATCCCCTTAGATGGTGCTCTCTGTTCACAGAACAGCTCAAAGCCCTAAAGCAGGGGTGGCCAATCATATCCGCAAAGGGCTGGTGTGTATGCAGGTTTTTGGGATAACCTGTAGGTCAGCTGTTCAAACCCAGGTGTGAGGACTCCTCAGCCAATCAGTCCTCTACTTAGTAATCTAATTAGGGAGTTGCAGTGAAAACCCGCACACACACCGGCCCTTGTGTTGCTGTTTAAATTATACGCTCTAAATTTCTGGTAATAAATGAACACTTTCACTAATCCTCCTGTTTCAGTTTCAAGCTAAATACAGTCTGACTTTAATAAAACTGTTACCTGCATGGATTAAGAAGTACATTAAATAGCACAAAGTTGGTATTTGTGTACTTACAACTTACTTCTGAATAGGTTTATTAACCTTATTTTGGCAGAGATATGGATTAGGCAAACAGCAGCCTTAAAATCTACCTTTAAGATATTAACACAAGATGTGTGACAGTGTGTGTCGAGTGACAGGCAGTTATCTTCAGTTCTGTAATTGCAGCTGTTTTTGGTCAGACACTAGGATCCGTGTTTCATTTCTTTGTCCTAAAATGAGTAAGATGCATGTCTCAGGTACTCTATATTTAATTGAACAGGTTCATAGCATTTTCCATTGTCAGCCGTAATCACTGTGATTTTAAATTATGATTTTGACTGGAGTGGTTTTCCTGGGTCGGTGTCATTCAGCTGCTCATGTGTTGGCTCTTCAGGTGACGCTGCCAGGTTCGATGTGAAGGCTCTGCTCAGACGAGTGAGTGGAAACAGGGATGCTCCTCAGGTCTGTGCCCAGTTCGGGTGTTATATTTGGGTGTCACTGCAGGGGACTGGGATAGGAGATGTACAGCGTGTGCATGTGACTGAATCACAAACGGTCGTTATAACAGCCATGGAATGGTGTTGGACAAAATGTTGCTTCATGCACCTTTTGCTATATTTTTTGACTGCATTAGGTGGTTGCTCTCTGTTCAGTAAGCATGCCCCAATGCAAACCGAGAGCGCCATCTAGTGGGGGTCCAAAAATACAGCAAATGGTTCATGATTTGTCATGTTATCCATCACTACTCAGCGGATAGCTGCGGATCAGGATCCCCCAATCGCTAAGTGTTCTGTGGGTGCGCTGGGGTCCGATCACACTCCAATGACAAGGCGTGTGTGACCTGGGATGGTCAGACCAGGATCAGCAAAGCATGACATGGTTGGATAAAAAATTGACTTTGCTACTACACAGGTTGTCAGGTGTCCTCCAAGGCCTGGGGGCGACGCCACTTTGGTGCGGCAGAAACAGAGGCTGGTGAAGCAGCTGGCGGCAGCATCCTGCTCCTCTGACATGGCTGCCCGTCTGACGGAGGCAGCCGCGTGGTGCCGACGCAGGAGGCTACGGCGGCAGAGCTGCAGGCTGAGGCTCCTCAGGCTGACCTGCGGGAGGCTCCGCTTCCTGGAGGAGAGAGGCTTCAGGTGCCAGCGTCCGGCCGCTCTGCATCTTTATGCCGAGTTATTTCCTGGATGTGGACGTCCATTTTTTATTTTTATTTGCTCACAGAGTGGAGGGCAAGCTGATGGCTCTCAGAAGGGCATGTCGAAAAGCCTTATTCCTCCCTCCTCCCGTCATTCGCCGGCCATCTAGTGCCCCCTGCAGGCGGAGGAGAAACTTGCGCACGAGGGGCTGCTTCTTGTCCGCGAGGTGGCACCGCTGGTCTCAGAAACGGGGCAGACGAGTCAGACCGGGGAGTAAGGCGTACGCTGAGGCGGGTGGAGGAGGAGGAGGAGGAGGAAGAGGAGAGGAAGGCGAGGAGGGAGACGCGGTGGCGGAAGGCAGCGAGGCCGACGCAGACCCCAGTCTGGGCAACGGCGGCGAGATCGATGACATTTTTGCCTCATTAGGATTCTGATCAGGTCCAGCTGTGAGGACGTGGCGCGCCGTCAACATCAGGGCAGGCCACCGGTCGCCCTGGCATGCAGGCATGCTGGTAAGCGGGTGCCGCCTGTTAGTTCTGGGAATTTGCACTGGGCTGGTTGCCCTGGGCAACTGCATACTGTGTATGTTTCCACACACTAAGCCTCCCCCCTTAGATATATTAACACTTTAGCCAGTACAATCAATGTTTGCCTGAATCATAAACATTCTAAAAATAGATTTTTTTTTTTTTTTAATTAAAGAACTGAAACATCTGCCTTGAATAGTTGTTAAATAAGGATAATAATTTACAGGATGTCACAGGGGGAAATAACATTCTGGAGAAGAAAATACAGTGGTACCTCAGTTCTCGAACATATTAGAACTCAAAAGTCGAACCAACCAGTTCGAAAAAAATTACCCAGAGCTCGATCTGAATCTCAGGAGTCAAACCGTGAATGCCGACCTAAGATTACTTGTACACGCGGGGAAATGAGTCATGTGGCACGACTCTCAGCAGAGACAAAGGGTAACGCTTTAGTCTCAGCCTCGCATTCGCTGTGATAGTATCATGCATGTTTACACTAGCTGAATACATATATTTAGACAGTAAAAATACATTTAGACAATGATAGACAGTAACAGTAATTATATAATAAAATACATTTAAAAATAGATTTATTTTAATATACTAATAATAAACCATTAATACATTTAATTATAATAATATTGTCGAGCGGAGATGGAACGAAGACAAAGGTGCAGACGTCAGGGTATCGGGGAATATGGGGTTTAATTACAGGTAAGGCTGGCAAAACGCAGATGGACAATACAATGACCGGACTGGGGAAACAAACTGAAACGCGGACTATACAGAGGACTAATGACAACAACCAGAAACGGCTGATCACATGGGGATTGATTCCACACGGGGTTAATGATGGGGCGTGGCACATGGAAGGAGCGGACGATCGGGGCAGGACGCAGTTTCTTTTTTTAGCTTTACACATTGTTTGGATGCATTTATTTTCTTACTTTACAAATGACTGTTGTAATAAATGTGCTTAGATGCGTTTAGTACAGTATATGCTCTTCAGGTTTTATCCGGTTCATTTCTTGTTTAAATGCTAAAAAAAAATATATATATATATATTTTTTGGGGTTGGGAACCAATTAATTGGTTTTCCATTATTTCTTATGGAGAAAGTTCTGATCGAATTAACTTTTTAGGAATCTGGAGTTCTGAACGGATTAAGTTCAAGTTTCGAGGTACCACTGAAATACAATAAGAATCCTTACTGTGGTAAGGATTACTCTGTGCCTGTTTTCCCACTGGACTTTGCACACACTCAGATCCCCCCCTTGCCCGCCCCCTGTAATCGCATGCAGCAGAGGGGTGCTTCACTTCTGCCGGCAGCCAAGGCGCGGTGTGTATCCTGTGACCAGCTGCCAGTGCACCTTCCACAGCAGTAATGAGTAGGGGGACGGATGGCCGTGCAGATTCTGGTATTTTAATACGACTCAGACAGTGTGTCAGAAGACAAACTCGGGTTCTCATCCAGCCACACCAACAGATGATGATCATACCACAGCTAGTGTAACAGCAGCAGTTTTTATTGATTACCATCATACTGGTTGAAAGAAAATATTAAATATAGAATATCAAGCATACTGTCAACCCACAAACTGTTCACAACAAATTAATTCTTCTGTACTTTGGATATATTAACAACTTAAACTAAATTGCTTTTTAAAAACCAGTACAATTGGTGTTTCAGTCTGAATCGTAAACAGTCTAAAAATAGTTTTTTTTTTCATTAAAGAACTGAAATATCTGCCTTGGATAGTTGTTAAATAAGGATTAAATAAGGATTAATAATTTACAAGGTGTAATGTGACATAACATTCTGGAGAACAAAATACATAAATACTCATAATAAAAATCCTTTCTACGGTAATGCATTAAGAATTTAACAGATTTTCTGAATTTCTAGAACACCAAACCCCGTTCTTGGAACAAAACTGAACTTCCAAAACGTGCCGAGTCAGTCACTCATTTGGCAAGTTGTAAGCAGTGCTCACCTAGTTAGACACAATTTGCATATCTGTCACCCTATTTGCAAAACTAAATACATCCCGATTCATCGAAACACTCTGATGCAAAATGGAAAACACAGCCAGCACTCATGCATCATTTGAACACAACGGCGCAAAACTTCACACGTTTCCAAAGCTGTTTCCAGTGAGATGAGTGACTAGATGAAATGCCCTTCTTGAGAGGGCAACCGCCATAAGCAAGACGGATTTTGATGTCAAGTTAGGAATGGATGACGCCAAAGAATTCTTCCTCCGTTGCCTAGCAAAGAAGAACGTCGTCTGTGTTGTAGACAAAGCTCTGTGTCCTGATCCAGCTCAGAGACATTATGATGGGGCAGAATGAATATTCCTACTTGACTTTGGCTTGGCAGTTGTACAGCATTTTACCATAATGTGCCTCTCAGTTGTATTATTTACTATCTCTTGTACAGTAACTTTTTTGATGTGCTGAATAATGCAAACATTGCATATTGCCTTACGTGGAATTGTATAAACACTTTTTTGCTAAACATTGTTTTACACTATAGTCTTTTGGTTTCCAATTTTGCAACTCGGCATGCAAATGACCTGGAGTAGATTTATTTTGCAAGAATGAGTTAAACATTTTGGAGTGGAGTGTAGCTTGAAAATTGCATTTCGTTTTTACTGTTTTGAGAACAGGATGGAAGGTTTCCGGAATTTTGCTTTAGCAATTCAGAAAAACTGTAACTTCTGGTGTACTATTATTCAAACCACCATTAATAATTCTAAATATCTCTCACTACGGTAACAGGTCATGTGATTGGGACTGGGGCTCCAAGGATGCACACTGAGTAGGGAGCGATGGCACCCGTCTCTCTGCCTTTGGTCATGTGACCCTGAGGCTTGGCTGGTTACTCCACCACCCTTCTGCCCCAATTACTGACTGATGCCCTGCATGCTTGCGATCGAGACAAATGCTAAATTTAGCGCATAAAATGACTCAGGGAAACTCTTATTTTAATACCAGAAGGTCTCTGCTGTTGTGCCTTTGAGGAGGGGGTACTTAACCTAAATTTATTCTGCATAAATTGGCAAACTGCAGCTAATTATATTCGTGGATAAATGCCAGGCAATGATATGATGAAAGCTGCTTTGCAGTACACCCTCTCAGACAACAGGGGGCAGTGTGAGGTCAAAAGGGCAGTAATACTCATGCTCCATTGCCACAGGGTCTCCCTGCAGGGGACCTTCCAGTCACAGCTGCGTAAACTTGCCCTCGGGGATATTGTTCGTGTCGTGCTGGAATCCTCCGTTTTCCATGGTGTATGCCTGCTTCTCTGTGCTGCCTGGCGCCTCCTGAGCCACACACCGCAAATACAGCCGGTAGCCTGAGGGAAGAACAAAACCGAAATCTGCTGCCATGCTTCTCTAAATGTCTCCATTCCCTGGAACCCATGTGTGCGGAATCCTACATGTTTGGATGGACGGAACGCTACAGCCGACACTTTATGGTAGGTTATTACGTACCTCCTACCACCACGATAACCATCACTATCTGGAAGATGCTGTAGATGAGTGGGAAGGAGAACATGACCTCGAGATCCTCTGGGGAGAAAGAGAGCTGCACGATGGTGCTGCACAGCTGGGTGTTCTGGAAGCCCGTTTCCAAAGCTATGGTGCGACACCTAGGGAGACGGACAGCCGGTCATCTAGTGTAGGTGTCAAGAAATAAACTCTGCACGGCCGCATACATCATGATGGTAAGCCGAGGTGGACCTGGGGGCACAGCTTACCTCACCCAAGGCTGACCCACAAGGCGTGCCAGCAGGAATCCCAGACTGAAGCCCAGCAGCGGGAAGATGGCGCCGATGATCCACAGGGCAGGAGAGATGACCCAAGAGGACTGGTAGAGTACGCCTCCCACCACCGCGATGATGACGATGAGCAAGAACCCCAAGATAGATCCTACCTGCAGAACAACGCACATTCTGCTAGTGCACCCGGGGGGGGGCAAAACGTGGGGCACCCTGAAAGTGGGATACTCTTCTTTAAAGGTGCTCAAGGTTTCTGACAGGTGTCTGAACATTGTCTGTTATGGGGTTAGGCTGCAGCCACCAGCCAGCCCACTGCAGATGCTGAGACGCCTTGTCCTTGGTGGCAGCAGCTCACCTTCAGGATCTTCTTGCTCGTCTTGGGCCACCTGTGTTTGACGTACATGCCCAGGCTGACAGGGATCAGCAGCGATACCAGGGTGATGCCTGAAGAAAGTAACAGCACACTGGGAATAAGAAACCTTGTGTGGCAAAGGGGATGCGAATTATGACGGCGGGTCGGAGACAGGTGGCACGCGCCTGGATTGTGGGTGCAGCCTTCAGTGTGCCACCTTACACAGGCCGGCTCGGTGAACGGGGTCATAGACTTGGGCTTTGACCCCGACCCCAGTTTACACCTTGTTGGGGGTTGGGCAGGTAGTTGAACTTGGATCCCCAGAAGTTTTTAATCTCCCTGCTTGGGCATTTTTGGTTCCTCTCCTCTGTTGTTTTCTTTCTTTCTTTCTCTCTCTCTCTCTCTCGTTCTCTCTCTCCTTGTTCTCTCTCCCTCCTTTTCCCTGTTTTCCTATTCTTCTGTCTTACTGATGTTGTGATGTATCACAACACACACGTGTAAAGTGCCTTGGGCACCATTTAAAAATACATTCAATTGCCATGTGCTGAGTGTGGTGTTACTGGCAGACGTACCTATGCTGTCGTAGGGGATCTGGATGGTATCGGAGGAGGTCCAGGAGGAGGTATAGATGAGGAGGCACAGAGGCATCATACCCATGGCTAGGATGGAGGCACAGGCCGTCATGCTGACACTAAACCAAAGGCAAACACAGCTGGTCCTACACCCGGACTGCCAGAGCACCAGAGGAGGCGATGTAGATGCAGTGTATGCTAAAATGGTGCATCTCTTGGAAACATGCATCCACCCTTCCATACATCCACCCTTCCATGCATCCACCCTTCCATGCATCCATCCATAATTGCTTCTCCCTTTCATGGTTTGGTGAGCAAAAAAATCCCAAGAGAGGGAGCACTTGGAATGGGAGGCCATTCCTTTGCAGTGCATGCACTCACACTAAATGCGATTCAGAGACACCAGTTAAACTGCAATGTTTTTGGACTGCGGGAGGAAACCCACACAGGCAGATTGGGCACACAGGGACAGGGAGGGGATTTGAACCTAAACCTCCTGGCTTATTGATCACCTCAGTCAGCAACCGTTCTCAGACTGGATTAAAAATGTCCACTTCGTGAAAGGTAAAAGAGATTAAGGAAGGCTGAAGCGAAGCCGCAAGCACAGGGGTGGTCATGCTTAATCACCTGCTTGTTAGAACAGAACTGGGCGACTAAATTAGCAGTGGTTTTACTATACGGTAAAGTAATGGGACACATAAATCTCTTAACCCTCTGATGCATGAATTATGAAACATTCTAATGGCGGAAATGCAATTCCACCATAGAAAGTATCGCATTTGGGAGAAAATTACTTTTAAAACAGCTGTCCACTGTAGTGACCGCTATGCGCCAGAGGGTTAATTTAAATCTTTGACTGTTGAAGTTTGGACTGTTTGAAGGTAATGATTTACATGTTAATGAACCTACAGATTTTAAAAAGTTACATTTGTTACAGTCAGCCAATATGCTTTATTTTAAATTTTTGCAACAAAAAATTGCCTGCGTTGCTTGATGGGGCAGTGGTGGGTTGATGTTTAGGGAAGTGCACTTGTAATTGAAAGATTTTGCTGTGGTGCGTCAACGATGACAACTGATCTCTAAATTCGAATTAGGGTTAAACTGGAATTAAAGTCAAGTTCTACAATCTCCAAAAGACTATTTCAAATATAAAACTTTAAAAAGGGAAATAATTTGCAATCAAATAAATTAAAAATTATATTTAAAAACTGAACAATTAGCAGTGGCAGGCCACTAAAAACCATCAACTGGCATAAATGTTTTTATGAAGGCCTTTGGGTCTTTGCCCCCACCAAAATATTGCTGGTTTTGGCAAAAAATATAGTTTAGCTTTTGAACTACTGCGAATACACGAATTGGCAGGCAGAAATAGACAGAAGGTGACCGACTAACTGAATAAAGTTCACATGGTATGAACATCTTACAGACGAGCCATTTTACTACCAGACAGCTGGGTCTGGGGGGGCAGAACCCTACCTGAGGTCCATGTCACCATCCAGCCAGTAGGTGAGGATGTTGGAGCTCGATCCGCCGGGACAGCAGCCCATGATGAGGATAACCACGGCCTGCACGGGCATCACGTTGAAGGCCAGCGCCAGGGCGTAACCGGTGAAGGGCATGATGCCGAACTGGCAGAGGACGCCCACCACGATGCCCCAGGGCCGGCGGATGTGGCCCCACAGCTTGCTCAGCTCCACGTTGCAGCCCATGGAGAACATGACCACGGCCAGCAGGATCGTTAGCACGATGCCCATGACCTTGCTCAGGATCTCGTTGAAGCTGCTGCCGGTGGGCTCTAGGCAAGCAGAGCCCTGGCAAACCGTGGCATTGACGGGGCAGATGGTGGGCGTCGAAGCGCTCGTTTGGAAGGTGCCGTACTCCCGCATGTTGAAGATGTGGACGTGTAGCTCTGAGCCTGAGGGGCTACGGACTTTTTTCCCAGAACCTTCTGCCGGCTGTGCGTGTTCTACACCCGAGCTCCGACTAGCTGGTGTCTGACATCTACAGCTCTATGCCCTGCAAAGATCTTCCTGCATCGGTCTCCCTTTATCCACTTGCCCGCCCACAATTAAAGCAAAATGTGTATATATGCAACAATCCAAACTAAAAATTAACCGGTGTCATTTTACGAGGCCACTGTCACGGAGTTCACAAAAAAATTTGACCGCTTCGTACCTTCGCTTTTATGTCGTCATTTCTCAGCTATCTCCTTGGGTTTTACTGTCCTCGCTGTGTCGCGCTGCTGTCACTCTGCCTGCACCCCCCCCAAGCCGAAGGTCAGCCGAACATCAGCGGCAGGAGTTAGCAGGAAGCAAGACAAGTAAAAAGGAAAAAAAAATAAACATAAAACTGTGAGCGGAGAGACTCAGGGACACCCCTCTCCATGTGACACTGTTTAATGACCACTTACTCAATCCTGTCACTGATTGCAGAAACAGGCAGCTAGATTCCATTCAGTCCTCAGAGTTGCACACTACTGCCCCCATGTGACCACAACAGAATCATTAACATTAAAATTCATCACTCAACAAAAATCTTCTTTACATTTTATTGGAAAAAATATACAATATCTATTCATTACATGACATTTCCTCTAGGGAGAGCTTCATTGATGGGATAAAAGACAAATTAACAGACATGACTAATTACAGCAGAGATTATTTAATGAGGTTTCTGCTCAGCATCGCCGCTCAGGGGAAGGTTGCCGGTCACATGGGCGATGAAGCAGCGCAGCACGTGCACCCCCGTGTACTGGGAGGAGCTGCCAAACCACAAACAGCAGTAGCAGTTAATGTCAGACTGTCAATCTTGTCATTTATCACACATCCTGAGGGACAGATGGGGGTGGATTTGTACAAAGATACAAATAGATGAGTGTACAGCAGACGGCTGAATCCCTGTCGCTGTACGGCTCCCGTATGCGTCAGACCCCTGTGTTACTCACCGCTCACACTAAAGATTACAAGAAATCTTCACCTGTCACAGGAAGCTTTTCCCCAGTCCTGCTTGTCTGGATATTTAACTGGTGATTATGTAAAAATATCAACATACATTAATCTAAGGATTATGCCTGGGAATATTATTCCAGACTCTCACTGCTGCACATGTATCCTTCTGCGCTGCCCTAAATTCCCTCTCACCCAATTTGTGGCCAAAGCGCTCAGGAACAGGTATGTGACATAGGGAACCAGCCCCCCCAGATCAGCTGAGGTCCTCCTGGCATCGACCTTCTCACGGGTGTTTCCCACTTCCTCTGGCTCCGCAGACCCCGGGCTCTCGCTGGAACCCACCCCTGTTATCTCCTCGGCACGTCAAAGGCACATTCCTTCCCAGATGAATCACCTCACCCCGGCCCATCCACTCGGTATCAGCCCGCTCTGTCGGGATCTTCTCATAACTCCATTGCAGTGCCCCATAAATTGGGTGTCGACGTCAGATTTAATCACCCGCGCTCAAATATGACCAGAATCTGTGTGCTTGTGCAGATTATAAAGGGTAACGGCCTCGAACACGGAACCTTCTGGCGGGGGGGGGGGGGGGGGGCCGGCGCCCCCCCCCCCCGGGCCGGGCGGCGGGGGGGGGGGGGGGGGGGGGGGGGGGAACGGGGGGAACGGACACCAGGGAGCAGGGAGGGTAGGG
>JABFEA020000038.1:22000496-22018002 GCA_019775915.2 Cyphomyrus plagiostoma
CCCCCCCCCACCACACCAACCACCATCCCCCCCACCCCCCCCCCCCCCCCCCCCCCCCCCCCCCCCCCCCCCCCCCCCGCCGGGGGCGCCCCCCCCCCACGCCATCTTTGATGAAACTCTGCTTCAGCTCTTTCTCCTAGGTTGATAGCTTACTTCCTTCCCTACAGCTTTATCTGATTTCCTGGGGCTTGTTAACAGACTGTAGCCTCACTGCTCAGTAAATGCTGTTAGTACCAGTCATAGTCGAGCCTGTCAGCAGCACGGACATCTGTACTCTTCGTAATTACTGTGTAACTTTGGTATTAATCAGTGCCGACTAGTTCTGCCCCTTCCCCCTTTAGGTGCGGCCATGGGCAGACGCTTCTTCTCGATAACACTCAGACAGGGTGCCTGCAGGACTTTGCGGCCAACTTCTACGACTCCATTGGGGTGGCAAGAGCTATTTTCTGGTTGGCTTCCTCTGCTGGTGTAAAAGCTGCCCCAGGACCCTCACCGCTCATCTGGCTCATGTATTTAATGACTTCCTTATCCCTGACACACCACCCTGTTCACTGGCCAGAGTCTGAGCCACGGTCTGTGCCCTGGAACCTGTGAGACCCCTGGATTGCGGCTCTTTCCATGCCCCATGTCCACTCGGAGTTTAATGGGATCTTGGCCCTCTTGCCAGTTTGGGATCTCGTCAGAAGGTGAGGAGCCATTTCCCCAACAGATCAGGTAATTAAAGTCATTTCTCTGGCATGAAGTCCTCTCTCTGTCCCTGACTGCCTTGTCATGGTGGTGCATTTTCAGCCTAAAGCTTCTCTTCACGTAGCCTGACGCCTCCCTCTGGCCGTTAGCGGCCCTCGTCATCTCGGAGGCCTGAATCTCCTTTTAGCTCCAGCTGCCTTCTCCTCCAGGTGTCACCCAGAAGGCGGCACCATCTGCACGACAGGTATCTTTCTTATTTCTCGTGCTCCTATTTTAATGTCTTTCGAAAAATGCTGGCAAAGCACTTTGTGGTTAAAACAGTGCTATATAAATGAAGATTGATTGTTTGATCGATTGATTATCTATGACGTTAAGCCTGTCCAGTGTCCTAATCATGCTGTGACCTCCGTTCTATATTTGGATGTCTTCTGTTCATTTTAAGGACAAAGACCAGTCATTTGGAATATCGTCACAGTTGGAAATGGAAACTATCTGGACAGTTTGCCCCTCGGGAAGTAAACTCAAGATTATGACAGCGGACGGGTCCACACACACTGGCTCCGATCCCGATAATGGATGCGGTTGTTCCAGGCATGTATCCTGATAATGGATCAGACTGCAGGAATTCACAGTTATTCTTCGGTTTCCACAGGGAAATAACGGCTGGTCCTGTAGCACGTTTTAATGAAACGAAAACGATCGCAGGAGGGAACAGCGGGGAGAGTCAGAACCCGAATGAATCTGCAACAAATACGTGACGTAGGTGAGATGAAAATGTGCAACTTTGCAGATGTAGGAGAGCACGCGAAGGACTGATCCTACTCGTGCACTGGGTGATCGATCACTCTGCGCTTACTGAAACAGTAACATGGGATTGTATGAGACGTCCCTCTGGATGAACCCTCTGGGGGGAAGGCGGCGAGCAGATGCCCTCAAAACTCATGCATTTCCGTCCCATGGGGGAATCCCACTCATCTCGGTGTGACATCACTATGGGAGGTGGGGGTATAAAATTGTATTATTATACAAGTATTAAACAGGTGAATGTCCATAGGGGACACAGAGCCAGAGCATGGCCTCTTAACCTAAGCCTCTGCTAATGCTAGATCAAACACATCCGTTGTGTTTGCATTCCCCAGATTGACTCCTTGTTGTTCTAGGCTGACGGGTTCCTGAGGGGGGCTGGGGGGGGTGGTGTGCAATACATCACCCTGCACCCGGGTTCAGTGGCGTGCGGCTTTATAAATCGATGGGCATTAACATGGCTAGCGATTGGAATCATGACACTAAGCTGCCCTTCTTAATAGGACTAAGGCCTCTCGTGGATTTAAGGGTTTAACATTGAGCACCTTGGTTTGTGCGTGGCAAGGCCTCCTGGCCGGCACATGAATATGCGATGGACATCCTCTGGGAGGCGCCACTGAGCCGCTCTCGCCCCAGTGAAACGTCACGTTTATTGAACAACATTAGCCAAGCTGACGAACAACAAAGCATCGTTGGACCACTTTGTTCTTTCTTGTTAAGCAGAAAAACAACAGACTAATGACATGGTAATCTGTTAATCGACACTTCGAGCTGGACGACATGCCTTTTTTCCCCACAGCTGCTGAGCAGGGAGGGGGGGCTCCCCTATCGTATGTGCAGATCCTTGTGTCCCTGGGAAGGTAGCTGGGGAGGGGGATGCAGAGCGGGTGGGGTGGGTGCAACGTTGAGAACCACAGAAAGGTCTGGGTGACCCCACCTATGAGTATGAGAGACAAAGCAGATCGGTAAACATGCGCAGGTGACTGACTGGGCTGGGCAACTGACCCCATGCATCCCTGGGGTAGACCCCGCCCCTACCTGGGACAGATCCTGCCCCTTACGCAGGAAGCCCACGTCCTCCACATCCTGGAACAGGCCCCGCCTCTACGTGGCACAGGTTCTGCCTCTATGTGGGACAGGTTCTGCCTCTACGTGGCACAGGCCCTGCCTCTACGTGGGACAGGTTCTGCCTCTACATAAACAGGCCCCACCTCTACGTGGCACAGGTTCTGCCTCTATGTGGGACAGGTTCTGCCTCTACATGGCACAGGCCCTGCCTCTACGTGGGACAGGTTCTGCCTCTACATAAGACAGGCCCCACCTCTACGTGGCACAGGTTCTGCCTCTACGTGGGACAGGTTCTGCCTCTACGTGGGACAGGTTCTGCCTCCACGTGGCACAGGCCCTGCCCCTACGTGGGACAGGTTCTGCCTCTACGTGGGACAGGTTCTGCCTCTACATAAGACTGGCCCCATCTCTACGTGGCACAGGTTCTTCCTTTACATGGGACAGGTTCTGCCTCTATGTGGGACAGGTTCTGCCTCTACGTGGCACAGGCCCTGCCTCTACGTGGGACAGGTTCTGCCTCTACATAAGACAGGCCTTGCCTCTCCGTGGGACAGGTTCTGCCTCTACGTGGGACAGGTTCTGCCTCTACATAAAACATGCCTTGCCTCTACGTGGGACAGGTTCTGCCTCTCCCCAGGATGTTCACCTCCTTCCCATACTAACCTCATGTCATCTAGGATACTTTTTACACAGTTCCTGATAGGTATAAATTCTATCTGTGGATTCAGAACAGTATGAAGTCTGAAAAACACAAGCAACTACTGAGCACTCCCTGTAGGCCCATCAGGGAAGAGCCGCCTTACACCCCTGTAACCATTTGCCGGTCAGTTTCACTTCCCTCAAATAACACAGTCGAACTTGCAGAAACATTAAGGGCTAATGTGTTCCAGTCTGGCGGTTATGTGATGCCAGAGACAAGGGGATGTCTCTCGCACCTGTAATCGAGTAACGAGGGTAGGGCAGGGCCTCTGTTAAAGCAGCAGCAATTAGACCGCTCTCTCCGTCCCCGCAGGATGCAGCAATATGTCAGCCACATGTGTTGTGTCTTTCTCCTCACAGAAAGAATCCAAGTCGATTCGCTTTTAGGCAGAATGTGCTTTTGCATCAAAGCATTAATCGTGTTCAAAAGGTAAACGGTGGGATTATATTAAATCTTTCATTTATTCACCCTAGGGGACAAGTAAATCATTCCTTTAATTTGTTTAGCCCTTATTGGGGTGCATGTTTGAGTCTGTGTTCCCATGCCGTTGTGAGCTGACGTACCCTTCTCTTGTATCACATCGGCCGCAGGATTAAAGTAGACATATAAAATCACGGACATACCGATTAGGGACTGAAAGCGAACGTGCAACAAGCGCAGTGAGCTCTGGATATGTTTTGTCTCTCCTTCATTTGTGGGGCAGACAGGTGACCGCATCTGTCCAATCACATTCCGCAGCCCTCCAGGAAGAGGCCGGAGATGCGGGCCGTCACTTAGCATCCAGGACGAGATGGCCGCAGCGCGGCGAGAGAGGGGAACGGGGGCATTAGAGGGACATTAATAATGTACCGGTTCTCCGTCTGTGTGGAAATTTCATCTCCCATCTAGTGATGACAATGCTGTCCCCAGGGCCGGGGGGCAGGGAGCCCCATTCAGCAGAAACGGTTGCTGTCGACAGGGCGGCCTCAGTGATGAAGCCCACTACACACCGCACATCATAATACCCCGGGCAGATTATCCAGCAGATTAAAGTAATCTGCTCCCCGCAAGCAGGCCTTAAGTCAGCCATGGCATCTTCTCAGGTCTCAGCTCGCCGTTACACATGAAAGCAGAACGATTCCGAGTTTGGGGACACGAGGAGACTGACACCAGCTCTGCTTCGATTTTCTGTGCTGCCTCAGCCTGTAACACACAGCCTATTCCTGGAAACGAGTCACTGTACAAAATGTGACAATCAGCATCTCTAAGTATCAGGATGCATCGCAGTGTGCAGAGATGTACAGGTCGAGCAAACCGCCCACGCCCGTCAGGGATTATATTTACGTTATATTTAAAATCTACTGGGAGGGATCGGGAATCCAGGCAATGCTGTTTACACACCTAATTTGACCCTTACTGCAGCCTTATTGTGACTGAGAATAAATTAAAATACACCACCACACACAAGATGCTCGCTAGCTATTACAGCACAACGTCACCCAAGGTCGAGTCTATAAATTGTTTTTGAGTGAGTTTCCGTCGTTTTTCTTCTGAGCCGAGGCCAGAGAGGGCTCTTAGATGCTTCAGAGATTCTTCTCTACCTCTTAATTTATCAGCGAAGGATGAGAGATTGGTAAAAGACCTCGCTCGCCAGCTAGGGCACCCTTGCTGCATTCAGGGACAGCCCGGCGAACGAGGCTAAGTGTTCCGATCCCCGGCGACAACCTCGACGTACACTGACGTCTATAAAAAAAAAATTGCTGTTGCTGCCTTCCTGCATCACGGAGGACCAGCAGGACAGCCTTGTCTACTCAGAGTTACTAATGATGTTTATTCTACCTTCTGTCCTCTGCCTGGAATTAGTGGGAAGAGAGTGTTTGTATTTGCATCTGTTGGTTGGCACAGGGGAGGGTGGGGGGTCAAAAGGGCTTTGAGTCACTCCACCGATCACACAGATCGTTGAACTCAATTTTGTGGAGGCACCCTTCTGAGATATAGCTGAGGTATGCCAAACCTACAGGAATGATACAAACTCATGCTGGTTATGATATCAAACCACTACCAAGCAGATTCAAAGAAAAGATTTTATGTAAAATATTTTGTGCTCTGTCAAGGATGTTTTGGAGGAAAGTTCGGGAGTTAATAAATCAGACTGACACAATGCTCTATGGATTCGTTTTGTGTGAGATTATACTAGAGGCCTGAGATTACATGGATATGAGAGACAATAATAATTCTGAGCTTGGTCCAAGACGTTAATCGACACTTTATGTGTTAAAATGCTTCTACAGAACATAGCATACAAAATATAAAATTCAATGGAAGATATGAATTGATAAATAGTCATTTTAATATTTATTATTATTTATTTGTAAGCCTTACCCAGTGTGACATTTAAGATGGGAGCTTGGGTCAGTACTTCAGTTGCCGATGCCACAGTAGGGGCCACAGAACACCAATGCTGAAGATGACTAGAGGTGGAGGTCTTTGCGGATTTATTCCAGATGCAGGAAGGCGACTGATATGTGTAAATCTCCAATGCAGAAGAAGAATTTTAATTCATAAGTTTCTCTCAGTTCCTCTGCTCTTCTTTTATTGAGGAATGTGTGCGCTTTGCTTTTTGGGAGGTGATATGTTTGTGAAATGTGGCAAGGAGTACGCATCGTACATACTGGGGCTCCCAAAAGCCTGACACCCAGTTACCTGATTGCACTGTATCTACTGACGCCCTTGGATCTGACTTTTGATATGACTTTTGATTTGATCTGATTGCTTAACTGATTGCGATTGTTGATCCTGCTCCTTTGGTTTTGGTTGCCCGTTTGTGTGTTTACTTCTCTGTCCTTTGACCCTTGAATGTCTTGCTAGGTCATGTGGCTCAGTGGACTAAGCCTCATTGGCTGTAACCTGAAGGTAGCTGGTTTGAGCCTGGCCTTGCCACGTCGAGCGATCCTCGAGCAAGGCCCTTAACCTCCAGCTGCCTGGCTGCTGCTATGGGTGGATGTCCTTCACGGCCAGCTTACTCTCGCCTACAATGAGCACGTTGGGGGAAGCATAAAGAGAATTTCCCCACAGGAATCAATGAAGTATCTACAAATACACATAAACTACTATCCAGGATCACTCACTGTGTGTGTGCACCCATTGTAGGGACTGACTGCCTGCTTTTTTTTTTCTTTTGAGTGTTTTTTATTTGTAAATCTTTTTGTTTATAGAGGAAGGTCCTGTATGTTGTTTTTTTGGAAATGAGCTGTAGCTAAGTTTTCTTTCCTCAGGTAGTTGCGGGTGTTTTGTTTGTTGTATTGGTGCAGGTCCTTCGAGACGCTAACCCTGATGACACCACAGCTCTCATAAATACACCCTGCACTGTTCCCTTTATATACCTAGCGGGCTTGTTTTCTTGTGTGCCCCGCCACACCGTTCTGTATGACCAAACCATTTATGCGGTCGTAACAAACCAAACTCGTTAGTATATGTGAGTCTTCTTATAAATCCAGGAATAATATAAATCCGGCTCTTCAGATCAAGTGCCAGAACCACTCTTTCTGTTTAGCACAGCTGCCTATGCTGATGTCTGTAAGTATAAATGTGTCTTTTTACAGTCTTTATCTTGCTACTGTTTTCGGTGGTTCCCATGTTCCCATCTGCTTAGGTCCCCTGGAACAGTTATCGGACCCTGAGATCAGTGAAGCTTCAGGAACGAGCCTGAACCCAGACAGCAGAGATTGTCTTCCATACTGCAGACTGGCTGACATGGGTGACCCAGTGCTCGAAGACCTCCTGCACTCCCGCAAAGTTCCTGCAGAAAAACATGGATCATTCCTGCAAGATCATTCCTGCAAGATCATTCCTTTCCTTCTAGATTCTCTTCCCGCAGCATTTGTGGCAGTCATTTTCCTTCTGCAGGTATCCTGCTGCACAATTGTGTACAAGCTTAGAAAACTGTCTTTACAATTCCCTGCAGGGTTCCTTAATTAATTTCCTGTAGCTATACAGGATTTTGACTTATCTGCAAGGATCAAGGTAAGTGGCTTAAATCATCATATTAAACACATTCAGTCAATAAGTATAAATGCTTAAACAAAATTTAACATTGAAATTGTTCAAGCACGCTAAAATTTAAAACAATCAAAGAAATTAAAAAACGACAATTTGATTAATCATGTTAGGAAATCAGTCTCAAAAAACAACAGCAACACGATACTTAAAGCTGTAACCATTAATGCAATATAAATATGTTAATAATGCATTATAGTGGTCAAGATAAAAATTAATAAAGCATTACAGCCTCTTATGCTGACGATGATAAGACATTATAATGTTTATTATAATACTTCATAATACCCAGTGAAGCTCTCATCTACAATGCACTATAAAAGCCTTCATGATGCATTATAATGGGCAGTATAAGCATTAAGGATGCTTTGACTTGCATTATAAAGGTACCTATAGTGCATTATAGATGAGAGCTTTATAAAGCATTCCTATTGCATAATAAACATGGATATAATGTATGTCTTTTTATAAATATTCGTAGCCATGTTGATACTGCTTTACGAATTGCATTATAGTGTGTTATGAATGTCCATAGATTCTTGTAGATATGGCATTCATAGAAAGTGTTACCAAAATATATTTTCTTTTAGACAACATTTTCAATTAAAATTGTATATATGCTATTTCTATGTTATATATGTACATTTAATATCGATACATTCTTAATAGCTTTATATAGAAATAGAAACACCTTGTAGCTACACCTGTAGGTACACACTGAGAGAATATAGCTCATCTCTCACCGTGCACGTCCTTTGCTAGCCATCTGCCACCTTCATGAATGGTCAGTCTCTGATCACATGACTGCTTTTGGCAAAATACCATTGAAAGACAGATCACCCTCAACCCAGGTGTAACACTGACACATACTGCTCTTATTATGCCTTACAGGTACACAACACACACGACTTTTGAAACTCCAGATCAATCAGCGTCGCAAAGCTGTCGGTGCCCAATATCCATCGATGTTTCCTTAGCTACCCTGGAAAATTTATTTCCTGCTCTTAATCATGCTTAGTGATACCCAGCCCAGCACATTCCCAACCCTCATACACAAATTGCCTTCTGCATTTCCTTTCTATTCTAATGTCTGGTCGACATTCCAGAACTTTCTTTGCGGAAAGTGAGAATTGAAGAACGCAGGCAGGACTGTGCAGAACGCTGTGGGTGTCAGCATATGGAACACAGGACTCAGCACAGTCGCACCGGTGTGCAGGCAGATCCTCGTTTGGCGCCCAGCCTTGCGTTCGTTTGCCACAGTGACGCCATCATGCTGCCTGACTGCTAGTACTACTGCAAGAGTTGCTAGAAAGACAAGAGTCAAATGAAGAATTTTCATCATGTGTTTGTATATTAGATCATTGTTTTGGTTTGGTTATGTAGGTAATTGATTGCTTTGGACTGTTCGGAGAAGCATTCTGTTTTTGATTGGTAGAGTGAAGAAATATGGATTCTTGACTTTAGTGTTCAGTTGGCTTGTTAATAAAAAGACTTTTACCAGGAAGGAAGTCATAGATCGTATACATTCGCTGCCCAGAAGATCGCAAAAAAGTTTTTTTAGACATCATACTACTAACAGAGAGAAAAGAGTATATACTTCCTTACACTGTAAATGTATTTTTTTAATTTGGGCATGTATACTTTTCATTATTATTCAGTTTTTGTGTTATTAACTTGTCTTATTTTGCTGGCTGTTCTACTTCAATTTTGTTTGATAAAATATTTAAATCATAACCATATCAATGTGAGTCTCCTATAGGTCATTTGCAGCTCTGTGCCCAGTTTACACCTGGTCACATGGTATAACGTGGCCACACAAAGTACAATAATGGAAAAAATAAATTATGTTCCTGCCATTTTTCTACCTCTTTGATTTATTGCTGGTCATAAAATGTGAACACGCCACACATATAAATATTCATTGGAGACAGATTGCATTATATTGCTATTAGCAGTTTTTAAAACATGATTTTATTTCAGTTTCCAGATGACTTTTCTCCAAGGTAGAAACCTTACAGGTGAATAGGTAAGGTAGAAACCTTACCACAGCCACAACCTTACCAACCACCATGTTTTCTTACCACAGCCTCTCATGATAAGAATGACTGACTTTTCCCATATTTCCCATCTAACAAATAGTCAATCAGTAAATTTTTAGGGAAAACACACACTTATTTTAATTAGCACTACGTAATTTGGTGAAAACAGGGTGAACGTGCAATTAATTTGACTTAATTAAAAGTGAACAGATATAAATATGTAGCTTGCATGAAGCACTCGGTAAAACAACGGATTTTAATATACAGCTTATGCTGCACTTCAGACTGAATGTCGACTTTGGCTGAGATCTAAGAAGATCATCACCAGCTGAAAAAACAAAAGGATTAGAAACGTTACTCTCTCTGCTCACTGCATTCAGCCTTTTACTTTCGACTCCTGTCTGTCGTTGTTCCTTTGATACTCAACCCGCGACCAGCCACGATGCATTCAGCGTACACATAGTACATATCAAGACCATTTTATCCAAAATGTAATGATTTGGTGGGAGACCGAACATGTTCTGCAGTGTAACAGCAGATACGTGGAGAGGAATCACGTTACTGTAACTTTGCTGCAGCATTTGTTGGGTTTTTAAGGTGTCAGTTTTAATTGAAATTTCTTTTTTCTTTACCCATAAAGCTGTTCTCAAGTGACATGTTTGGCCGTGCTAGAATAGTCAAACACTGAGAAACAGATGGTTTCAGTGGAGTTATGCTCAGTGGATGTCCCTTCCTCACCGTATCTGGTCAATTATGTGAGCCCATAATTTTTTTATGAGCTAATTATCATGGTTTAAAAAAAGTCTTTCTTAAAGCTTCCACGCTGCTGGAGAAGTGAGAAGTTTCTAGAACTCTCAGTACGGCACAGTCAGTACAGCACTGCGGGTAATAAGAATAAAAGGAAAAGTGAAATATGATGCCTTTGAATACTGGCGATGTTAAACCCACCTCAGCAGACAAAGTAATATTAATGTCACCCTCGTCTCATACTGTGGTTGCCAGTTACCTCGAATGTTCAGTGAAAGTGTCTTATTTCTAAAATTTGTACATTTCTTCTCAAAACATTTGCTATCAGGTCAGAATTTGGGGATTGCGCATATGAGCGTTTGCCATATGTCCAGTAATGTCTTTTTTTCTAGTATACGGCTAGCTTATAAATGTAACAAATATAGATTGTGTGCAATTTTGATAAGCACCTGCACAGTACAATTTACATATAAATATAGCCAATGTAAAGATACGTTGGACAGTAAAGATACGATATAAATACCAGCTAGGGCAAAAATACAAATTTCAAAGAGTTGAGAAGGTAACTAGCAGACACACATTTTTCTACCTGCACCTGTTAGTCGCTGCCTGTCCAAACTGTGAACAGTCCAGGGGATCCAGCCAGGACTCCAGCTCCCAGAAGGCCACGGGGCGTCTGTCCTACAGCTCCCACTGTGGCAATCCATGATTCAAGCCAATGCTAGATTGGTCGCCATGGCAGCCGTCTGCTCCGTTTGTAAGCGGGTGTATGGGTCCAGGCTCCCGCGGCCTGTTGGTGTGTGTGTGGGTTTCGGGTGAGCTGGGCAGAGGAGAGCACCGTATGCCATGCGTGCGGGGCCCTGACATGCCTTGAAAATCCCTGCCGGTGGAATCAGTAAAAGCCAATTATTCAGCCGATCGCTTGCGCTGTACCTAGCAGATGTCCTGAATTAAAGGGCTGGTTTTTTTAAACATACGGAAAATCGTTAATTAAACTTCTGTCGAGAAAACTCGCAAAATCCAAATAGCAGAACTGCGGTGTTATCTAACAAAAGTGGATTATAACAATTTTTATTTGGTATTAGATAATGGTGAGTATGTTCCAGTTTAAGACCTGATCACATGCTTTTCACAGAATGGTCAGCGTCAGAGCAGGCCTGCTAACGTGTCCCTGACATCTCCCGGTTGGCCTTTGGCAAAATTTGGAACCAGAAAGAGGATGCAGGATGGGAACACTGGGGAAGCTGGGGTTCAGACAGGCTAGGCTTGCCAGCACGCGCTCAGGATGGGCCTGGGGGGGGTGCAGAATGGAAGCCAGGAGGCAGGAAATTGCAGGAATTTGCATGACAGGCCTGCCCTGACTTTAAGGTGACAAGCTCCATATTTTTTTTCCTTTCTGGGCCTGTATGTCGGATTATTAAATTTCATCGGTGCAACTAAGGTTGCCTTTTTTATGAGTCTTGTAGGTTAGAGACCCAGAGGGATGGGAAGAGCGATAAGCACTTGGGCATGAATCACAGACGCGGCAACGCAGGAAAGAAAGCTTGCCAAATCCTGGCACTCGTAATTGGGGTTATCTGCAATCACAGCGATCCGACTGCCGTTCACCGTGATTCAAGAAGAAAAGCCGGTAAAACAGGTGCATTGAAGTTATCGCATTTACAGCACGACGTGCAGTTCCTGCTGGAGGCTGTGGAGGAAGGGAGAAAAGGTCCACGCACTCTCAGCACCTTTGTGATTTCATGCATCCTTCTTGCAAAAGATTTGGAAGAAATAAAACAAACAGTGGCTCAGTCTGATCCCAGTGTGTATATAAAACACAAACGTTCAGAGAGGGAACACACACATAGAGTGGTATAAATCAGGCCACTGAAAAACGAAAGTTGGGCTTTGAACTGGGACAAATCACACCAAACATCCACCCAGTGCGTCTGCACCAACTTGGTGGCCAAAAGGATTGGGAGACAGTCGTCACTCTCCAGATGGATCACAGGCCGCACACAACCCTGCTGGCTCTTCCGTCAGGAAAAAGGGCGTCGGGGAAAAAAGGGTTTAAAGCAAAATTAGATGGGTGTTGTGATCTCCATCTGGCTGGCCAGCTACCTGCAAAGGTACGAGACAGCAACGCAGGCTGGAGCAGGAATAAATAGCTAATGACATTTCTCTAATGAAGCCCCTAACGCATCAGTTGTGGTCAGTGCTATCGTCAGATTCCTATGGCAACAGGCGAGGGTGAGTCGTCAGAAACGGCAGAAGTTAATTAGGAAAATGTCACGGGCTTATAGCGACCAGACAACAACAGTCCCGCCCCCCTGCTGGCGAATATATTATTAGACATTAAAATAAGCAACCTCATTACACCCCTCAGGCATCTCTTGTTGTTTCAGCCTTCTCTGCCGTGCTTTGATTTTACGACGTTTTTCTCTCGACGTGTGCAAGCTTTGAATAGCTAATGCTATCGGCCTGCAGGTTACACCCACCTGCCCAGGGCACGTTCTTTTGGTAAGACCCTTTCCGGCAGATGGCCCAAAATATGATCTCATAACACAAAGGGCAATGCAAGAGGGCGTGGAGATTTCAGGGTGCACAAAGGCCATTTTGCCGAGCCACAAACAAGCCTGACCGAATTGGTAGCTAAGCAGCAATTGACACCATGGTGGAAGGAGCTCACTGACCAAACAGGCAGATTGCCACCCCTATCCATTGGCTTGCAACAATTATGTGTCAGCTATTAATAGACCCTACATGACTACATTGCCCTCGCAATGCCTCCCTGATTTCGCCGAGCCTTGAACTGTCATGTACTGTGACAGCCTGAGTACCCAGCATTGCTGCATCAACGGGTACTGGTTCCAGCCCATTTCCGCGGCCTAACTGCTCCAAGGAGTGGAGTAATTTATTATTGGGACTGTTCATCCCAGGGAACTTACCCAAACGGAATATGTTATTAGGATATAAATAAGTAAGCCATATGTTTTCTGAATTTGACCTGTATTATTTGGGTTCAACTTGGATTGAATGAAGAAGACAGATGGGAGAGAGAATGGGCCTGATCAAAAGGTCTTGGCTATGTGGTATTATTGTTCTCATATTTTTGTGATCATTGGTAATAATCATGTCTTTTACATGACTGGCAGGCTTATTGACAAGGACAGGCCAACGATGAGGTCTGGCAAATTCTCTCCTTCCCCAGTTATATGTACTGAATTTAATGGATGTATCTAATATTTAATAAAGAGAACTTACTGATTTTGTATCTTATTCTATAATTGTATCTTATCTATTCTTATTTTCTTTGTAAAACTTCCTGGCAAAGAGCAGTCTGAATGTGAAAACTTAGACACAAATAATACATATAGGATACAGAGTCCAAGGACAGCAGGGAAGCCTGGCGTCTCTAGAATGTAGGATAAAAAATGTGCTCTCTCATTAAATAAATATCAGAAGTACAAAAGTGCTGTGTAGAAGCTGGTTAAGTACCAGAATAAATCAGAGAAGATCCAGCATTGGCGTGGTTCTCCAGGATCTGAGTCAAAATGGCCCAGTTCAGTGTGGTCTCCAGGGTTTTCATTTTGTCTTAGGAGACGCTGAGCTCCATTGTAGGCCAGGTGAATAAACCCTCTGATGTCATGAATAAAGCAGTAAACTGCAGGCACTTAAAGCGACGCGTGGAGCAATTCAATGTCTAAAGGTTGAGTTTTGTGCATTGGAAGTGGATTGGGGGGGGAACCGAGAATTGGAGGAAGAGGGAAGAAAGAGAGGAGTTAGGAGAAGAAGGTATCACGCCTTCGGCTTTGTGTCTTTGTTCGTGTGCTGACCCAGGACCTAATGGGCGTTACATTAAATCTTTTATTAATATGCAATAAAGAAAATAGCTAGCTGCATAACATCGGGATCAATGTCGATAGGATATGCAAACTTGGAGAATTCCCCCATCCATTCTGAAACAGTCAGCAGCAATGCACCATGGGAATGCTTAGATGGAGAATTTTCATCCAATTTCTTGCAATTTTATAGAAGTATTTTCTTTTTTAAGAATGTAGTTATCCAGTTCACCATTTCATTATGATGTTAAAAGTACAGGAATGTTAAGTCGGGTTAATTTCCTCATCGGACTCCCCTGGAAAGTCACACTTGGCCTTTAAGTTGCATAAAAGAACAGCATTCGGCAGGGGCTGCTCTGCTTCTGCCATTGTCTTTCTCACCGAAATGACCTTTCAGGCACTTGAGTGGACAGATGAGCCTGATTGGTGGGTTTATTCAGTGCAGACGAGAAGCTTTTTGCATTCTTGTTCTTGGATTCTCCTCTACCGCGGTTATGTAATACAGTGTTTCGCAAACTGTGTAGTCCATGTTTTTGCTCCCTGCCAGCTCCAAAAAATGTGGATTGTCTGGCAGGGAGCAAAAACATGGACCGCTGCGAGGATCCCAAGAGCTGGGTTCATAAACACTGAACTAATGTATTTAAAAGCATTATGAGGATAATAATGAGAGTTTTCTGAACCATGGACACAAAATAAACTAACTCAATGAGATGAATAATATCTTATTACTCAGGAGCAGGAACATCATAAAAAATGACATTTTGATATAATTTATCAAAAAATTATTGATTACCTTCACTCATGAGCCAGATTCCTGAGAATTTTCAACATGCTGGACAAGACAAAGACCCATGCAAATAAGAAATATTGGCTACACTTTACTGAAAGCAGCAAGCATAATGCATAATTCTCATACCGACCATTGTAATGCATTATGAAGGTATCTATGGTGCAGTATAGATGAGACTTGTTCTCTGAGCTGTCTGTTTGTTATACTCGCCTCAGTCCCAAAGAGGGCCGCTGTGCAAAAACAAAACAACAAATGATCAATGGCTTAAAATGCAGCTTTAATCTTGTTGACATTTTAACCAAGAAATTGTTCTACCCAGTCAAAGGCATTTGACAGTAATTCAGCATTAAGAGGATTAATGCTTGTAAGTCAACTAGGCAAACCTCTAAACCAAATTTATTTACTGACAGCAATTCTAATTTAATGGCTTCTTCTAAGAACATATAGAATTAATTCATTTCCTAAAAAAAGATTTCACCAGGTACTCCCAGGTTCTACGTCTTGAACCTGAAGTTCATGAACTGGGAGAAGACCCTCAGAACACACCTGACAATGCGATGAGGTTCGAGAGGGTTGGGCATGAACTTGGGGGGTTGGGGGCAGTATTGACAGGGTTTCCTTAGCTACTACTGATTCGTCAGGTTTATGTTTGCTGTGAACAGGCCGCTCAGCAAACCCCGAGGGCCGTGGGAAGCTGCTCTGGCTTCACCGGTGCTTCTGCAGAATCTTGTGTAAATGACCTGCACGATTGTGGGGGAGCCTCAAGCTTCCGGGGGGGGGGCATTCAATGGGGATGCCTCTGCAAACTGCTCTGGCCGGCAGTCCAAACAGGATTCGGCAGTGTCAGCGTTGCCCAGGCTCCTCAGCAGACAGACAGGCCCAATGAACGGCCAAAACACCACAGCAGCTGCTTCAGAAGCGGGAGAGACGTCCAAAGAGCTGCCAGGATGTGAGGACATTTTTAAAATGCATTTAAAAAATCTGTTTTAAATACAAATAGCATTAAGTTACAGTGGGCATGGTTTACTTTAGAGTGCAGTATTTCAGCTAGCAAATCAGGTTGACATTGGTGACGCTCCACTTACACATCAAAATGCAGTTCAACGTGATGTTTTAATGCTGGATCGTATGTCAGCAGAAATAACACACGGGTACATCATGTGTAAAGTGTGATGGTAGAGAAAAGGCCCCCAGCTCCACACATCTCTCTGGATAACAGATTACTGAAAATGGAAGGGAGGAAATTACCTCAAGTGTCATCGCTGAGTTCACATCAATTATCATCCTGCTTAGAAAAACTGCGTGTAATTTCAAGGTTTCGTTGCCTTTTGTCTACGAGAGAAATGATTATTCATGTTTTAGAGACAATGCAAATTAGTGGTTTTTATGGATGTTGAGGGAATGTGCACCGTTTTTATAGCGGTAATATCAAAATTAACTAAAAAGCTGTTTACCTTACAGAAAAATGGTAAATGGTGGAATCGTCCGGTAATGAAGGTACAGGGCCAATCCTCTCCGATCTGCACAGGACTCCAAACTGTGTGAAGAAGACGGCCTCCGATCTGTGTGTGAGAGAACCCTCCGATCTGTGTGAGTGAGAGAACCCTCCGATCTGTGTGAGTGAGAGAACCCTCCGATCTGCTGAGCAGTTGTGGCTTGCCGATTAGCCCCCGAAGTATTTCCTGATTCTCTTTATTCAGCTTCATAAAAGGGACAAAAAAATGAACACTGTCAAGCTGTGATAGACACGTTTGCCATATCACCCAGTTAGCAAGGATGCGGTTATTTATACGACAGACCTCACTTCTTATTTTTTAACGGTTTTATCAAGAGCTACATATTGAAAAAGTGCCATGCCCACATTTTTGGATTCATCTTGGAATTTCCCCTGCTACCCCCCTCCCCATTTTAGGTTTAAGCAGTAAATAAGGAACTAAAAATGGATGGTTTGTTCCCATGCCAGCTGAAATGACATTTATTCAGCTAGGTATGTGGGGGAGAAACGGCACGTCTTTTCTCGAATCCCGGGGGTCCGCTCTCCTCATAATGGTACCCAGGAATCAGTACCAAAAAAAAAAAGGCAGGCCGCCCGATGATCGCTCTGTCAGTCGTCTGCCCCGGACGGCACCTGCGATCGCCGTGGCGATAGCGCCCGCCTCACGGCCCAGGAAAAGGGCACGTCAGTCTCAGCGCCGCCTGCCCTTCATTTTTGACGGCAAGCTTTATTCCTCTTTGACGTCCTCCCCGGCGGCGGCGTCCGGCTGGGTGACATGCCCAGGTGCGCTGTGAAGCTGGGCACCTCCCTAGAATAATTCCAAGCTCACGGTCCCACACTGTACCGCAGATTGTTGAGCTGCTTTCACTTTAGTGATGCGTGTTACACCAGGCCCTGGAAATCTCAGCCAGCAACCGTAACCTCACCTCCAACATCTTTACCTGCCTGCAATCAGTAAACACAGTGATACGGTGAATCGGGGATAGAGAGCTGACTGCTAGCTGACTGTATTCCTCAGGTCGTCACATCAGGCACATTTATTGTGTCCCGACTCTCACAGAAGTCAGACTCACTCCGTCTCTTACCCTTGTCTTCATGCATCGAACAAACCTTTCAGGGGTTTAAATATACCGCTAGAGCACTCTGTCATCACATGGGGGTGCATCTCCTGATGTCAAGTTGACTGTTTCGTTAGCATATCACCACTAATGTTGCCTGAATAAATCCTCTCAGATCTATTCGGGGGGGGGGGGGGCGGCGGGGGGGGGGGGGGGGGGGGGGGGGGGGGGGGGGGGGGGGGGGAGGGGGAGGGGGTGG
>JABFEA020000038.1:22022842-22041740 GCA_019775915.2 Cyphomyrus plagiostoma
CCCCCCCCCCCCCCCCCCCCCCCCCCCCCCCCCCCCCCCCCCCCCCCCCCGCCCCCAGGTAGCGGTGCTTGTCAGATCTAAGTGGAGGTAGACGGGGAGTGACAGGCCAGCTTGTACCCCTGAGAGGTTCCACTCTGCCTCTTTTGACATCTTTAATCATTGCACTCTGGGTGACCCTGTCCCACTTCTTTTCATTTAGTGTTTAGAAAAAAAAGGACAAAACAAATACTATGGAGCGGCAGGATAAAGGAACCGCACATCTGTAGCCCCCTGGCCACTGGCCACTTCTGCAATTTTAAAGACGGAATGATAAATTAAAGTTGGTCTGAACTCGAAAGTCTGTTTATTTGTCAAATGATGGACAGACTGTAATGATGGACCTGATCTCGGACGGCAGCCAATCGCCCTCCATTAGGAAAAACTGAGCTGATTTAGATCAGGGAGGTTGGGAAAATAAAACAAACAAACAACGGAAAAAAAAGCAAAAAAAAAAAAAAACGAAAGAGTGCAAGGTCATTCTTATTTGTGGGTCTGCCGGCGGGGTGTTGCCAGGCCGTTATATTGGGGTGCTGCATTGCAGTAATGGGACTAAGTAGGCAAAGACTGAAACTAAGTGCCAGCTTTAGAATTAACCGAATTCCAGTGCAGGTACTAGAAACTTTTAGAAATGACAGATCGCAGGAAAGGCGGAAAGGCGGCCGCATGCAATGGGAGGCATTAATTGGTTCAGACAGGAGCAGCGTTCCCTTTCATCTTTGGAGAGGCTTTCTGACAGAAGCTATTTCTCCGTCCTCCTGTCCTTGCTGAGAGTCATTTAGCCATGCCTTTGTTTCTTACTCCTGCTTGTTAGTTTGTTAGGCCTCACAAACATGGATGACAATGGATGAGAATTCACAGAGAAATAATAGATCCTGTTTTCACGCCACTGGTTTTTGAAACAGCAAACTGGCCTTATACTGTAATATTTAAGGCAAAATGCTCAAATGGGTCAATTTATTCTCCCAGGCTCCATGATATATTTTCAAGGAAATTTCTGTGGACTTAATGAGTTTTGGAAATTTTATGAACGTTCTTTGTTGGATTATATGAGAACTGAGTGAGTTTTAGTTCCCAATACTGTAGCATATGATGAGGAAGCCTGACTTTAGGCTATTGGCAATCTCATATCAAAAACAACGAAATACTCTTCAGTTATCCAAGACCATGAACGACACATAAATGCTGACAAAACATGACCAGCTAGATCCAAGTTTGGAGCTTCAAGTTCAAGTTTCGAGTTTCATTATCACGTGTATTCAGAGGGTACAATGGAATTATGGTGCTACATTTTGTAATCATGGTAAAATAATCCCATTGTAGATGGTGGAATTGTTGGAGTCTGTTTGAGTTTTGGGTTTTTAAAGTTTCTGTTTATGCTGTGCTTAGGCTAATACTAATGAGCATGTTGCTGTAAGCATGCAGTCAACCCACGATTGTGTCTCCCAGTGCTTTAGCGGTTTTAGCTGTGTGACTCAGGCCTACTGGTGCCTATGCCCACTACTCCAACAGCGCCTCGTTTAATTGCAGCCCTGCTTGGTGGTGGGAGTTCCCAGAGGCCCCTGCTCCCCCTCTGGCAGCCCCGCTCCACGCCACCCCCTCCGGCCTATGACACGCCGTTTGCCCCGCTGAGGAGGATGTGAGCTGATGAGAGTGCAGAGCCAGTGCTCAGCAGAGTATGAAATTCACATTTTGGTCATGGCGAGCCGTGCAATCCGATATCATGAGCCTTCCGTAGAGAGTGTGCCGGTGGGGTGTCGGAGCCGAGTGACAGACGGAGGGCAGAGGGAAGAAGAAACAGACACAAAGAAGTGAAGCCCCGACATTACCCCCTTAAATAAAATGAAGTTGAGAATTTGCCATCATCCCAGGCCTTTGTTTTGGTAAAACACGGCGGCAGGGAGGTGGGATCATTCCCGTTGAAGACAGGAGCGCAGATCTCTACAAGCTACTTCCTAGCAGGAATGCAGGGGCATTAGGTGATGAACGAAGCAGCGCTTCACGGTAATGGACACCTGTCCCTTGGATGCGGGTCCAGCGCAGGTAGGAAGTTGTGGCCGCAGATGCAAGGTAACGCAAGTCGCCATTTCCCTCTCCCGTCGGTGAATATAGGCTGGCTGTACCAAACGGAGGCCTCACATTGGGTCAGGGCGAGTCTATCATTGTGATGTAAGCGGCATGCGCCGAAGAGGTCATACGCAATATCCTCAGCGCTCTTTGTTTCGCGGGTTTTCACGTTTGCTAAAGAAATGTAGAAGCTAAAATCACTATTCAATTTCAAAACACAAATTGCAAAAACTAATTAGAGAGTTAAAAATCTAATTAAAAAAACAAAAAAACAAAAACCAAAACTGAGAGCGAAGGATAAAGAACTCGATTTCAAGACGATAACCGGCTAATGGATTTCAAACCCCAAAGTCGGCCCCTTAGTTTAGAATATGTTCAGGAAAATTACCAACCAGCTGACAGCAGTGATATCCGGCAGAACAGTGAACTCAGTTCGACGCAGTTCAGTAGTTCACGCAGATTATGGCAGGTTGACCTATTTTTTTTTTATCATGTTGTAAACTTGATTAATTTCACTTTTCAGGGTCATTTTTCTTCATTGCCTGGGAACAATGTGGAGACAAATCAGAATTATAGCAAAGCACAAGTTTTACAGTTTCTAACATAAATTAAAGATTGGACATTTTTAGTTATTTGGTATCATGATTGAATGACTGCAAGACTCGACTGACCTGTTAAAATTCCTCTTAATTTGTATCTTGTTCTATGGAAACAGTTGTGCTTTGTCAATCTGATTTTACTCAGTGGTGCTTGTCCCACTTCCCAAGTAAAGTTGATTTTCCTTATTCACTGGACTCCATGTCCTTCTCTACGATTCAGGATGTAATTAAACATAATGCCATTCAGAATCATTATTTAGAGTCTCACTAATTTCCATTGGAATAACTATTTTTATTTGTACAGCTTGCAATTTTTTCAATGGCATGGTTTTCCCTGAAAATCATGTATTAATGAACTAAAGCAATAAATAAAGAGTCCTGGTTAAAGCTGAATCATTTTAAAGCAGTACATTATGTGAGTTTTATGAAAGTGCAGCAATAGGAAACAAAGATACAGTTACATATAAAATCAACTTCATCTTCAACATATCTACATGCTTTATTGTTGTCAAACAAACACATACAGTTCTTTAAAGAAATGGTCAATAAAAATCAATGATAAATTACTAAAATTACTATTGTTCTCTTCTCAAAATTAAAAGTGAGTAAATATTTCAGAAATGCTACTTCACCATGTAAACCATATTACGCTGTCAAAAGGATATTTTAAATAAAAATATTAAAATATTATTTTGCAAGACATTAAATGGCACCTACAAATAGGATAAGAAATTAAGAAAAACAGAACACTGTGCATTAAAATGGTAGGATTTACAGTGGTAAAGCATAGTTTACAGTCACATGCTTCTTCTGTCGTACCAATATGATTTCAAGGCCTAAAACATCCACCGATTCACTGTAAATGTATCAGTGGCACTAAAGACCTTCATATGCAATAACAGCCCTGCATTGTTTTCGCATGAAATCTGCGATAAACATAGAGAAGGAGCCCGGGCTGATAAGCTCAAGATTGTGCGCAGAATGTTAAACAAGAGCAATGTGTTTTTTCAGCTGGTAACACGGAGGAATGTTCGTTTATGTCTGACTATATAAAAAAATAAATAGCGTGACGCAGAAACTCTGCCTTTCGGATATTTTAACAGAGGCTAGCAAAAGCCGTTCATACCGATTCAAATTCTCTCAATAGAACCAACTTCAAAACGGATCCTGTTACCAATATTATAAAGTAGTTTGCAATATTTTTAGTTTCTTCATTCAGTCCGCTGTTCTCAGAAAGAGCATTAATTTCCGTGCCGTGTTTTGAATTTGAAAAATGTGCAATGTCATAAATACTGTATTTTATGATATATGCATGTTAATATGAAGTCAGTTGTATTTTTGAAGTAGTATTCACTTTTTCACCAATGACGAAACAGTTTCTGTATAGAACAAAAACATTTTTTGAGGAATATACGAGGTCAAAAATTAAAGTGCTTGAAAAGAATGTATACCACACTGAGGATCGAAGGAGGAGGTTAATATTATTTATCTTTTATTGCAATATAATATTTTTTTATTGCAAGAATATAGTATTTGTTCATTGTTTACTAGACACAGAACAGAGTGCAGATGACTGTGGTCACATGTGCAGGTCGCTCTACTAGAGGGCAGACAAAGGTCATGGTATGTGTGTTTGGTGGGGGACCGAAGACACACTCATATCCACAGACCGATACCGCTTACAGAGCCTTTGTATAAAGGAACACACTTCTGGAAATGCACCTGCTAAGAACGAGGTGTTCCTCTGGGCCTTGAGTTAGCAGAGACCAGCTCCATCCTAAGAGCATAAGAGGAATATCTGGCACCGAGGCAGAGCCCATAACGACCTGTGTTTTCGTCCCTGTGAATATATGGTGCATGTATATAAATACAAATTAATACATTTGTAATAAACTCTATTGTATTTAACTAGTGTAAACAAGTAATTTATGTACCATTTTGAAACAATAAGCTGAAATGATTACCCTAATCATGTGCAACCATTGACAAAACCACAAAAAGTCTAAAGAATTTCATCCGACTTCAAAAAGTATTCTGCACAGTCTGTCGCATTTCTAAATATCTGCAGAGCTGTTTTTTTTCCCCTGATGAAAGATTTTTTCGTTAATATTTCTTTCAGGGAATTAATGATTTCCTCTCCTTCCAGGCCGTTTTATGGTATATAACTCAAAAGTAACAGAGGGCTATTTCTTAAAAACCATCCATGGATGAAAATGCTAAATCTGTACTGTAAATGTATGCCAGTGACATTCATTTTATTTCTTAAGCGAGGGATGTAATAAAAATGCAAGTGAAACAGTTCTGTGACTTTGATGAGTGAGGCAATGTCGTCCGTGAGCAAATGCAAATTTGAGTTTGCTGCATGCACCCGAATGAGGCCGCCCCGCATCCGGGTCCCAGTAAGCAGCCTGTGGATAGACGGCTCACTCACTCCGCATTAGCTCACAGACACGCTAATGACCGCTCTCGCATTTGACTCAGCCGCGCCAGTAAGCCTTTTCGGACGTGCTGACCGAACATTCACCTCAGAAGTTTTTTCATAGTTTTTTTTTTCTTTTTTTCGACAAATGAACCTACATACCAACTTCACGACAGAGCCACGATTGCATCCCAGCATCACTAAACGGAAGTGATGTTGTGGGGACTGTATAAGACAAATGTAATTTCAGTAAAACCCCCCCCCCCCGCCCAAACTGCCATCATTATGGAAATATAAACACACGATTCTCAATTGAATTTCCTTTTGTTTTAATACTGAAGCAAGATTATTTTTAACAATTGGGCTGCCTCATCAAAACCAAATTATTTCCACATCATAGAAGTGCCTCTCAGAGACAATTGAGCTCACGGCCATTTTCTTGGGGCTTTTCCGCAGTACTGCGTTCATAAAGTGAATCGTTGTCTTCTTGACTCAGTAGGTCCACCTCGCTGTCGAAAACTACTTTCTAGCACTTTCCATGCATACTCGTTTATAAGGCGTGTCAGTTTTAACTCTCTGTTAAAAATGTCACCATAAAACAGTGCATTTCTGCCCTGCTAGTTATTGCAGCCACACAAAAATTGCATTATGGGATTAGTTTTGTTCCAGCACCCCCTTGTAACATTGTTTTGCATTACAGAGTTAAAAGTTCCACCCGGGGATTTCGGCCAACTGCTGTTGCAGGTTAAAAAGGGCGCGTGTGATATGTGGCACGACAGGGTGGATTAAGAACGAAGGCGACGTACTCGTGCGCGGACATGTAGGGATCAACTGGCTCTTTGTGAACACACATTTCCCCATAAACATTTTCTATGAATCCCAGCTGATGATCGACAACTGCTCTTGTGTCTAACTGGGGGCAGTGTGACTAAGTGCAGTTCTTAAGAAGAGAGTTCAGAACGACTGCTGATGATGAGGAAGACGATATTATTATTATTATTATTATTATTATTAAGTGCATTTATCTTATATTTGTGCATTATATGGAAATACAGGAAAGGACACTTTCATTGTGCCGGCCAAAAACCACGTATGAAGAAAAAATAACAATTATATTACTCTCTGAAATAACATATGAAAAGTGCCCCTAATTGGCTTCTTTTAGGTTGCATCGCGGCCCAAGGTTACAATTTGCAAAAATTGCAGTCCTGTCAGGAAATTTGAGGCTGTCTAATATAAACAAATGGATAAGTTCTTCAATTTTTTTTTTTTGATGGAAAAACCTTGTGTTCCAATCCCTCGGACTTCAGAAGTGTTTTGATTATTTCATATAGATATTTATGGACATTTCATTTGTTGTACAGGTTGACTGTATTTACTTTTTCCACTTTATATAACATTGCACATTTATATTTATTATTTTCAAAACAGATTCCTCCTGTAAATGCCTAAAATGCTACTAAAATACTCAATAATACTAATATTAAAATACTCACTCAAAATCTGCCAATCAAAGAATCTCCAGATGCATCAGTCATACTCATTGACAAAAGGCAGGGTCAGCGAGTCACGGATTAGATCTTGAAGCTCACTGGTGGCTTCTTAGCATCACAGACAAGGCGGGGGCGCCGCCAATGTGACCTCGGGACGACCCCACCGGTCCACCGTGATACCGCAGATGTGTGAAGAGGCACATCCGGTCGCTTCCGCTGAGGCCGAGTGCAGATTTAGGAAATGCAATTTGGAGCTCCCCTCCGGGGATTCTGTTTGTCTCGTAGCATTTTCATTTTTTTTTATTATAAATCTTTTATATATTCTGGAGAAAAAAGGAGTGCTCAGCCAAACTGCCTCTCTGTTACAGATCGAGGTGATGTTGATGACCAGGGTGACGTGAAATGAAGAATTATTAAGCCACATGTACAGAATATATAATACAGGATGGTGCCTGCAACACATACTCCATAACAGATAGGACTATACAATTATTGAACCTTATCTAAAATGACTGACAAAGTTGAATAATTCTTCCTGAAGCCATCCGTATCAACTATTCCCACGTAGGAATATGAAGAAACTAACTTCTTCCATCCATTATTCTAAATGCTGCCCCTAACCCGGATTTGGCCCTAGAAGCTATTTATTTAATCTCCATGTAATCTGTGCACGATGTAATATCAGCAAACTCGGCTCCCCTGGTCTGTGCTGTGGCACTCAGTCTATCTATCAAGAGTGTTTGTGCTATAGGGCAGGAGGTAACGCAAAGCTCACAGATATTATATATCTGAAAGTTTGTCCATTCAGACCTCAGAAGTGTCTTTGACAGTCATGACCTTAAGGAAAATATTTATATATATAGTGATATCTCTCTGTGTTGGTACCCCGTCCTGGGTCGTTCCCTGTCTTGTTACCGTAGGCGAGAGCCGAAACAGGACAAGCGGTTACAGAAAATGGGTGGACGGATATTATTCGTGAAATATAATAAGGTAGACAAAAAAAAATTATATATATATATATATATATACATATATATATATATATATAAGTAAAAAGTGCAGTGTCAGTGCCTGTAAAAAGACAGTTTATTGGACCAGCACTTTCTTGCTTGTTCAGGTCCCAAGAAGGATCCAGATTCTGTACCCCCCAGGAATGGGAGCTGTGTCCTCACTACAGCCGTCTGTACATGCAGTTTTATTAATGGGGGGCGGGCAAAAAATGCCAGCTTTGGAAAAAGACTCTGCAGAAGAAGATATATAAGAGGAAAGAGAAGCGGAAGGTTGCTCCATAGGTCAGGAATAAAGTGGGGGGACGACAACATGCAAGATTTCTTAGCGAATTAAATAAAAACATGTATTTTGAAGAAAATGATTCACTGCAAAATTTTACCATATTAAGTATAATCTTTACATATAATTAGCATTTTATATATAAACTGGCATATTACTTACTTACTAGTGTGAGGAGAAGGATAGATACCTATTTTGTTCTGTTGACCCCATGGCCTGCACATTCTCTAAATATTTAAAGCCCTTCTATTCAGGTTCTATAACTCCTTATCCAGGAAAGTGAAAAAATATATATTGTTCATATTTTTAAAAGGAGCTGAATGTAAGCACCAGTCAAAAAAAATGTATTAAACTGAAGAGGGTCCCGGAACTGCACTTCGACTCATCTCACTGTTATTTGATTTTAGGAACAATATTATTTAATCCTTCTAAAGCAGTTAAGTGTTTTGAGGCGGTTTCATGGAAAGGTGATGTTGTGACTCGAGATGACCCCCCCGCCTCCCTGTCTGCACCACAGCGCCCTGTACTTGAACCCACAGCAGGACCTACGGCCACATCTGTCACCCAGTGACTGTCGCATCCCCTCATTCTGGGGCACGACCAGCATCTGACCATCGCGTCTCTACCCTCCAGGGTCTTTCTGAAGCCAACAGCCCACGTTTAAGCGTTTTTTAAAATCCCTGCCCGTAAAATGGCTTTTGCTGGCCGCTTTTTTCCAGCCCCAGCTCGGTCGCCCCCAAACCCTCATTCTGACATGTCGGTCACAAGAGCTTTCTGTCGCGATGGAATAATCTCGCACTTGCATAGTCTGATTCCCGGACTCTTAGATCCGTTTTCCTTCAGCCGGTTTAGTGCAGCGGAGCAGCTGTTGGGCTCCAATGGAGGTGCTTTTTATTTTTTGGGGGATTTAATCCTGACACCCCGACCCGACCCAAATTCTGGCTCTGCAACGGTCGATGGCGGGGATTGGGTGCATGAAATTACAGGAGAAAAGTGGGACAAGGTGCAGGCCGTTGATCAGCCCTCCCGTCAATCTGGATTATCCCAGGGTTTTTTTTTGCGGGGGAGAAGTTCAGAGAACCCTAACAATATGACGTCTGTTCTCCACAGACGTAATCAGAGAAAAACATGATGAACTGGCAGGGAAGCCTCTGGTGAGAATTATGCAGGATTCCCAATTTCTGTCTACTGCACCATCAAAGGCAGTGACTGGGAATTTTAATTCATTTCATTTGTGTGACCAGTGAATGTGTATGCAAATGTCACTGGGAGTGACTGATGGCTTCTCGCACTATTAGAATAGACACACTGCTGCTTAATTGCAGATGCCTTTAATTAAACGCAGATGCTGCGCAATAAACCTACCTACAATTAAGTTATTATGGATCTCAATTCAGACGTGTCCATCTAAGAGAACATTAAACGTTATTAAGTGATGTATTGTTGAAAGAGCTGGCGAAGAACTAGCCTACGTGAAAACAGTTTACGAATTTTAATATGTTTTCAGTAGTTATTCAAAGTTAAATTTAAAATGATTAATTTGCTTTTTATCTATGGATATAAATAATATTTACTCCTGAGTTTCGGCTAGTATTTCACAGTTATGTTATTTTGAGAAAATAATTACTTTGTAAAGATGGCGAAATCATTATATTTGAAATCAATTTCTTGATTTTTGTTTGCAGGCAGAAAATTAACGCCTATACGACGTGGTTTCTAGTCACTAGTAATGCTTTGACTTGAGCTGGGATGGCAAAAATTACGGTCATGGTGGGAGAAGAATTAAGGTTCAGTTAACGCAATAACGAGGTATGTTCCATAGCTAATCGCCAAATGTTCGCTACGGCCAAATCAATCAAATTAAAGCGAGAGGGTTGTCCATTGTTAAACAGTATACTTGCAATCACAGAAACTCACACTAGGCGGCAGTATTAAATCAATATACAGCAGGGAATATTACAATGACTAGCATTTTATAAAGACGTTAAAAAGCGAAGAAAACGTCTTTTTCAATAGAATTTTAGGGCATATTTAATTAAAAGAAAAAAATCAGGCTCCCTAACTTGCAGACTATTAAGGATTTTCTTTGGAGAAAGTGGAAGTGGTTTTACATCACATGTGTTTTTATGTTGCCAACTTATGAGTAAGGGACAGTTTCAAACGCCTGTATTCCAGGCGGTTATCCAAATTTTAAACAACGTATTTTAAGGACATTAGAAGCTTTGGAAAATGTAGTGTGACAACATTAAGGGCGAATGAAAAATTCTGTTTTTCATTACCGCTTACAGTTTAAAATGTTTAAATATAATATTAAACCGTGGAACGTGTGTAAAATAGTTAAAGGGTGTGCTTAATTCTCTTTGGCTGACATTTGTATAGCTACCAAATAGATTTTTTTTTTATTCATTAAGATTTTTATTTCTAACATTAACTTTAAATTATATCTAAAATTCTTCTCTTCTATCAGAACAAATGCATCTAGCTAAGTTTAATAATAACCATAAAAATAGCTTAACATTTATTTATATAGATGTTACATTGTTGGCATTTTTAAATGACGCTAAAATTGTTTCATAGAAGTGGAAACGGCAAAGCGACTTTGTATGTGTTTATCGGGGAACACAACGAACAATAACTTGGAGATGAATAATACTGTAATAAAAAGGTCAAAATGCAGCTTCATTTTAAAAATCTACCCATCTCTGAATTGCCTGTCCTGTTCAGAGGACATTTTTAATAATAAAGTTTTTTTAAAGTTTTCTCTGCTCTGTACATTTTCAGTATTGGTAGTGTTGATCACTACTGAAGAAAAACAGTGAACAAGGTATATTTGAGATGAATGAGTTATTTACCTTTTTTAAAAAAACATAAAAAATAAAAAATAAACAGGCCTGATTTTTGTCCATGTTTCTATCTCCACTGAAAGTACCGGCGTGTTCTCTCCCATTAGGCTGGAATACACTAATTTTCCATCCTTTTCAAAACGGTCTTATTAAAAACAAAAAGGAAAAAAAATCTTGAATGAAGCACTTAATGCGAACCACTTTTCATTTAGTTGTACTGTTTAATTTTTAGTTCTGTATTGCTGTTTTGTTTGTAATTTGTGCCTGAAAAAGATACGTTTTGGAACTTTCCTTGTTTCGATATTTCTGGCTGGATCAATAAAAAACTTTCCCAGAGATTCTAGTAGTCTTAGATTGATTTTTTAAAATTCATTTATTTTATCCAGTTTCCATTTAGAGGAAATCCCACAAGTGGCGCGTCACAACAAAACGCTACGGCTACTTTTCACTCTCACACTTCGCACCCACATCCATTTTCATTCACCAGAGCATATTAAAATTTTGTGGCGGTTTCATAGAAGCAATTTTTAGCTATTTGTTCCAAGTATTTTATTTCCCTGAAATTAGTAAATCATTTGAAGTCACGGATTGGTAAATATTTGTGATTCCACTCGCATGTCGGTGATTTCGCGCAGTTTCATTTCTGCGGTTTGGCCAGGGAAATGTTTAGATATTAATGCTTTGTTGTATGGATTGATTCGGTTCTATGATTCAAGTAGACGCTGCTCATCAGTGAATCGCAATTAAATTTAGACAGAGATCGGTATTGTTGGGTTTTCCGACCCCGGTGGGATCGCACGGCACTGCCTTAAGGGTAGGTCCAGCAGCGCACACAAGTCCGGCCACACGCTGGAGTTTCGCCCCGTAACGGAGCCAAGGAGGCTGAAAAGGCGCTTTGAACATCCTCGGAGCCCACCACCAGTTATTCTACAAAATAAAAAGGTGAAGGTGGCGGTATTTATGTTTATTGTCTGTTGGCCGTGCAATACGGCAGCGCGTGATTATTATGTCAATATTTTAACTGCTTTGGATTTTATTTTAGTCATATTCTTGCGCCCATAAAAGGCCACATATTGGTGTGGCTTTGTCACTTTTCCCTTCTTAATAATACATCCATACAACTCATTATGCAATAATTACATTTTAAACTAAGATACTTGTAATTTTGCACAATTAATGCAACTTACTTTTAAATGTTTATCCGTCGACGCGAAATTACAGATTTATTTGTGAATGACAACGGCACAACACACACATGTAATTGTGCGTTTATAGGTGTTTTACATTACAGACCTAGTGTGGCAAGTAGGCATATTTATGCAGGCCTACGTTCCATATTCCAATATGTATTATTATAAAGCCATGAGCAAAATGATATTATGACATGATGATTTACGCATATTTTATTACAGCAACCCCCCCTTCACGTGAGAGTTTCCCACGTGGGGCTCTGTGGAAGTAACCTGCTTTTAAGTTGATATGTGTTTGGCAAAATGCTCTGATACGGACAGATCGTTTCACCAGAGCAGGTGCTGCCCCTTCTGAAATACGGCAGAAAGTAGCAGTTTGCTTGACTGCTGACGATGTGCTGCAATGAAATTGTGGTGAAATGTAATTTATGTCTCCTTGCCTTGTTGGAACTTAATGCTATTACACCCCCCACCCCCTGCATCTACTTAATAACATTTCATGACTGAATTCAGGCTAAATTTATATCCACTTTATTAGTTTATATAGGGAAGGATGAAATGAAGGCATGATGGGGGGGTGTCTCCTAAGAGGGAATAACCCCCCCCCCCCCTTCAAGTTCCATAGTTTCAGTTAATCTGTTTCTTTGCCCCTCTGTAGTCGAATAACATGAAATGGAGTCGAGGGTGTCACACTGCGTCACTGTGCTTGGGGGGGGGTTATGCATTTGAATTTTCTCCTGGACACCCACAGTGGAGAGCATTAAACCATCATTCTGGGAGAACAAAGAGGTTACAGAGCAGGGGCTGTGGGGGTCTGGTCTGGGATAAGTTGCCTTGTGAGTGCCCACCGCCCCCCGCCCGTGCCTCACGGGGGCCGCAAGGTGGCATTGTCACCGCCACAGGAAGTGGCACCGTGCAGGCGTGCACGCCCACGTTTGCCGGGCTCCTGCCGCATGCACGGCTGCTCCGGGGTGGTGAAAAGGAGAGAGAACGGGGCTCGGGGCGAGAGACACGGCGTGTCGTCACCCGGAGCCTCACTGAAGAGGGGGAGAGGATGACCGGGGTGGGGAAAGAGCAAATGGAATGAGAAGCGTGGATTAGGAGGCGCGGCGCAGGCGGCTCCAAAATGGCGGGAGAGGAATCAGCCGAACGCGGGAACGGGAGGCTCTCTGCCATTCCGAGCGGCGCGGGGATCTGGCCACGCCAGCGGGGTGCCGAGTGCCCTTCCTAAGCTGTAATCCACGGTTCTCCAGCGAGAATCTCCTGCAAAAAATGTGTTTTTCACAGTTGTTACGGTGCTAGGTCCTGCCCGCTGCTTCCCTCCCTTTCACAGGGACTTAAGGGGCCAGGGTTAGTTTTTAAATCTTTATCCCCCTAGAGCAAATGGTGCATGTGAAGTATGTAAATGTAAATGAGCATATCTGCCTGGTCATTTTAGCTATTTCAGCCTTTCGTGCTCTTTAGTATATTTTATGTAGCTACTAACTGTTTATCGTAATAATCTTGAAATGGTGAAGTCACCTTTAAAACTGTGGACATTTTAAGGTGGGAGGAGTTTGTTTCGAGCTGTTTATCTTCACTTATCCAGTAGATCTTGCATGCTGAAGGTTCCTGAAGGTGTCCGTCACCCTCCACACGATGGGAGGAAGGAGGCGAAACGAGGACCTTCTCAAACAGGCGGTGAAAGCTTTGCATTGATGAACATGCCATTTTAGTGGGACCAGTGTGTTGTGATGCTGAAGCCGATGTACAGTATGGTGTTCGAGGTGCTTAAGGAGAGAACAGCCACTTAGAACAGGCCTCTCGATCCTGCTCACGCACAAATACATCATTATTAAACCTCCGGGTAACAGCAGCATTTAGTTATTGTATGAATCACACTCTATGTGAGGAAACACATAATGTGCTTATTTGCATGAATCAAGATACAATGCACACACTCACATGCATCAATAATGTTGATGAAAGTGTAGGAACAGGTACACACACAGGCATACATTAAGGAAGAGCTCATTAATTCCAGGGTGGACAAACACGCCAGTCCAGATAGTCGATCTTAACCCCTACCCAGCCGTAACCTTAACCACAAGTAACAAAACAAAATATGAAACAGGGTTTTATCACACACATCCGGTCCGGACACACACACACACACACACACACGCACACACACACACACACACAGATTAGGAATCTTCATTTTGTGGGGACTCTCCATTCATTTCTATGGGAAAGACCCTAATCCCAACTATGACAACGCTAAAGCCCCCCTACCCAGCCCTAACCCTAACCATAAGTTAGGGCATCTTTAGTTTTTGATTGAAGTCACAGATCTTTATAAAATTGAATTTCCTCTTGTGGGGACCGAAAAGGTGGTGCCCACAATATCAAAATAACAGTTTTTTTAAATCACATTATGGGGACATTTTGTCCCCATAATGTAAATATACACATAACTCCCCCCCCCCCCCCCCACACACACACACACACATATATATTACATCCTTTTAGCAGCATCGCGGCTGCTATGTGTCAGTCCTTCTGGCAGACCTCAGGGATTCAGCGGTGTAGCTCCTGATATTAATCCTGCCTTATTCCCTGCACAATTGCGGCCATCTTAGAACGGCTGTGATTGGGTGGCTATCCTGTATCACTATATCCTAACTGGTTTCCTTTTACTGGGCAGTCCTGGGGCAGGGGGTGGGGGAGTCAGCTGGCCTAGCGGTTAAGGAAATGCCCACCCCAGCCACAAGGAGGGGCTTGTGCCGTTATGCACTTGGAAAGAGAAAAACCCACTAAAGGAGTTTAATGTATTTCAGTGTATTTTGAAGGCATCTTGTAAGTAATATAAAATGAACAAATACAAATGCTTCTCCTAAGCATGAAAAGCCTGATCCACCAGAGACAGCCACACCAGCTTTGGTGGTGTGAGCCCAGATGACATGCTGGTTGTGACAGCTCAGTGCTCGTGTGATGTTCTTCATCCGGGGTCCTCAGTGTCAGAAATTGTGACTGGAAGTCGAAAAACAGAAAATCACGATCTTCTCAAACAGGTAGGTAGACATAACGGGTCATCACGATGTTGTTTCGGCCTGTGATTGCTGAGCTGTAGCCCAGAAGTTAAAGGTCATGTCTTGATGCGAAACCTCATGTGAAAACATGGGACAATCAGGAAAACTGGACGCTTTTGTTTTGTTTGTGCCTGTTTGAATGTCCCGGGGGGCCAAACCCTGATTGAAGCCTCCTTGCATCAAATCTGAAACGTTGTGCAAACAAGGCCACCCATCATGGTCACGACAGAAAAAAATATAACTGGCACTGTCCTCCAGAAGCAGCCCAAGCACGGTTCAACAGTTAACAATGCTCAACATTCCCAGAATGCACCAGGACAGTCAGGCTCACGAGCTAACGAGACGTACATCACAGTTTTTGAAGAGGGAGGGCCCGCTGTTAATAAGGCCGTAAACGTATTTACGCCTTGTGTTGTGCTGTTGTACTGTACATTATGATTATTTGGAGATTTGATGGATAACATGTTCATCTGTGTAGATGAGCTGTCCTATAAATGTCTGACCTGCTACAGCGTTGACTCTGAAGGGGAACAGGAAGGGAAACAGGAAGTGTATCCCAGCATCCTCCCCACGTGTGTGGGGTCCTCGTCCATCCTTAATGCAAATCCGTGTCTCTCACCATGACAGCGTTTGGCATGAGCGGGACGGGCTTCGTTGACCCCAGATCCACACCTCCAACATAAACGGAAACACGTGGAGATACAGAGGTGACGAGATTCAGTACAGCTGAGCTTCCGTAGGTGTGAAGCCGCTAACTGTTGCTCATAGCTAAGCAGGTAGCGTTTTACCGACGGTAGGCCCACTATGGTCGGAAATAGGCCCACTGTGTGCTTGTTTGTCAACTCCAATAGACACGCTACACTACATTGTTCCAATATGTTGCCAATTACCAATGTGTTGCTGGGTCATTAAATGCTCCGGTTTTCCCCCTGCACCTTTCCCTCAATCATTCCTGCTATTCTTGGCCCCTCTGTTGCTGAAAAGGGAAGGCCGCGACCACTCGTTGTGACAGGAATGCGAGTCTTGCTTGCCGGAATGAAAACAAACGGTCAAAACAGAGACTCTGTGTAAATAAACAGTCCGCGATTGGCTCTCGGTCTCCATCGCAGACGCCATCATCCGCTTTCCCCTGCTGCATTAATCAGGAGAAATATCCGTAATCCCGGGAAAATAAATACAAAAAAACATTGTGATTGGCAAAATCCCGCAAACAATTAGAGCCGTCAGCTTCTTCAGTGACACTTCTGGCAGAGCGCACTGTAATTTGAAATCACTTTCATGATTAATACCATCAAATGCTGCGCGCAGACCCACATGTGCTTTCCCCGTATTTAAAAATTCTCTTTATTCCCATTTATTAGTCAAGAACAAACCATTATCATTTGCCCACCACATTGGCGCCAATGGAGATACTGTGACTCATGACTTTTTGATGGACAAAAGCTGGGGACATTAAAGAGCCTTTTCATGTGTGAGCGACAAATTCTTTGCATGAAGTACTAATTCTGTACACGTGCCGTATTAGTCATACCAGAGAAAGTTGGGTTTTTGAAAGGAAAAGTGGATTTAAAATAGTGGTATGTTTTAACAAAACCGTACTGCACTGCACAGCTGATTTGATGGGTAAAACGCTTTTGGGATTAGGGTTTGATTTTGATTTTGGTTTTTTTTCCCAGCTTCCTCCAGCAGCCCAAAAACATGTAGCTCAATGACCCAATGACTGTGAAATGCCCATTGTGTGTGCCCCGTGATTGGTGGTGTTCTGGACGGATGGATGTTCCAGAGAATCGAGCTTCCGAGAGGGTCAACAGAGCGCTGGGAATCAAGTGGTGAGATGGGGCTTGGAGCTGAAGGTGGCAGCTTCACAAGCCGTGAGGACCTCTTATGAAGTAAATTTCAGCACTTAGTTTGGTAAATATAAAGCTTATAGGCAGTGTGACGGCAGACTGTAAACTGCACACGCAAGTTCTGCTATCATTCTTCCATAAAGTGGTTACAAGTGGCCAAAACACTTGAAATTCTGTTTGTGTATCATAGATTTATGCCAGTTTGATTAGGGTGTGACATCACGGCCTGCAGCTTTTCCATGACACTGACTTGATATTTGAAAGGAAGACAGATGTTGTTGGTATTAAATTTAATATAAAATGATAAAAATGATAAATGATCCTTTGTTTACCTCTTGTACAAGTACAGGTACATTGGAATCCTTTTCTTGATCTTCTGACCACAGGCACAGAGACGGAGCCACTCACCTCCACCATATAGGCAGAGGACCAGAAAGTAAAAATAAAGTAGTTCAGGACCAATCCAGACCAAAATTGTTTCAACCAACCAGTTGAGTATAGAGAGTCACAGTCACAGAGGACTCAAGTGGATGGTTGAAACAAAACCTTGGTCTGGATTTTTACTTTCTGGACCTGAACTATCCACCTCTGCATACAGATGGATGGTTTGTGGGACATGATTCATTTAGTTCCTCCCATGGAATAAAAAGCCACCGGTTCTTGCGTTTCTGGCTGAGTGAAGTTTGCTAAGGGCTGGCAGCCGGTGCGGTATAGGATTGCCGGTAGGCAGACATAAAACTTCAGATTCGACCTCAATATTTCAATCTTACCATTGAAACTGTTCTTTAAATAAATTATGGCTGCTGTCATTGGGAGGAAGTGGGTGGAGCTGCTGTTGATTAATATCCCATGCAGGTGTTTGGCTTGGAAAAAAACCTGGTGTAGGATGATTATTTTCTTTAATTCAACTTGCACACACTGTCGTTCCTTTCCTAACGAACACCTGTAAGTGTCTGCTTTGCCCTTCACACTGTAGTCCCCGCTATGACTGGGCTGGGGGACTGTCACTCGGATCACAGACGCAAGCCCGTAAGCGCAGTACCGACTTCGGTATCGGATATATTGCCACATTTCTCCAGCCAAGAAGTCCAGCAACGATGGCACAAAAACCAGCAGCCGTCCTTTGAACAAATAAGAAAAGATTTCTTTAAAAATAACAAATGGAACAAAATCCATGCATTTTCTGCCACATTCTCAAGACGAGAACCTGTACAGCGCTGAGGTTTCCGGGCAGAACCCAAATTAAAATCAGGAAAGCGAGTCGGCGAGTCCATTAGTACTCAGCCAGTGTGTGAGAGCCTCTTTCAGGGGCCCCGGGCCCCGGGTCAGCACTCTGAGTCCTCAGCGCTGACCATTTTAGCATTTTATGTTTCCCTTAGCTAGAAACACGGTTCCAACTAATAAGTACGGGAAGTAATGAAAAAAAAACTCCTGTGTTGTGGCTCTGTTTTTGCGCTCTGCTTCTGTCTCCGCGTCTGAGTCGGGCGCTTGCAGCCGTCTGAAGCCATTCCCAGACTGCCTTTCATCTCGCCAGCATGGAGGCAGAGTGGGCTTCTTACGAGCCAGGCTCATCAGAGAGCCCACTGAAGATGCGACTCCTCAGAGACCCCTGGGGGCCACGCGTGATGTGTGCGGTTTGCAGGCAAAGGATTCTGGGTTGGGGGTGGCATGGTGGTGTGGTGGTCAGCACTGTTACCTCACACCTCTGAGACCAGGGTTTGAGTCTCTGCCATGGCTCTATGTGTGTGGGGTTTCCATGTTCCTCTTCTCCTGTACTCCTCTGGGTACTCCAGTCCGCCCCCTGTGATTAATTGGTGTTACCAAATTGCCTGTAGGTGTGTGGTGTGTGAGTGTGTCCTGTGATGGGTTGGTGCCCCATTCTGGGTTGTTTCCTGCTTTGCACCTGTACATTCCAGGATAGGCTCTGGACCCACACAACCCTTAATAGGATGAATGGTTACAGAAAATGTTCTCCCCGTGTCATCGTGGGGTTTCCTCCGGGTGCTCCGGTTTCCCCCCACAGTCCAAAAACATGCTGAGGCT
>JABFEA020000038.1:22045422-22083222 GCA_019775915.2 Cyphomyrus plagiostoma
TCACTGGAACTAAGGGGCCAAGCCCAACCCCTGAAAAACACCCCCACACCATAATCCCCCCTCCACCAAACTTTACAGTTGGCACAATGCAGTCAGGCAAGTACCGTTCGCTAAGCAAAATCCGAACCCAGACTCGTCCATCGGATCGGCAGACAGAAAAGCATGATTTGTCACTCTAGAGACCATGTTTCCCCTGCTCTAGAGTGCAGTGTCAGTGTGCTTTACACCACTGCATCTGACACTTTGCATTGCACTTGGTGATGTAAGGCCTGGATGCAGCTGCTTGGCCATGGAAACCCATTCCATGAAGTTCTCTACACACTGTTCTTGAGCTAGTCTGAAGGCCACATGAAGTTTACAGGTCTGTAGCTATTGACAGTTGGGACTTCTGCACACTGTGTGCCTCAGCATGCGTTGTCCCCACTCTGTAATTTTACGTGTCCTACCACTGCATGGCTGAGTTGCCGTTGTTCCCAATTGCTTCCACTTTGTTATAACACTACTAATAGTTGATCGTGAAATATTTAGTGGCAATTTCGCAAATGAACTTATTGCACAGGTGGCATCCTGTCATGGTACCATTCATGAATTCACTGAGCTCTTGAGAGTGACCCATTCTTTCCCAAATGTTTGTAGAAGCAGCCTGCATGTCTAGGTGCTTGATTTTACACACGTGGCTATGGAAGTGATTGGAACACCTGAATTCAATGATTTGGAGGGGTGTCCCAATACTTTTGGTAAAATAATGTAATTAATCAGTAAATCAATACAAAAATGAAACAATAGTGTCTTATTTTCTTAATTTTTGGAAATGGATTTACTTTCATATCAGATATGTTTTTCCCATTTCACTGAGTATTTTTTGAGCATTTTACTGCATATTTAATGTTATCACGAAATCATGTGCTGTTAATTGCCGACCTGAGTTAATGATTTTCATCTCATTGTCCATTGGCACGCCTCCATGGCTGCGACGTTCTTGTGAAACCTTCTCACACGTGTTATGAAACACGCTTGTGAAACGTATAATGATCCATCCATCCATGCACCGATTGTTCATCCAGGGCTGCACCGCGCTGATCCTGGCACCTGTCCCGGGGTACAGGGCAGGGAAATCTGCACGGGATGCCAGTCCATCTCTGGGCACACGCAGTCACACATTAATAATCATAATCACAGCTATTACTTACTATTACTGTTATTACTGTTCTTTAAAATGAATTTTGAACAGCGGGAAGGCGAAACAGTGTTTTACTGCTACGGAGACGCTACCCTGGTTACATTAAGTCGCAGTTATTTATAGGCTTATGGAGTAACCCTCAGTAACCCAAAACAGGCTATCTGATCCTGCTTTCAGCTCCTCCAGTAGAATTACTGTTGAACCAGCTGAACTGAAAAATAATTAATTATATTTTAATGCAATTAATTAAATTCAATTGGGCATAATAATGCAATCCATGTAATAAAATAGACAACTGCTTTTCCCCCTTTAAAATCAAACTGATTGTGTTGTTTTGTTCCTCTCTGGTTGGGAATCCATTCAGGTCCCCACTGTCATCGGAGAAGGGCAGATGTGATTGTGGCTAATAATTCCCCGGCTGTGGATTGTGTTGTTTTCAGTGTTACTCAAATAGGGCTGTAATGAAAATGGAGATAAGTGGAGCAGGAGAAACAGTGAAAAGAGACTGTGTGTTTTTTATGGTCCTTTTCTGCGTTGCTGATGGCTTAACACCATATCCATGACCTCCAGCTAAAATGCGCCTTTAAGCGCTGCACCCAGATCCACACGCAGATTCTGTTTTCATTTGGCTGTGTCAACATTTATTTTTTTTCCCCCGCCTTGCTGTGTTTACACCCCCAAGCCGCCAGCCCCCGCGACCTTTTGCGGTCTGGCTTGGACGCCTCATTCGAGCAGGGCTGCAGGTGAAACGCCGTCTTGCCGTAATGTTGGATGCCCCGCGCTGGTGGGAGACGCACTAGCGTCCGGCTTGGGGCCCCAGGACGACTGGGATTGATGGGATTCATCTAGCTGGGATTCCTACACATCCAGCAATCAAAACACAGGCTGTGTTTTACTACGGAAGCGTGTGTCAAATCGGGCCCACCGCTACGGCTAACCAAACAGCCGCTCCTCAGCCTCCACACAGAACAGCGCCGCCCCCCCCCCCCCACACACACACCTCTCTGCCGTCGTTCTTTGAAAGACGTACTACTTCCCGTTGGATAAATTGAGTATAATTCAGCCTCTGCATGTAAACCCTGTGGCTGACTTAATTTCATTTTTAACAGAAACACGAGGCGACCGTCCTCATCTCTCTGTCGGGCGACAGTCTGAGGCTGCTACCCACTAGTGTTCGACAGACAGATGGCGTTTCTTCTGTTGTGCGACGTGATCAAGGGACGTTTTGATCTGATATTACACTATTCCAGACTTTACACTCCTTGCCTATTATTCGGCACTTTCTGTGATGGTACACAAAACAGTTTGAACAGACTAGCAGGTGACAACAAAGGAAACAGACAAACAAACCTGAACAAACAGAAGGCTGGCAGCATGTTTGTTCTGTGTGCTGTCGCAGTGCTCTTACATTTAAGTGGCAATCACTGTCTTATATTTTATAATTCAACAGAGAAACACTTAGTATCTTAGTATCCGTTACTGGATTAAGGTGCTAAATCGTATCAAAATCTACTCTACAAACAAAAACTTGTATGTGAAATCAGAGGCAGCCGCTGGTAATGTTTATCAGTACTTAGGTACCAGCAGTAATCAGCATCAGCCAGGAGGTCAGAAGACTGAATAAGGTAAACTATTCTGCAAGTTGAAATACGGTCTTTGATCGACATTGTCTGAATACACAGAAAATCCAGACCAAGCCTTCAGATATAATGTTGAGAATTTTCTAACGAGACTAATACTGTTTGGTTCTCAGTAATACACAAAAAAATCATAATGAGGTTTTAATGAAGCAACAGTGATTTGTCTTAGTAGTGCCTCACTAACGGTACACACAGGGGGCGTGACGGGGGGGGGGGGGCACGATGCACGCTTGTGCGCTGCAGTGCACAACTCGGAACAGGAAAAATCGCAAAATTATTCATTCAGTATGGATTTAAGATATTTTTGTCTGCGAGCAAAAAAGAAAAATACTGTCTGAGAGTCTGGCTGTTAATTGTTGCCAAGTTCAACAAAGTGATAAAAATAATAATTAGTTCCCATGGCAACCAAGAAACGATAGGTTGAGCGTTTCGTGAAAAATGCTGAAAGACACAGCAGAAAACGATTTGCATCTGAGGGGCAAGTGTTACATTTTGGGGGGTTTGTGGAGGTGGGAGGATTTGACAGATTTGGGCCGGTGTGCTTAACACAGGTTATGAAGTATATATTTTCAACAGCGTGCTTTTTCATGGCCATTGCGGTTTGCATGTTCTGATTGCATATCAGGACCTACGTACCTCCCTGTAGTTCCAGTGGCCACACCCAAGTCGGACAGTCTAAGGCGATACAAAGGATTGTGGCATGTGCTCCGTAGACCGATAAAGAAAACAGCAGTAATGACTGAGATCCTGCACTCTTTCACATTTAACTGTTAGATTGCAGACACTAAACGGACCATATAGACCTCTAAACTACTAGAATCTAGACCTGCAAGCGTAAGATGAACAGCAAGACGGGGACAATACCTGTTTTGCAAGTTTCACAGAAGAAACTCATATATGTTTTATGATCCATGATGAAAGGATCGTTCCTGACGTTTTGGAAGAAGGAATTGAAATCGCCAGGTTCCGAGTGCCTCCCAGTGCCTCTCCGTGGATTTTGAACTTGAAATGGGAATTCTCTCTGTGCAGTACGTGCATTTAATTTTGGCAGCCATGCCTGAGGGCTTTCTTCAAAGGTCTGTATTTAATTGCCGATGAGCGGCCCAAAACCCAAATTTCACAGGTGTTTCTGAGGTGTTGCCAATGTGGGCTGTACCATTACTAAGCACTTGATCCCTTAGAGAGGAGTAGATGCTTGTGCTGGTAAAAACAATAGCTCATACAGCTTTTTTTGTTTTCCTTTTTCTTCTAGGCACACTCTATAGAGTTTCTGATTGGGCCAGATGCCCCATGTGGAACATCAGGGCCGATCAAGTCTACGTGTCCTGGGTGGGTGGAAAGAAAATCAAGGCAGCTTCACTTCTGTCTGAAAAGCCACGCTCACCGCTGCCCCTAGTGCCAGGGAGGATTCTTTGGTGGGAGAATAAGGACAGATTCATATACAGTATTTTCCATTCTAAGAATAAAGTTCACTGCCCTGTCCCCTGTAGAGTTAATGTTCCCAAACGTAATTTCCTATTCTCTGAAACACTTCCATTTCTTGTTTTTTTCTTTGAAGAGCTGGGAATATGCTGCAGTTTCGAAGCACTGTCTCATGCTTTCATTGGCTAACAGGAAACCTGTGGCTTTGGACAATCCCTTCCTCCTCAGTCTTGCCATCATCTTGGCAGCAAGAAACGGGCACCGTAGGATCAATTAGGACATCCAGACAAGCGTGACGGCGATCCAGCGCTGTGTACATTGGCGTGGGCCCGTCCGCTCCCCCTGGGCCTTGGAGAACGCCGCCAGACAAGTGTCACGGCGCCCGGGCCTCGCTTGAAGAGCCAGCAGGCCGTTTAATCGCCCTCCGTGAGGGTGCGGCGTCCAGCTCTGCCCTCGCCAGCGACAGATGCTTGCGAACGCTCCAGGTACATCTAAGGAGCCTGCGAGATTGGGGAGGTGGGGGACAAACGCTCACAGCCAGGGGGGCTTCCCATGGTGTGGCTTCCCAAGTTTTTTGATGGAGAAAAAAGTGACAGCAAAACTAAATGTCTGTTCAGTTTATATTTGTGTCCTTTGCGATTGTTTTAAGCTTTTGGTTTCACCCATTTCTACGACTTTAGGTATAAGGAAGCACTTCAGATAATCCCTGAACAAACTGTACTGTCCCCTTTGACATTTCCAAAAAATAAAGTCATTGAAATTCTCAGTAGCTGATAGTGTTCTGCAGAAGGCACAGAAGGTGCCAGGTGACTAAATAAATTGAACCATAAAAACAATTAGCTAGTTAAATCGGAATAACAGCAATAACCACTTCACTCATGTAATTTGTCTCATTCCATTATTAATTGGGAGACTCAAATTGTTCTATGAATGTGTTTGATAAGAGCCTAAGTAGACTGACTTGAATATTAATAACATTTAATATTCATTGAAAACATTTTAAGTGAAATTATAGATATTGGTCATTACAAGCCTACATGTTGTAATGATAAAATGCACCCCTCGTTAAAATTATGTTTCAGTTATATTTCAATACTGTATTCCTTATGCTCCTTACTTATGAGGGTAATATGACTTAATGAACCAAAAATAGCTACCCATACTTATGATAAACTGTGGCTGGTGTAATAAGCGTTCACTTAAATCATCAGTAGTCATCCCTTTTATGCTGAGGATAGCTAAAGCTGCGTGCAAGAAAATGTTGGTGTGGTGAGCAAGGTAATTTGGCTTTATCTATGCACAGCCTGCCACCTGTCTCTGCATTCATGATGATCTTCTGAAACAGGAGGCCACTTAAGTAAAAGTGTTTGCATTTCGGACACTGCCATACCCTAGTAAGCATTCTAGCTAAAATGCGCTAGCTAGCTAAAGCACGTTAGCCAATGTGAAGGCCTGTGCCGTGCTCTCGTCACATACGGGTGAAAATACAAGGTGAATTTGCAAGTAGGGAGGTTTTTCTAGTGAATATGTTTACAGAGCAATCAGTGCTTTGTCCTCTTGGAGAGCAGAGCAAACACACTAAACCCACGTAGTCTTAATTAGTTCTTTTCTCGGTAGTCTGATCCTACGAAGGTGGCGCATTATGCTACGCTCGTCTTTGCCGACGACTCTTCCTGCAGGTCTTAAGCTTTCATCTAGAACTTAACTTTTCTCCCCAACCTCCCCCCCCCCCCCCTCCAACTCAGCCGTCGGTGGCAGAATGCGGCGAGATAAATGAAGTTTCTGCAAAAAAGCAGTCAGGGCTCGAGTGATGTTCAGAGAACGTCTTGTTACTCCTTTGCCTGTGTTTCATCTAGTGTTGAAGTTTTTCGGTTAAGAACTTTTTTAGTGTGAAATATCAAAGGATGACCTCGCTACGTCTGCAGTAAGATAAAACCCAGCAGTAATGGACTACTGTTAATTGGTTTCTGCATAATGGCCATTTTACAAAAGTGACAATTATGGGTGAAGGTTGGGAGGCCATTACCTTTATGATAAATAAATGGATGATTTACTATTCAAATCTACTGACATATAACTACTGTGTCTTTTTTATCAGCTGCCTAATAAATAAGCACCCATCAGAATTATAATAATACATAACAAATGCTAGATTACTCGACGCTAGCTGCATGCTAATCCACATGGCGCTGGACAGCGGTGGACTAAACACTGCATCTAACTATTTTATGAGTTTTGATTTATGAGGGATGGACGACTGGGATGGCTTCCCCACAGGGCGTCGCTCGTCCATAGTGAGATAAATTGCTTTTAGTGGGGGAACATCTTAAAGCTGCATGGCTGCATGGCTAACGTGGGGACAACTCTGAAAAACAGTTTGAACGTTATGTAAGAAGATGTAAGGCACTTTATAACCCACAGAGCTCACCATTTATCATGCTAGTAGGAGTGGTTGCTATTATGTGATTAATCTGTTACATTCTTAAAGAAGAGCATGTTAGATAATAGTTAGAGACTTTATAGAGCTCACTGGCCAAATGGTGCAACAGCAGTGATTTCTGTGGAATTTTAACCTACTTTAACCTAAGAGTTGCCCACCCTATATATATGAAGTATATATTTTCAAACCACGCCTTTTTTCATGACCATTGAAGTTTGCGTGTTCTGATTGCATAGCAGGACCTATGTACCTCCCACTAGTTCCACTGGCCACACCCAAGTCGGACAGTCTAAGGCTCATCCGGTGTCCTTAATCTGCATCAGTCTCTCCTGAACCAGCTGTATTTGGGAGGCCGAAGTGAGGTGCCATGATTTCCGTAAACTTCCTGGCATCCCCTGCCTCAAGTGAATTAGCTAAACTCACCTGCCATATTTACCTGTGCTTTTCTACAGACTACATTAAGGGTTAATTCACCATCCCCTTCTTTTTAGGCTAAATCTAAATGGCCTCAAGTGCATTTACTTAGCAAAACCCTTCTGCATATCCCCTACTGGTACCTGATGCTGCTATCAGTGTCATATATGGTAACGCTAATCATATGGATTTCCTCATCTTATGCAGCCCACTTCATGTCAAGAAGAGTGCAGTGCGAGCGATAATGAGAGCTCTTTCTGCTTTTGTTAAATTTCCCTTGTATCCAGGTCTCTCATAGCAGTAGACTGATCAACATGCATGGTTTCTTGTGGCAACCGCTGCCACCGGATGCCATGGAAACAGCGTGCGACTAAATAAATCTAAAAAAGGAAAAAAAAAAAAAAAAACACCTCAAAACAATTGCAAGGAACGAGATTTAGTGAAGCGAGGCAAACGGGGAGAGAGGAGCAAAATGGTTTGCTTCTCGAAGTATAATGTCTTCACAAGATGGAGTCTATGTTCCGTCAGCCCGGGTGTGGTGAGCATTTAGCGCGAGGCTCTCGTCGGACCCAGTGCCGCAGTGCCAGCGAACAGGCGCCAGGCTGAAGCACACTCACAACATTAAAGGCTTGGTACCGGATTGCTGAATCTAGGACAGCTCGTGATGGACTAGAGTCTGATTGAGTTTGGACCCTCTGAGCCAAAAAGCAAAATTCTGACTTGCCATCGTTCAGCAATAAAGCGAGTGCGATACATAAATCAAATGCTTACTTCCTGTGTTCCTTTTACTCTCTGTGTACACAGCGAACAGCCCCATTTAATAACTGTAATAAAACTGTACTGTAATACACTAATAGCGGGATTCTGCTGTACTAATTCCATCCACTTCAATGCCCTGCTGCATATGGATGAGAGTGGCGGAGGAGCATTTAGCGTTAGCAATGTGCTCAGCTAATGTATCTACAAACTGAAGGATACATCCCAAGGATGTGCGTGGGGGGGGGGGGGCGCCGCATCTATGAGGACTCCTAGAGGCAAAGAAGACATTCATGTATGGATTTCTCTTGTACATTTATGCTGAACCCAACTGCCTTCCTTAAAAATGGATCGAGCCCCTCAGCTCCTACGACTGATGAGTCCTTTACAAAAGAAGCCCGATGTTACGCTACACAGGCACTGAAGCAATGTCCTGGGGGCACGGACAGGGGAGGCCAAGGGGGAAACCAATCAGCAGCCCCCAGAGCTAGAGGATATAGAGGCTGGCTGCAGGCCCTGGACCCAGGTTTGGGGGCGGCGGTGGTCATAGCAGCATTACCAGTATGAATGTCTTTATTTATTAACCGCTGTTTCTGTATTCGTTATGGTTCCTGTTACAGCATCACGGGGTGTTATGGGTAATAAAGATGAGCCTCGTCTGGGCCAGATAATTCTGTAGCCAAGTCTGCAATCCATTTTGTTTAAGTAGTGAAGGAGGGGGGTTGGGGAGTAAATAAATCCATCTTTCTTTTATCCGCTTATGCTGAGTAGGGTTACGGGGGGGGGGGAGGGGGGGGCAAAAAAACAAACTAGAAAGCAAGAACACAAATAGAAAAATAAATAAACCAATAAGCAAGCAAACGATTGAATAAATCTATACAAAATTTGGCCAAAAGACAATATATCGTTCTGGCCTGAGATGACCAGATGCAACTATTTTTTAAAATACAAAAAGAACAAGAAACATCATTATGGTGTCATTGTGGTGGAGTCCATCCCTGGAAAGTGGCTGAAAGGCATGCGTTTATGGAGGAGGACAGGGCTGACCCAGACGAACAGGAGCCTGCAAGGCATTGTGGGAGCCGGGCCACCGCCATTCCATTGGGCCTTTAATCTTGAATGGATGCCAGTCGCCTGGTTCTCATTCCACCTGAGTCCGTTAACACCTAATTAAACTAATGAGGTCAACCTTTGGCCTTGTTATTCAGGTGGTGGAGTTGGAGGGAAGACAGGAAAAAAAAAGAAACTTTGATTAGACTATCGGATCTGGGACCCGAGGAGGCAGAAGGACGGGCCCGGCTCGGCGTGGGCCCATTCAGCTGACCCGCTGCTGGCCCCGAATCCCACAATCTGCGGTGACCTCTGTCCTGGCCCAGGGGCTGGCGCTGATTAGACCCAACAAGCTCCGCCGACGTCCTTGTTTGCTTGCGGACATAAAAGGGAGAAATTGGACGCCTGCCGCTGTCAGCCTGAGTCAATGTTGTACGCGGCGTTGAGTCGTTTAGCAACAGCGGAGGAAAAAAGTCTGTTGAAAGCTGCTGAAAGGCCGTGGCGCAGCTCCCTGTTCACTTGTCGTTGCCACACTCGCACCTACTTGTCAATAATACAATAGCTGTGCATTCAAAGTGCATCAGTGATTACATATGCATGGAGTCTGAAAGGAGCGAGGCCTGTGTGGATTACATGGAAGATTAATAACATGAACTGTGGGCAGCATTATCATGGGTTTACGCTGTCTGTTTTCTATGTCAATTCTATATTGAATTTTCGAAAATAGCTAGCTAAAAAGGCCATGCTGGCAGTCCAGGCCCAGCACAGAGTTTACTTTCTATCAGTGCTATTTAAAGCTGATGGTTTATCCCAAGGTGGTGTCCCAAAACTGGGGGCGGGGGGAGGGGGTTTGGACCAAACCATGTGACGCGGGCTGGGCAGGAAGTGGGTTCTCTATTTGGGGAAACGGTGCCCTTTTCGAAGGAAATGAGGTCGGACTCAGATGCGAATGACTGCACACTACAAGCAAACGCGACAACAAAAATGCTGCTTCAGCGCGGGCTGGCATGGCCCGTGAATCATTCCGGGTTTTTAGCCCCGCCACCAATATATTGGTGTGTGTGTCTGTATCAGTATCGCAAACTGTAGTCACATGACTCTCACCCTGGGGACTACCCCCCCCCAACCCCACAGGTATACACTGTTCATCTGCAGGATGGTATGATTGCTTACAGTGGATATTAATGAAGGGGGGAGGAACTAGAAGAATATTAGGTAAAGATGTGACCTAAATGTCACTAAAATATCACCAAGGATGTGCTTAATTTGAATCTTTTCCTTAAAAATATTCTAAAAATCAATGAAAAACATTCCTAGGCAGAAAACGAATTAAACGAATTAAATGTGCTTTGCAGCTCGTCTTTGACGAGGCAAAAAAAAAATTCTTACAGTAATTAAGTTGCTAGAAGAAGACAAAGAAGAGTGAGTTCCTATAGCGTCATGGACAAGCACTGTAAGCCCCCTGTACTTGATACGTGTGGTTCCATCGTTTGTTCAGGATCGGGGATGATATCAGACCTGCGTCAATAACTAATGAAGAGAACTCGACATGCTGTCACAAAGCGGCAGCTTGCTGCTGCCCAGCAATACTAACGGTTTGCCGCTCGCTATCTGTTTCTACTACTAATGTGATTAATTATTTATTCATATTACTTGGTGCTTCTGCTTATTCCAGGTATTCATTGTGTTAGGAAGTGTTTAGGCAGCAGGTCCAGAGAGTACAAATCCAGACCAGAATTTTGTTTCAACCAATGAATTGAGCATAAAGACAGCCATGTCAGAGTACTCAAGCGGTTGGTTGAAACAAAGTCTCCATCTCTAATAAATAGTTATCAGATCAGTTTGGCAGTAACTTGTGCCACAGAGTGAGATGTTTTCATTGACTTTAGCTATTCTTGGCGCAGAAGGGGCCTGTCCTTTCTCCTGGGGTGCTCTGCACCACTCAAACGCTCCACGGGGAGTCTCGACACGAGGTGGCAGCGGCAGCCGGACTCAGCCGGGCACGTCGAAGTTGCCGGCGTTTAACTGCCAGTTTTTAATTTATCGATCCCTTTCGCTAATTGGGTAAACAAAGGCAGCTGGACGGAAGGTGGCACCTGTGCTGAGGCTCTTCTCTGCGCCTCGCTGCGTCATTACTAATGCAGTGATAATTAAAAACAAGCCTCTTGGAGCGGCAAAACAAGCGCTGTTTTCAATTTTGTTTTGCAAGGTGTGGTGAGGTTTGGGGGGAGGCGGGAGGGGGCAGACACAGATACCTCTCTGGCTCATGCTCGGGAGCAGGCCTGAAAATGATGATCATCCATCCGTGGCAAAATCAACTTCTTTCTTTTTATTTTTACAATTGACATTCACTAAAAATGCAACCCTTCAGAAAAGAGCAATGTACAGCATGTTTGCATTCGTTCCATTGTCTTTTGTGTTAATTTATGATTAACTTACTGTATGATTAACTTCAAATCATCTTGTGGACCACATCTGCATTTGGAGCTTGGTACATTTGGCTATAGTTAATCACAGAAAATAAGACTCCCATTCCATTATGTTTTAAGCTGTTTGACACTGCTTTTTGACACTGACACTGCTTTTTGACACTGATGTTTTGATACTGACTCGAAGCCCACCACAGTGGCTGCAGGTTGGAGGCCTAGAATGGGTCTAACTGTGCAAGTGGGCCAACTGTATCATGCTGCTTATGCAGAGCTGTTAGCAAGCTCCTCCCCTACGTCTCGCTCGCCCTGACAAGGGCGGGGGGAAAGCTAGGTGTTGAAAGGATGGGAGGCGGGGGTGTGGACCAGGAAATGCCCATCCCATGCTTCATCCACGTGTGTTTTCTTTAAAAACACAATATATTCGGCTCAGTTCATTTACGTCCGAAAATTGTGACAGACAAGAGGTATGGCGTCTCTCAGGGCGCTTAGGTGAGCTATGTTTCACATGTTTCTATGGGACAGAGAAAATGTGATGTCCTCTCTGTGACCCCAGTGATATTTTTCACAAGTTCATTCATTGTAGATGTACACACATGTGAAAGTTATAATGCTGGGTGTAGGAATATCATAGAACATGTTATGCTGTGGGGGGATACACATATTTTACATCCTAACATCTTTTTTTTTTTTAATCCAGGACAGGTGGAGCCTGGAGCCGGTCCCAAGAAACAGAGGACCTAAGGTTTGGGACACCATGGTCCAGAAGCCGGTTCATCACAGGTCACCTGCGGTCACAGGCCGCGGGCAATTAAAAAGTCCCCAGTGTGCCTGGACAGGAAGTGACATGGCGACCTGGGCTGTCACACATGAGGCGGGATATTTATCCTGCTGGCCGTTGTTCTCATGGAATAGCTCTCACCTTGAGATGAAGCGCGGCACCTAGCAGTCGCATGTTTGTTGGGGGCCATGTTAACCGAGCTCTGCGGTTCCCAGCGGCCGGGATTCGCTTATCACATCACCTCCCTGATAGATTCTGCCAGACCCCGGGAGGTAACAGATTAATTTGTTTAAAGCACAGAATAATACTTTCACTGACCTTGGAAAACCATCCCGCCCGTCTCTCTCTCTGTTTGCCTTTATCTAGGGATAGTTACCAGATACATTATCAGAGAAGAAAAGGTGACAATAAGTCACATTCACTGAGGTAATAATGATGATTCTATCGGTGGGAGTAGTTAAAGAAATACTGTTAGAGTAGAAAAACATTGTGCTGGAGCAAAAATACTTAATCATATATAGTAAATATTGTAATATCTGCCTGTGTCACACTTGTATCCTCTGGGTACCCACATTAACTGGCATCTCTAATATATGTGCAATGGACTGTCATCCCATTCAGGGTGACCCCAGCCTAATGCCCTTGGCCACCTGCGATAGGCACACCAGTGGGCAGGTTAGAAGATGGATGGATGGATGGATGGATGGATGAATGTATGGAGGGAGGGATGGATGGATATATAGTAATCATAAATTAGGAGATTACTCTTCTGCTAGGATTCCTCTTACAATGGTTGTACATTTTCTTCTTTAACCCCTACCTTCATAGGTGACAGTAAGAATTGGCATTTGCCTTAGACCGAGTATCACACTAATCTTGTCAAAATCCAGTTTCAGCTGAATAGCTAAAATCTGTTGAATCTGTGAACAGCTTTTACTGTAAGATATAGTATTATTAGTAACAATCCCAAAACCTAAAAACATACCAAGAAACTGACTCCCACTGACATTCTTTAAATAAGCCCTGACTTTTTTGAGAGATTTCATCTGTCACAAATCCTGTCTGTTTTGACCGAAAGCCCCTCATCTTAAAAGGTATTCTCTTCCAAGCCCTGCGCTAATTCACCTATCCGTCTTTGCACCCACAGTTGATGGGACAAGTCAGGATTGGTTCTTTCGATCCGATATAATAGACCTCCTCTGATTCATGAGATCAGGCTCACAGAAGGAACCGTCAGTCCCATTTGCGCTGAAATGAAGGTCAGACACCCCGTAGCATCCTTCTTGGCGTAAATGACTCTGCCCGACTCTTCTGCTGTTTTGTCCTATGGCAGAGTCGTCTGTAATGAACCGGCAGATTTGGAGGTTTGGATGGGGGCAAATCAAACGCCTCCTGCTGGCGCCTTCGTGCAGCATGGATGACGTCACTTTCCAGTATTGATGATCCACTCCTGGCTTCACAGTGGTTCTTTGAATTAAATTTTGCCCGGCGACCCCCGCATGTTTGTGCGGAATGTGTGGAAGGGGGAGACAAATAATTCCCGCCGGTCTGTGTAGGTGTTGCTATTCTTAACGCCTGACGCACCCTCTAGAGAGAGGGCTGGGTGAAGTTCACACAGCCATGGCAAAAGAAATCAGTCAAATCGAGACAGTTTGAGGCGACATATTTTGAGGGACTTTTGTAGGATATCCTGCAGACTACAGTTTGTTTAAATGACAGGAGAGAAGGTCAATGTGTTACTGCCAAACATGGGCCCCAACGCTGTTGGTCCTGAACAGTGGTTCTGCTCGTTATCGTCTCCGTCTTTGTCTCGAGCCGTGGATCTCGTCTCCCGACTTTTATTAACAATGCCGCCGTCCGGCTCCATCCGTCGCTTTCCGAAGGCGTGGCTGTCAACGTTAATAACATCTCAGGATGCTGGTGCCGTTAATATAAAAGTAGCCACGCTGTGCGTGTTGTCAGGAGGGAATAATGGTTTGCATAATAAATCACCCCGACGCCGATTGAGATATCGAGCCCGGAGGTACGAGCGGTCGGTTGGGCACGGCACCCTGCCCTCTTCACGCGTCCTGTGCTTGATCACTTCAGAAGTTTCGACAGCTAAGTTGGGATGCACCGCAATCGCATCCAAAACACGTTGTGCTCTCGATCTGACACCCAGGGCTCGCGGGTATGTGCAACGTGGGCTGATTATCTTAATTTGTTATAATTGAGTTTTCCAATTTGAAAAGACATTTACCGTGGGAGGTGCCATGAATCAGTAAGTGGAACGAGCCGATTTATCGTTCAGCTCTAATGGGCTCTTGGCTCCAACTCATACAGAATCTACAAGAAGCTGCTCTCCGCTTCCCTGAACAGGAGAGCACGAGGGCTTTAATTGCATGCTTAAATCAAGATGGAGGACAAATCGGAGAACAGCCCAGGCTCTTTATGATCTCTGCCAAAGAAAAGCATAACTGATGCAGATCCGGCACAAGCGGATAAATGAAAACAAGCACTGTTGCAAGGGAAAGAGAAATGAGTTACATGCTTTCACAATTCCTCGCCCTGCAGGAACTTCGCTCTCAGCATGCTACTTGTGATTAATGGTTATGAGGACTGTAGCTAATAAAGGACGTACAAAAAGTATAACAGTAATAATGAGTTATGATTGTTACTGTCGATTCTATTTTTAATGCGGCTGTCATAATAGATGTAGGACAAGGAAAGCTTCTCGACGTATGGACAGTATCTTGCTTGGTGTTGGCCATGGTGAGGGCCCAGCTGTCATGTCCCAAATGCAGCTGGAGCACAGTCGGTCCAACTGCTCAATGTTCCACTTGGAGAAATGCGAAGGGACCCAGCAAAGTGAGAGCACGCTCAGTGATGGAGGGAGCAGATGTGTCTCCAATTAAAATTCGAACCTGACAGACCCGTATGTTGGATATTGATAACATGGATCTATGTGACTCTGTTGTGATGCGATGAATCGGTCCATTCTTTTGCCGACTTTGAATCTGGGGCCACCGTGGGCCACCGTAAGCCCGATCTCCTCCTACATCTACAGGACATACATGCTTAATCCCCGCCCTCAAAGTCAAAATGAACTTTTCTGTCATTGTGCACATGAATAACTCAATGAAGTCGTAAGCTCTCTTAGTTCCAGAATCACACATAATATTAATTAAGAATGAATAATAGAACATGTACCTCTATATGAACATGTACCTCTTTATGAACATGTACCTATATATGTACAAGCATCTCTGAGAGAATCTACATGTGCATTTTAATCATGTAGCATCCTACACCAACTCCCCACTGGCTTGCCCAGATCCAGTCGTATTGACAGTACTGGATTTTTTTTTCTTACTCCACACAGCCTGCTAATTACATCCCACTTAGTATTCAAGATACCTGCTTGTCTCCAGGCCTTTCCCACACAGGACACATCACTAGTGTCCTTTATAGTCAACAAAAAAGGCATGTAGCTACTGTCAGCATTTGTGTCAAGTTGATTCAATTATTACCACAATTTTAAACATTTAAATATCGATTTTTAAGAAGTGTATTCTCCTGCTGAATGTATTTTGTTTATTATACAGACTGACCTGCAGATACTCTGCCCAGCTTTGCTGTCACGCTATGCACTGCATGTCACTTGAGGTGTGCAGCGTGGATCCGCCAGATTCTGGAACTGGGTCAACTGGGCCACTTTTATGTTTGGGCATCTGTAAAGATCTGCCTCCTGATGGAACACCTGCAGGACCTGGGTGGTCCAAGGATCCAGCCAACAGTCATTCATAGTCCAGCCCATGTTGTAATAGTGGAACTACTGTAAATCTGTGTTGAGCTGGTGTGTTGTGTCAATTTCTAACACAATTTCATTTGTCTTTAAGGAAACCTTTCCCCTGTGTTGAGCTGGAAATTTTTCTCTCATCTACAACTCAACTGAGCTAAAGCAGCTGGGCTCTTAATTAATGAATATTTTCTTCTTTAATTAAGCTGTTGTAGGATGTGTGCTGTCTCAGTGGGCAGAGCTGTACCCATACAGCTGTGGGATTGTGGGTCCTGTGTGGATATGCATGTTCCTCTCATGTTTCTGTGAGTTTCCTCCAACGCTCCCGGTCAGTGAATGTCTCTGAAATGTCCCTAGTATGTGGCCAACGATGGACTGCCATCCTGTCCAGCGTGCCCTCCATGTCAAGCACTCAGAATTCTGGGAAATTTTCCAAGCTCACCATGACCCTGCACTGAACATGCTATTATGTAAGACAGATGACTGTACACCTATGGACTGGACATGCAAGGGGGCTGCAAGATTCGTGTTGTACTTCACTCCACTGTCTCTTAAAGACACCAGCGACAACAATACTAATATGTGTCGTGACCCTGGCCTCACTGACAGTACCTAGAGGTTTGTGCGTCACCTTTTAAAGACTCGTGGACAAGCCCTGTCTACAGGAAGCATTACATCAGCTTGACAGCGAGCCAGCCATCTAAGCATTTAAATATTTGTGTTTAATCCAGACAAAGTACTACAACAAAAATGAAAGCAAGCAGGGCCAAACAACTCTCTTTATTTCCCCCAGGGCTACACTTTGTGATTTTGTTATTTTTTTTTACCCAAGTCATTGCCAACAAAAAAAATATAACACTGGCATGGGCTTCACAGTCCTTAATTCAAATTCAGATTAATGCCAGTCGCCCCCACCCCCCCAGACATCAAGCCTACCGCAACGTTATCCCACACTTGAATAAGTTTTATTACTGGGACAGAGGCAAGAACTGTCTCATCAAACAGCCAATTTACTGCTGAGCGGCTGCATCTTCACCATGGTGAAGTTCAAGGAATCATATCTGATTAGGCTAACAGGCGAATCCAGGGGCATCTGCCTTCCTCAGCCTAATTAGAAACGTCTTGCTGGACGCTAACGACCTTGCGTCACGATGAGAGCGGCGGGCTTTTGTACTGGTGCCTCTGTGTGGCTCCTTGTCAATTTTATGGAACAGGGGAAGAATGAATGAAGGAATAAAGAGAAGGAAATATTATGGCATGGAGAAAGGCTCATGAGTCAAGGGGCCTCCTTTGTCATAAATCAAGCCCGCGGGAAAATAACGGAAAAGTCTGAAGAGAGGAAGGTCACACAAAAAGGATTCATTAAAGTAATGGTTAATAGAATTACGCGAAAAGCAAAAAGTTCAAAGATATTAATTTAAAGGGAAGGCAAATAATTTGTTACATCCTTACATCCCTCCCCCCACGCTGAGCTCTGAATAATTATTTCTTTTTACTGTAGCCATTAAATTTTCTTTTCAGCTTTCTATCCTTCTCATTGCTTTCGGTAGAAGGCAGCCAGACGGAGATGTTTGTATCACAGAAGGTTCAGATCAAATGTCTTAAGGACAGAGATTACCCATGGTGATACCTGAAAAACCTTAGTCAAAGATATCAAAGGGTTGTATCGCTGATTGTTATCAGCCAGGTGCATTAAGTGGTACCGGCAAAAAGTCTAAAAATACATTTCCTGTGTAAGCAAGGATGTCACGTATCCTTTTGCACTCCGCTTCCGGTCCCTTAACACTTCACTTCCTGTCCCTTAACACTTCACTTCCTGTTTTGGTAAGGTCATGCACAGCAGCCTGAGGACCTGTGAGCCGGTCCTTCCAAGTGCTTACAGGTTTAATAGCATCTACAAATTGCGCTAACGGTCACTGACACTGTCCTCCAGGGCATCCTTCACCTCACCAATGCACAGAAGTACCTTGATGAATTCAAGGAAAAAATGAACGAGTATCCAGATTTTAATCAATTAACACAAATGATTATGAGCTTGGCTGCCCAGTGCTGGTGCTGTTTATTTACTGGGGGCTGTCCGTTTTCATCTCATACATGGCATTGCAGATTTTTCTGGTCACAAAAATGCCTGTTTAATTAAATAATACAGCAAGACAGCAAATAATAACAATAATTAAAATAATAATACTCCCATCTTCCAAATACCTATTTGGTACAGGGTTATGAGCAGTAAAGGCCACGTACAGACATTAGTAACAATACTAATATTGTACTAGTACTACTACTCAAAGTAATACTACAAATAATTACAATTCAAATAATAATAATAATAATAATAATAATAATAACATTTAGTGAAAATAAAACTCAAGCTGTCATTTTGTGGTACCGACGTATGGTGCATGGTGGTGGGCGGGATTGACCCCCGATTCAGCCCCTGTTCCTTGTCTCCATAGCGTAGCAAAGCATTATAAATGTTCATCTAGTACATCTGCTCAGATCCCATCACCTGCCCGGTTTCCTCTTAATGCCTGAAGTGTTCTTTTCTCCCCCAGCTTTTCTGCTGCCCGTGTTTCCCCACTGCAGTGTATTCACCCCATCCTTGTCCTGCCACCCCAAAAAGGAAACTCTACCCAGTAAATATCTTCCCCATGCACCCCCCCCACCACTTGTGTCAGCTGGCTCTCAGCACCTCATTGGACAAAGAGATCCTCACTTGGCATTTTCGATCTCCTCTAAGAAAAAGCCATGTAATTGAATTGCACAAATTCTGAAATATCATATCTCTTAGCAAAAAGTGGATTGTCTCAGTTTTGACATGAGGAAAATTGTGTGCATCCTGATTGATAGGGGTTACTAGGATTTTATATCCTGGAGTGACACGTAATGTTTTTTACCAAAGCGATCTTCAATTCATTTCTACTGACAATCCCAGGATCCATGCTCCACCCAAGCTAATTGCCACTTTGCTCCCCAACCCCTTGCTGAAGCTCCATTCAATATACAGCAGATAAAACACAGAAGTCAGTTAATTTGCCCTAGCAACAAGTGTTCCCGCTATCTCATAGCTGGATTCATGGCGCAGTGATGAAGAGGCCCTGGTGAATCATCTAGATGTATTGAGCAGGGGGATTGAAACCAGCACCCTTCCACCAGGGTTTGACAATGAGGGGCTCATTGCAGGGGGGTCTTTGCGGCCTTTCACGGCACATTCGCCTTTTATTCCAGCCTATTTTTCTCTCCGCGGTCTGTGGCTAATGCCTGGCAGGCTCCTTCAGAAGCGCTTTAATTAAAAGCGGGCCGCAATAGCGGGCGATCATTAATCAGGGGCGGGGAGCTGGTCGCAGGGGCAGGGGGGGGCGCCTCTCCTGCAACAAGATGGATGGCGGGTGACATCAGCGCCACCGCGTGACAGGATGCGTGAGGGAGAGAGGTCAGCGGATAACAGCTCCCGGGCCAGGACTACACTGCGAAGGCCGGGGTTGCTGGGAGACAGCAGAAGGCCTGCCACCAGTTTATGGCTGGGATGGTGCTCCTACTGAGCTCTGGCTATACTCTAGCACAGAGCGCCGCGCATGTGTTGTGTACGACTGTACGTGCAACTGTAACGAACCCACTTTGCATATGCGATTAGTCGACGGCATACCTTACATTATCTGTGCATTAATAAAGGATGAGCAATGTTGCTTAAATTAATGTATATTATGTTGCACGCTGACGTGCAGAGGATATCTCTGGGATTAATCACAATGCTGACAGGGATGATGACGGCCACGATTAGAAGTATATTACTATAATTGTAATGACAAGGCTCCTCTGTCTTAAATTCAGAACTGTTATCTTGTTGATCTTCCACGTCGAGCAGTAATTATAGGTAATCTCAGTCCGAGGACATAGCAATTTGCGTCATTCTGGTTCAGTGCCCTATAGCCTATTCACCGATTCATCAGAAGTAAAACAGTGGTAGACGGTGCCTGAGAAGAGCCCTGTCATCTGAAGCCAAGCTTTAATAAAGTTTTTTCCTTTCTTTTTAGTTTGCACGAGTTCTCTAGGTAGAGGAGGGAAAGCCGTCCCGTCGCATTGCATCGGATCGAGAATCGCAGTCGGTTTTAATGGGATCTGACCTTTCCGCAAAAGGTGATGCGTACAGATATTTATCACCCCTAAAGTTGAACGCATTGCAGCAGTGCCCACAGCTGCAGGACAGGGACATAAATCCTCTGTCTCACTCACTGTTTTAATCCAGATTGTTCTGGACAGATAGTTCAGGAGGCAGTGGCAGGGGATCATTTTGTGGGAATAGAGACCAAAGGACTCTTCGTTTTCCCATTCACTGGCAACCGCAGAGTCTCGGGTTCTGCTGCATGAGAGACAGCTCATTTTTCCTTTCCGAGGCACTCCGGCATGGAATGTTCCAGAACAACGTTCCCTTCTTACATGTGACCATAGCAATACTGAGAGCCCGTCTGAGAAAGTTAAGGAATTCTTTATCATCACCACAGTCACTACAGAACATTCCCACTGCCCTACCCGAGATGGCCTCAGACACATTCCCAGCACGGTCTCCAGTTTGGATCGTGTCAGAACCCAAACAGCAGCATACTGAGACGAAGAAGCCAGCTAAGGGATTGTTTCAGTTCTTCCATTGCACCATGGAGGGATGGGCGACCCGGGCCGAGCCGTGTCCAGCAGTAGGACAGCTATCAGGCATCCAACACACTCCACACTCGTCTTTTTATCATTCCTCTGAAGAGCTTCCCAGTGCAAACCACAAGTTCCCTGGCAATTTAATGGCTTTCAGCAGTAGGAGTCTGTTTGAGATCAGTCTCCCACTCATTCGTTTTCATTCTGGCAAACAGGGAAACCTTCCCACTCCACAAACTCCTGACAGACTCTGTTGTAGGCGGGTCTGTATGGGTCCATTCAATATGTCCAAAGAGGCTGCATAGCACAAAGCCAATATTATTAAAAAGCATTTGCATTCAGCAATCTAAAATGCTATTTTTGTATGATTAGCCAGATGCTCTTTGCATGAAAACCAAAATCTCCTTCTGGGGTTACCTAAGCAACCCCCGGCACTGACCTTTAAGATGCTGAGATCATTGATTACAAGTCAACATAGGGAAACTGAGCTCTCAAGAGTTTCATTTATGGAAGAAAAAAAAATCTGGAATGAAAGCGACATCTGTGATGTGGTTTCTGCTTAGAGAAGAAGAGGGAGCCCAGCCAATCGAAGGCAGTTGTGAATATCTAACATGACACTGTCACGCATCTGTCATCCGTGATGGAACATCAGCTGGCTCCAGTGGTTGGGTTTGCATGGAATTCCTACAGTCTACCAGAGCAGTAAAATTCTCAATATGTTCATAAATTATGAACTATTCCAGTTTCCCCAGAACTGAGCTGACTTCCCGTAGCATCTTCCCTATTGAATCTCTCATCAAAATCAGACCCTAACCCTTCTGCTAGTGGAGGGAAGATCAGGAAAGACTAGGGAATAGGACGAGCGTAGATGAGGAAAATGTCAAATGAACCTCAAAGCTGATGTAAAGGTCACACTGCCTACTCAAGCCACAGCCACTTATGGGAGACCGTATCTTGAGTGAATATTTCATGATGTTTTCGAGGCAAGCTAATCAGCCATCGTGAGGAAGCTTCACCCGATGAAGTTGTCCATTTCATATTATCTACGTAACACTGGCCAGAGAAGGAACCTCCAAAACAGAACAGGCACTCTCTGCTGTCATCTCTCTCAGTCTGTCTTTCCTGCTCACTTCCTTCCATATATTTTTCTGTCAGAGTAAGAATTCAAGAATGCCACAAGTTCTAGAACATTCCAGCTTCTGCAAATGTTTTCCCATGATACAGCCATATTGATACTAAGAGAGCCCAATGTGTCTATGTAGTGCTGGAGGTATCTACCTGTTACCTTCCACACAGTCTCCCACCACAATCTGCAGAAATTTATCTCCCCCTTGCTGCGCTAACATTTCGGTTATGCACATAGACCGGGCCGCAGCCTGCTGTGGGCAAGAGCCAAACCCATAACTGAGTTTGAGGGGAAGTGGATTGAGGAATCCCTCCAGTCTTTAGGTTGTGTATTTTTCCTTTGACTGTCAGGAGATATTTATTTAATGAGACTGAGTGAGTCTCGTTTTCATGGAATGGACTGTGTTTTTTATTTGTGTACGATAGTGATAACGTTGCGAAGAGAAGCTGAAGATGACTGACAGGAAAACAGGAATAACAAATAGCTAAGGAGTGAGCTCTGTGTCAAGCCTCTTGACCTTCTTGGTTGGTTCAGGAGTAGCAGAATTGCCTTGCACCAGAGGGATGATGGTTCAAATCCCACACTCCATTCTCACACATTCTGGGTTGGTTCAGGAGCTGCAGTATTGTGTCGCACCTACAGGGTTGACGGTTGACGGCACTTGGAAGATTTATAGATGACTTTTTTGGGGATACTTCGAAAGGAGTTCAGCATGCAAAGACACCCTTTAGAGCAGCGTTTCCCAAATCAGTCCTTGCAGATGCACAGTGGTCTATATCTTTGGTCCCTTCAACCTTCCTTCCAGGTAGTCCACATTTTTGCTGTCTCCTGGCTATGGGAACAAAAATATGGACTGCCTGAGGGCCCCTGAGGACCGGGATTATGAAACACTCCTTTAGTCCAGCAAATAGTTAGCATAAGAGTTAGCTTCAGTCTTAAGTATTAAATAATGATTATTTGTCTTTATGGAAAAATAAACCATAATGCTTTTACAAAATGTGCCTTATTATTTTGTCTATCATTTATGCAGATTTATCAGGTCATACATATATTTGCGGTGATTATATAACATTCTGTACTCACCCGTCAGGCCCACAGACCTCTTCATGACCTCTTACAAGTTCCATGCGATGTCTGACCAGAAAAGTGTTATGTTAGACTCGAAGAAATGCCCACTTTGCATTTGTGTTTCTGTGGCCCAGATTGTGGGCTTATGTGAGAGGTTTTAAGATTTGTTTTTAGGAATTGACATTTGAAGTCAAATGTTTTAATGGATGTTTTTTTTTTATTTATTTGACAGAGCAGATGAAGCCTTTTGTTTCATATAACTCTGAAGACATGCAAAAGCAAGTACTATGCTTTCTGCCACAGACCTCAGATACAGGCCTTGTAGTATTATTTAAAATGCTGTCCAGAATTATCGTCTCTAATATTACTGAAAACTTTGTGACAAAGGATGTTTTGCCCCAAAAGCAAAGACGATGGTTTGCAAGGCAAAAAAAAAAATCTGAATGGAGAATTGAAGAAGTCGTTTGCAGCCGGGGGTCACTAAGACTGCAAAACTATAATTAGATGCTACCTCCAAGGTCTTTGGAAGTCTTGCCAGAGGAAGGGCTTGGCGGTCATCAGGCAACAAATGTAAATGCCTGCGGTTTGCCAACACCAATGGAATTTTGATTGGTACAGGGATCAAGGGTCAGGTGAGACACAAGCTTCCTGGAAACAGATACCAGAGGTGAGTTTTACAAAAAGGGGCTTGGCCATGCAGGAAGATCACCACTGTGAAGTATAGGGATGGAGCTGTGATGCTGTGAGGCTATTTTTCTTCCCAAATCCCTGGAAGCCTTGTTAGGATACGCAGCATCACGGACTTCATCAAATACCAGGAGATTTTAGCTCACAATCCGGCTGCCACTGCCAACAGGATCAAACTGAGTCATGGCAGGATCTTCCAGCAGGACAGTGATCCAAAGCATACTTCCAAATCCACACAAAACTGCCTCGCTGACAGCAGAATGAAGCTTTGGTAAAGGCCATCTCAAACCCTGACCTGAACCCCATTGGGAATCTGTTGTGTGGGCTGAAGAAAAGAGTCTACAAGTGGGAACCAAGCACTCTCCAGGATCTGCTGTCTTGGATCCAAATGGAGGACGATCAGTATTTATATGTGGTCTATATTTTTTCTCGTCGGAGCCATGGTATCACAATCGAACATAATTTGTCACATATCATGTTTCTGAGCGTAGCAGACATTTCATAAATAACAAGAATTTTTTCCGATATTTTTTGAGCATATTGATTGAGGATGCCAATAATTCTGTGGGGCCTAGTAAAAGCCTTTTAATGTACATGCTTACGCGGGTACACACTGGATTCGATGGAATCTAAGGATTCTCTAAAATGCAGCTTTAAGTTTTGTTTTTGTGCAGAAGAAATGTATAAATTGCAAAGCGGGAATCATTTTTGGACGCCACTGGCACCGGTGGACTCGGCGTCAGTGTCGAGCTTCCTGGACCAGGGTGTTTATTTTACAGGTCTTCCTGAACAGAAGGTGCAGAATGAATTTAAGTCTGGCCTCAGTCATAGAGTTCCATCCATCCATCCATTTTCCAAACCGCTCATCCTACTGGGTCGCGGGGGGTCCCAGTCATAGAGTTAAAATCAAAAATTTAGTGGCTAAATATTCGGAACAAAAGATTGAGCATTTATATACCAGAAAAAATAACTGTCAGTGCCCGGAGCTTGGTGTTAGGCAGACTCATTTACTGAGCAGCTTCACTTAACATCCGACACACATATCAAAGCGTAAAATTGGTTCAGTTTGCCTGTGGTGTGATTACGGGAGAGAATGGTGCACGACCATAGATGTGACTTCAGAGAGTTTTACATAGAAAGCCATGCACCCAAAAATAGATAATGTGCCCGCGACCCCCAACGCAACCCCCACAGGAGTCAGTATTTTAACACGCTGCAGTGGAAGTCAGCCTGAGAGAAACGCAGGGCATTTACTACGGCGACACACGCGTACACTTTGGCCATGAGAAGGTGAGAAAGAAGAAGGCCAAGTCTGTCTTATGCTCCTGATATCAGGCCCTTCAATCTGAGTGAATGTGCTTAATAAATTATGTTACATTAGATCCTATGGAGAGGAGAGGAGATACCGTAGCATTTGGTTATGGAAAGAGGAGATGCATGAGGTGATCTACATAAGCTAATTAATGTTAATTTGTGCATATAAACAAACATACATATCTATACACACACACAGACACACAGACACACGCACATGTCGGGTAAATATATCTTTATGGGGACCGCTCATTCACACAGGTTAGTAATTATATCTTTCTGGGGACTCTCCATTCATTTCTATGGGGAAAACACTAATCCCAACATGACAGCCTTAACCCCTACCCAGCCCTAACCTTAACCGTAAGTAACCAAACAAAAATACTACACAAGTTTTTTGTTTAGAGTCATATACTTTTGTAATATTGAGTTTCCCCTTGAATAGTACAGGGAAATGGTCCCCACAACATCAGAATAAAAGATTTTTATCACATTGTGGGACCTGAAATATATCCGACCAAGAAACGAAACATCTGTTTTCTTCTGTAATAGCATAATAGTATTGTCACATGCCTTATTATTTTGCCTAGTTATATAATCATAACAGTTTGGAAATACAAATTAAGAAGTTGAATATGTGGGTAAATCTGTAATGCATTTGTCCAATATAATTTACATTTGATTTACATATGATTTATGTATGATTATATGATCTAGTTAAACATTCCTTAGCAGTAATGATTAAATGTTCATTGTGGTTAATACATATATGTACATCTGCTGAATGGAACAGTCAGTTAGAGTTATGTCTCACCAGATGTACTTTCAATGTGTTTTTGTACTTAACAGCATTAAATCCCTTTTTTTTTTTAATTTAGTAACACCATAAAAGCCTGCAAAGTAAGCGTAGCCGACCTTCACACAGCAGTGATGGCTAACATATTCCGTCAGGCTTTCCCACAAACGGTCACAGCCCACCGCCTCTCTTCTGCCGCCGCCACAGGGGTCCGTCTTCAGCCTGCCTCTGAAGTGTAATGTTTTCTGCCCGCGCACCGCCATCGCCGCGGCGTGCCAGAGCGGCCAGGCCAATCACAGAGCTCGTGGGGAATCACAGGTCCTGGGTGCTAGGACCGCCCCCTTTGTACTTCCACAAGAGCCATTGGAACTGTCACACCCAAGCTCAGTTGGGTCCAGGATTGGGCCTGTGATATTATGTTCCTCAAGCTCAATGGAGATCAAATGCAGATCTAAATGGTGCCCCTCTTTGTGGGAAGCCCTCCTTTTCCCAAGCTCCATTTTACAGCTATTATAAAGGACAATGGCAAAGGCCACTGCCTGAACCTGATTTCCTCTCAAAAATACTGGAGAAAAATATAAGCCCCCACTGCCTTTAGCCCACACATGAGTGCAGAGATGACTGCAGCAGTCCTTCCCCCATCTTACTGGAAAATACAATGTAAAGGATCATAAGAAGGTGGGCTGCTTGGTACTCTGCGTGCAAATCAATTTATTGCAATTAAATACTGTGTTCGAGTGTGAGGGGAACCAACCTGTTTTCTTTATTATTTTTTTTAAAGACAATTATTGTTGCAGCATGTAATGGCAGCTCACGTTGTGACCCTTTAACGGCATCGTGAATGCGCCCTCTTTTTCAGTAGCCCTTTGAAAGAACCCGAAGCGATTTTGAAGTTATCGATTTTCCCGGGCCCACTGTGAAATTGAACTGCCACCGGTTCCTGTAAGACTGATATGATATCGATTGCTGGCGAGCTGCCCTGTCGAGGCCCCGTTTACGCCCTGTGTGTGACGCTCCTTCCTGTTAACAACTTCATTCACTGGAATTTCCAGTGGGAGTTTGATAAACTTTTTCTTGTACCTGTGGGCACCGTTTGCCCACCCCGAGTGCAATATTTCCATGTCGGCGTGCTAATATGCGTCTGGCGCCTCTACCCACATCAATTAGCCCGGGCTGCTTGTACAGACATCGACTTCGGAAAGGAGGAGGGAGGCTGACAAAATGGATGTTAAAAAAGGTCATCAATTACAGCCGCTTTTTAAAAATGGGTCCCTGCGATCAAGGGTTTGGCCAGAAAATCCAGACAGTGGGTGGCATCTTATTTGCAGGAAGTCAGGCAGACAGAGAGGCCGTTTGATAGGCTGCAGTCACAGGCTGTGCGCCTCAGACTTTGGGCCTGGGTCCGGAGATGCCTACAGTGGATGTGTGAGAGGTCTGAGCCTCTGTGGGTGCGTCTGGAAGTCAGGGCGACGAGCCACAATGATCCATGTAACAGGGAAGCATGGAGCTGCAACTGCACTATGGAGAATCTACACCGATGGCTGGCACAGCGTTGGCACCATCGAAGCAGATGTACTGATTACGGAGAATGAGGAAAAAAAGCACCATCTTGGTCAAGAAAGGCAGCCAGTGTGAGACAGGGACAAATGAAATCCCAGCAGGCACTACCAGGCAGACGGCAGGACTCCGGGCCCCGTTGCTAGGAATGGATGGGAAAAAAAAAAAAAACACAAACAGAATTGCAGCTACATTGTCGCCAATGATTGTGGTCACCTGACCCCGCCTTTAACGACAGCCCCGCCCCTCCCCGTCCCACAGAGCCATTACCAGGATCTGCCGCGGAGTCGGTCACCTTTCACGAGGATGAGGAGGAACTAGAGAAACAAACACTGCAAGGCGGTGGGCCGCCCCCCCCCCAGCTCCCATCCCGTTCGTGCTCGTCACGCGCTTGACTCACAGTATCCATGGGAATTTTCTTAGAATCGCGTGCAGCTGCCGAGAGAAATATCTTTCGCAGAGTGTTCCGGCGTCACCGTGCCACCCTTGAAAGCGGCGCGGCGGACGGGGCCTGTGCGAGGAACGTGGTTAGCAGGCGATTAGAGAGAGAAGCGCATGGAACACAGCCTTTAATGCACAGCCTGTCTCAAAACACCAGCCTCTCTACAGAGACCAAAAAAACCAGCCAGACTCCATTTTTTTTTGGGAACTGTTTCGTTTAATGCCGTGTGGGGAACGGCTTCTCATCCTTGGACAGACAGAGATCACCGATAGAGACCAGAATCCCCGTGGCGATTCTAACGTGCCTCTGCAGTTATACGTTACAGAAATGCAGCTATGTTTTATTCTGTTATAAATATCCTAGTTATTGTCGTGTCCCTTTCTTTTTTCCCCCCAGTGATTAAATTGTTGCGAGTAGGCAATAGAGGGGGCGCTTCTTATCTCTTCTGCTTAACACCGTGTCATTCCGCCGCCTCGGCTTTAATCTTTCACAGCAGGAAGTGCAAAGCGCCAGGTCGGCCCCAGGACCGATGTGGGCCCCTTCGGCCCCTGCCTACCCCACGGCCGCTTGCGGTGGCCTGACCTTCGTCTTCCTTTACCTTGGAAGAAACAATTCAGAAAATAAATTAACCTTTTTCCCCTATTCTCTCTCCCCCACCACTTGGTATTTTCGCTGTTTAGGAGCATGAAAACAGAAAAGGTGCTGGGGTGGAGGGGGGGGGGGGTGGAAATCCTTTCCAGTAGAGAAAGAGAGAATAAAATGAGATAGCGGGCGATGGTGGCTGTGTGATTCCAGGTCGCACTGGGGTTCTGTCCATCACGGTCAGCTCTCAGGCTTATCTAGCAAACCCGTGACTCCGGCTGATTGGGGTTTCTCTGCTACCCCTGCTTTGGGGATGACAAAGACTCAGAGAATTAGGGAATTCTGGGAAAAAATGCTCAGGCAAATGCCAATTTGGAGAACTAGGGAGTTTTTGAATGGAGCGTTACGGGAATCCAGCACTCAGCAGACCAGATTTATTTGTTTGGTTGGGCTAGCTGATGCTCTTATCCAGAATGACTTATATTTTCACGCTTTTGCACATTCATATAGACTGATTTTTACCATCTGGGCTCGGTTAAGCACCCTCTTCAAAGCTAAGATGGAGGTTCTTTTCTGAGTTTTTGAAACGAATACTTATTCAACAGCAGCACCATGAACATGCGAGAGAGACACAACTTCATACACCATCAGAGAGATTCAGGCAAAGCGCCCCTTTGCCATTTAAGACTTTCTTTGATGCACAGTTTCAGTGCTTTTGCTGAAAGTTCTTTGGTCCATTTACGGTCCGGCACAGAACAAAGGAACGTGAAACTAGAGAGGGAAACACTGAAACGTTCCCAATAATAACAAATTATACTCATTCAAATAAACAGTCACCCAGATTTAACATTTGGGAAGTTTAGGTTATGCAGGGATGTGATTAAAAACCATAATTGCATAGTTGGGTATAAATACCCCCCCTGCAGATGCTCGGCTGCGGGCCGACTCCGCACTCCGGGCTGGACGGCATGGACACTCTGTTCAGACCTGCCTCATTAGCATTCCCATGTGTGATCTAGACCCAAGCCGCCCGCCCGCCCGTGCTCGCTTGCTCGCTCGCTCCCTCGCCCACTCATCCCACTGCCAGCCGCAGCCTCCCCCATCGCCTTTTTCCAGCTGAGGGTAGTAAATCTGCAGGATAGGGCCCCTGCCTGCTGAAATCCGGCTGGTAACACCGGCCGATATGCCTCGCCTTGGGCCAGCAGCCAGGGGGCGGAGTTAGCAAGCGAATAGAAAAGGTCTCTGGGCCAGTGCTGGGTTGCACTTAGGTGTGTACTGGTATGGGGCTTTGAGTGGGGGGGGGGGCTTGCTTCATCATCTTACTTGACAAGGTGTTACAGCATGGGAATGAGGAGCAGTGACAGACTTACAAGTTCCCGGCCCAGAGCCGACCATAGAGCCAGCGTGTGGCCGACATGACGAGACATGGACAGGATGACTGACGAATCTGCTGCATCACTGCAGTTACCTATAAGGTGCCCCGAGCACATTATACACATTCATGCATTGGGGATAGGTGGATAGATTTGGGCATGCAAGTGATGTTCTTCTAGCCGTCCAACAAGATATCAGCGACTTTCAGGAGAACAGAAGAAATTCTTCATATTGTATTACTGCTAATTTGCATATATTCTGAGCAAATATACAGTTCGCACCCAGACAAATATCTTTAAACATTGTCTTTGGCTCTTTTGCACAGTAATGCATATATAGATAAAGATAATGAATAATGCTTAACACTCATTAACACATATAAAAATGCATATTTGGGAAGCGCTCCCCCCACACATCATGCTCGCAGTGTTTTCCTTGGGTTGGGCCTAGGAAGAGCTGGCAGGCAGGAAAAGTGAGCTCAGTCTGTTCACTGAAAGACTTGTAATGGTGCTTTGGGGTTTGAGGGTTGGTGGCCAACTGCTGCATTCAAAATGCATCATGGGATTCTGGGGGTGTCGTTGATGCCACAGCTCTCACATTGGAATCCTCCTGTCCGATTGTTTGGCCCTCCTCTTTCCTGAGCAGCTCTGAGCGTTAGGTTCCCAGGGGAGCCCGAAATGTAGGGCACCCCCTTTTTATACACTGTTTGGAGAAGGTGCGGCCCACAGGAAGCTCTAGGGTCAGGATCCATCCCCTGCTCGGCACCTTTACCTCTGTAATTTACAAAATAAGGTCCTACCGAATGAGACATGAGTATAATAGATTATTCCATAAATCAAGAGCGCCATTTACAGACTTTTGTGCACTTAACAATTTGTACTAAAGTAAGACCATCCATCATCCATAGCCTGATATCCGTTGCCCTGACGCTCCCTTCAGAGAGTCCGACTCTGTGGGATTACTGGAAGTTATGTGTCATTACCTGAGCAAGGTAGCTAACAATGTGCAGCCTAATAAGATTCCTGGGGTGCAGTTTACCATGTGAAGAGTGACAAGCCCACAAGGGAGCCCCATAGAACTCTGGCAGAGAGAGCGTTATCGCAAAATGCCTTGTTTCTCGTCTCTGATCCTCAGAACTTAAGAATCAAAGAGAGTCCTCGCCTCCGTGTGACTGGGTGTGTGTTCTTCGATTAGATGCCAGGAGATCCAAGATCAGTTCATCAACCTCCTGGGAGTGTGACGCGGGTTTGCCCTGGCTCTGTTATGTCCAGTTTGAGATGTGTGCAGCCCTTGTGATAAAGAGTGCATTTTTTAACTGCACTCTCTTGGCAAAGAAATTAGCCACGATCAATACGGAGCAGTGTGTTTGTTGCTCTCTATTCTTAGACTGAGTGACTAAGCAAATGCCTTTAAACTGCAGCCCGTGTCTGTGTCTAGAATTTACATAGATTCAGAATGTTAGATTATAAATACTCTTTTATATCTACATATATGTTTGCATGTTCCTTGCAACGGGTTGGCGTCCCATCCATGCTTCTTTCCTGCATTGCACACATAGCTTGCAGGATTGGCTCCAGCACTGTATGACCCAGCAAGTCGGTCAAGTAGGAATAGAAAATGGATGGATGAAATTTCTAAACAATCTGTACCCTGTTCATCACAGGTTACTTAGTTATTTCATATTAAGTCCTTTTTATATAATATACAGACCATCTATACTATGCCCCTGTATATACGAAGTTACCACTGTATGCACTGGTTGCACAAAATTTTGTACCCATTATTAAAAATGTAAATTTACTGACAATGAAAAGTTTAAAGGTTATTGCAAAAAATGCATGATTGCACCGTGAGAAGGACAGCCGACAGGTGCGTGAGGCTAGTCTTCGAGGCAAAGATGCGCAGCCGACCCAGGCCAAGACTTTTAATATTAAAGATGTAGTTTGCACTTACAATAGCAAATATTACATATCACTAATATTATACTGTATTTGTTTTTAGTATCGTTGAGAGTGTCTGCGACCTTTCAGGAAGCTCCAAACATAATTGTTGTTTAATTGTTCCCGGCCAGCGCACGAATGTCAAATTCATTCTTCTGGAGGGGCAATTCTGTGTGTGTGTGTGTGGGAACATATCGGCCTACGTTTGAAGTCGTATACGCAGGTTTAAATGGCTCAAACATTCAGCATGATTGCTATTTTCACCATGTTCCAAGCAGAGAGTTACAGTACGTCCGCGTGCAGATCAAAGAACAGATATGAAGTGATAGGTATTGTTTTATAACTCTAAGGGTGCGTGAGCTGCTGTATTGCCAGCAAAGCCACGAATATTAAGAGTGCCCTGATGTGTGTTTGGCTGAAAGCTGATTACTGAAAATAATATATCAAAGTGTGTTTACAAAAGCTTTCCTGGGCACCAGTGCAGTATCAAATGAAGTAAGCAATGTTTGTATTTTTCTTTTTCAGACTTAGAGGCACTGTTAAATTATTTCAAGCTTATATTAATTTTTAGGGTAAAGATTATTCCATTTTTCATTTGGTATCAGCAAATTTATTTAGACTTATAATTTCCGTGAAATAGTCATCTAATTAGCCCAGTGGAAAACGATGTAAGCCAACAACACACCTGTATTACAGTATGCTATTTTGGCTAGATTTGAAATTTTCTTCTGGGTGGTGTAATTCAAATTTCCTGAACCCTTGAACGCTTTGTGCAATCCATGGTACTTGCACTTTGGAAATTTCTCCCTGGAGAAAATGTGACAGATGTTAGCATACAAATATGATATTTCGAGCACAGACTTAGAAACAGTTTTCGAAACTCTCTGGAGAGTCATCACAATGGTCTCGTTAACAACAACAACAAAAAAAAATACATAGCAGCCTGAAAGATTGTCTGCACGGGGCTATTACAGAGAGTGTTCTCTGACTAATTATCGGAGAGTGTGTTTCCCCTGAAGGCTACGGAACACCTTTAAACCACATATTTACAAAAATGTGACTGCAGAATATTTCTCCGTACTCTAGAAATGGTCCCTGTTTTTGCTCTGCGGTAATGCCATACAGTGAATGAATAAAATGTAAACAGAAATGAATAGAATTCTACCTGAGGTTCTGTTCCTCTGGAGAACAGCCTGGGTATAAAAATGTAAAGCAAAAAAAAAAAAAAAAAATACCCTGGAAAGAGATATACTTATAATGTCTGACAGGAGCTTGCCAATATCAAGCAGTGCTTTCATTGGCTTTGTGGATATAGGATCAAGTAAACAAGTTGACTATTTAGAGCCTGCAAGTGATGTAGTCAATTCACGCTGCCTAACAAGTGCAAATGACTCAGGCCATTCAATATGTCTGGCAGCAACATCAACAGCAGACAAGTCACAGACCTGTTGGCTGTTAGCGATTGGAGACCGGGTTCAATTCTGCTCTCTGCTGTATCTCAAGGAACCTGACATACAGTTTACATGTCTTAGTGTCTTAAATCACTCAATGCCACTTATAAGTTTGATTTCTGGAGTAGTTCAGGCTAATTACAGCATTTCCCCCTCAGGAGGCGAACTGCTAAGCTGCAGATTAGAGCTGTGGTGAGCGAGGGCAGAGTATTAAGCAGCTAACATTAACTTCTCCAATCCAACATGGTTAACCTGCAGTACTAGTCAAGGTTACTAAGTGGTGCAGGTACCTGCTGGCAGTATAGCTCACTAACCATGGACAGAAAATATTTGGTTTTGTCACTATCGAGATTCAGAATTCAGGGGCAGATTAATCTTAATAGCAACAAAAGACATTTCCTCTTCTGAAGCATTTATATTTTGACTTTCTTGAGCTTTTCCTAATATGTTAAAATAAAGCACATTTTGTCCTTGATAAATATTGTCATCGGTAGCCTCATATTATATTCATCCATTTTCTGCTCATCCTGTTCAGGGTCCAAGGCTGGGAACGACACCACTCACGTCTATGGGCAATTTGGCAACTCAAGTTGAACTAAGTATATTTTTTGCGTGGGGAACTGGAACCCCCAGAGGAACCCCCATGACAACACAGGGAAAACATAAAAACTCCACACGTACAAAGCTAGGACAGAGACTCAAACCCTGGTGCCACAGGTGTGAAGCACTACCTACCGTGCCGCCCCTTTTGGGTGTATCAAAAGTACCAGCTTTGACATCAAGGTGTCACCAAGCCTAAACATTTATCCATTCGCTTTTTTCCCCTTTTCTTTTGCCTGCATGCATTATGTCAGTCTTGTTTCTCCTCATTTGTCTTTGTTGGAATGACTATCCCTGTAACATCTTCAGAAGGCCTTGGTTGCTGTCCTCCACCTGACGGGGTTAGACATTGCTGAAGGTGTCCTCTTTATCTGCGCTGAGTGCCTGCGATTTCCTCCTTCCGTCTTTGTGGCTGAGATGCAGAATCCCGTTCCTGCTCTGTGAGTCTCTCCCCCGTCCCAAAGCTTGTCTCCTGCCTGCATCGAGCAGGTGACAACGTGGCACTCTCTGCTGTAACAGCGCCGTGCGTTTCTGAGGCTTTGAATCTCAGCGTGTTCTCAAAGTGTCATTTTGGACGAGGAAACGAACGGCGGCACTGGCGCTGTGCTGGGGTGGTTATTATGGGGTGGTTATTATCCAGGTTCCGGAGACACAAGTCTCACCAGTTCGGAGAGGGGAACAGGCCTGGTTGGCCAGTGAGGAGCTGTGTGTCGCGGCCTCATCTGGGTTCTCATCCGAATCTCCGCCATGTCCTTATCTCCACCGCCAAGTGGCCTCATTCTCAGGCCTATTTATCATGCCAAGAGCCATCACTGACCTTGAAGGGGCGTCGATCCCCTCACTGCCCCTGTGATTTTCGCCCCCCCAAGCCCTAGCTCAGACCACTTTACTTCACACGGGTGGGGGGTGAGAGGGGTGGCAGGACTGGTGTGTATGAGGTTTGCTTGCCATGTTGGAGAAACTCCACAGGAAACCAGGTAGGGTTTCACAACGTTTCATTACATGTGCTAGGATGAAATATGCCGTAACGTAAAGTGACCGTGCAAATCATGAGCTACACTGGCTGTTTCGGGACCTACTGACTGGAACGTATTTGATTGAATTAATGAATGAGGTGCTTTGGACCCAGAGAATTCCCGTCCTTAAGGGCATGACTGATTTATTGCCAGGAAAACAAAGTCACCCCTTTATAACTTTCTTCTAATTTCATCATGTTATTTCCCAAGCCAGCTAAACATTTATGAAATGCACTAAATGTAGGTACACAGACTCATCCATGCAATTATGAAAAATAAAACAAAAAAACATACAGTCTTGTGTCCGCCATATGTGTCTTAATCAATACAAACTGAAATTTTGTATATCTTCTACATTTTCTTAAAACAACATAATTTTTTTCTCTAAATATTTTTAAATGTGTTCAAATGGTTGCCATTAGTCAAACATTGTGTGTAATGGGGCAGTAAATCAAACCCAAAATTAATTAGGTGACCTCTCATGAGCTGGACAGAAACCCTAAAAATAATCCAGGAACCCATTTCAGTCTCCATCCAGTTTGGATGAGAAAATCGCTAAGATAACGGACACATCACCCATCTCCTTCATAATGGAAGAATGTCAATTGAAAAGATGTGATGCAGGTTTCAGCTGAAATGCAAATGAGCTTTCCTCAAAACCTCAAATCCGATGGCCAAACATTAACCGCCCTTCCATCAGCTGCCTGGGGCTGGTAGCTCCCATGACAAAAGAGAGGTGATTTTCCCTCCCTGATTAACCCGCTGATTTAGAGGGGAAAAAAAAACATGAAATCCAATCGATTACACGGGGCGACCTGGAAGAATTCCGATGTTCCGTGTGAAAGGTAATGAAGATGAATGGCGAGGGATTCTGCCGTGACTCCAACCGGCAATAGCGTTCGGCTCCCTGGGGCATGCAGGACAGGAAGGGCTGCACGCTATGAAGGTGCCTTCAGGAACACATGCAGGCTAAACTCATATCTAGGTTAACTCGGTTTTATCTGTGCTTTATTTCTAAGCATGGTAGCTCAAAACTAGGAATAATAAAACCATTTAACCCCCTCTTTATTTATCACACCCTGAGCATTACACATATTTTATCAGTGAACTTACATATATATTCTACCTCAGCCCTACATTATATGTTTTACCTGGTTATTAGTTTGCAAAATCTAAAGCGAATGCTAGGTACAATAAAGGGGATCTATTTTCTGAGCAGGAAAAAAAAAACATTTCACAAAAAACTGGAGCTGCAGGTAACACGCTGGCTGGTCTGCAGTGAATGCCCTGGAAACTGGAGCACATGAAGGGTTGTTATAGCAGAAAGGGTTATAGCGTCACTGTCAAGGACCCTTCTCGGGGGTGACCGGGGTGCCTGATCGAAATGAAAAGTTTTCATTTTTTTTTCTGCCAGTTTTGGATTAAAGCAGAGTGAGATGTACCCAAGCAAGAGCGGAGAATATATGGTGACAGACTCAACATCTGACAAAGAGGAACATCACAGCACCCTTTCTGCCTGTGGTCGCCACCAGTCATAAATATGGTCTTTCTCAACAAGCAGGTAGTGCTTTTTTACTCAAGTCATGTCAAACTTCAAACTCCCTCAGGCTGAACACAGCGTAATGACTGAGGAGCAAAAGAGGCAGAAAACCCCGGAGGACACTTGAAAGGGCCACAACAGACCTTTGGAACACAAAACATGAATGCTGTATATGTGTAATAGCCCTTTATTCTATATCTATTAATGTTTTTTGCTTCAAAGGGTCCGTGGAATACATTTTGCATCGTTTCGAAACCAGGCGACATCTTTGCATGAGTGAATTTTAAACAGGGGGGGTCAATGTCGCATCGGTCCGCCCCTCTCCGTCCCATTAGCAATTCTAGAGATTCTAGGATCTAGAGAAAAATTGATTTTCTCATCTATCTCCAAGCGCTGATAGCAAAGGATTTCATGCTGCTGGAAAAATCCATTTTTAAGGACGACTTCATACGTTATGCAAGAGGGTCCTCATGGCACACGGCTCGAAGAGGGCCTGCAATCTTGGTCCCCGCAGTTCGGGGCCCCTTGGCTGCAGTGTTAATTTTTCAAGATGATCAGTCTTGGCTCCCAGGCTCCTTACGGTGCTATCTGGTCCAATTCAGCTTGTCCAGTCTCTCTGACGTCTTCATTCGGATGTCTGATACAAAAAATAGCCCCTTTATTTAACAGCAAAAAAGCATATTTGGGTAGCGGTGGGGAGTGTGAGCGGTGTCGGGACAATGGGAAAAGTACCATACGGACAATAATCACTCTGGGAAATGAATTTTAAATGTGCTACAGCAACATCTGAGAAAGCAGCAGGGTGGGGGATTACTGGAGATAAATGTAAATAAATTCATGTACAATTAATTAAGCATGATACGTTCACCGTGCTTCACTTCCACAATTTAGCTGCCTGTCATTCTTAAGAGTAACAGTAGATATGCTTGGAATATATGTATAAACACAAACCCTGCCATGGACTGGCATTCTGTCCAAACTGCACCCCACCCCTTTGCCCCGCGCAGCCTGAGATAAACTCCAGACTGCCCCACAACCCTGTCCAGGACTAGTGGAGGGATTTATTTATAGATATCTGAATATCCTCTTCCCTGATTTTTCCATTGCAAGGGGTCATCACCTAAAAGTCACCTAAAGGGGCCACCAGCAGAAATCCTTCCTGTCGTGTTTTAGAAGCGACATCAGTGTAGATAAATATTCGCATTCATGGTCCCAGTATGGAATCTGCTATAGTGTTTAATGCGAGGAATGCCAGGCTGGTTAGTCAGCACTCACTGCAAACAATCAGATCATTATGAAGCTTCTTTAGGTTCAACATATCGCGACGTAGCAGTAATCAGTGCTGAAAAGTATGACCCAGTTTGTAAGGCTCAAATAATTTGTGATTTATTGGCGATTAGTGATTGTGATTCAGTGGCGATTGACCCCCTTGCTCCCCTGGCTGAACATCTCCAGGGCATCCCATGCTTCCTGGATTAGCTGTCATTGTAAGCCGATGGATGGACTTGCACATGTTAACCCTGCATGGGAGGGGGAGCTCAACTGTTTCTAAATGCATTTTTTTATGCATGTTTTTTTTCTACTTGCACAATTATTTTAGTTATACATACATATATTTTTCACAATAAAGAGTGCTATTTTTTTAATAATTTTTTTTGGGGGGGACAACCCTCAGATGGGGGGGGGGGGGGACATGACCCCACCGTCCCCGCCAGGATTTACACCCATGGTGGCACGATGGTTTGAGCCGGTGGCGTAAAGTTCTGAGTCATGCCT
>JABFEA020000038.1:22091982-22108193 GCA_019775915.2 Cyphomyrus plagiostoma
ATGATAGGTCTGGGGCCCCCGTGATAGGTCTGGGGCCCCGTGATAGGTCTGGAGGCTGATGATAGGTCTGGGGCCCCCGTGATAGGTCTGGGGCCCCGTGATAGGTCTGGAGGCTGATGATAGGTCTGGGGCCCCCGTGATAGGTCTGGGGCCCCGTGATAGGTCTGGAGGCTGATGATAGGTCTGGGGCCCCGTGATAGGTCTGGGGCCCGATGATAGGTCTGGAGGCTGATGATAGGTCTTAGGGGTTGATTATAGGTCTGGAGGCAAAAGTATTTGGACACGTGACCATTATACCTACAAGCACTGTCATGGCATCCCTTTCTAAATACATAGACATAAATGTTGGTCCCTATGGGTTGGTCCCTTCTTTGCAGCTATAACAACTGTCACTCTTCCCGGAAGGCTTTCCACAAGATTAATAGTGTGTCTGTTGAAATTTTTGCTCATTCATCCAGAAGAGCACTTTTGAGGTCAGGGATTGATGTTGGACATGAAGGCTTGGCTTGCAATTTCCATTATAATTTATCCAACAACGAACATGCTTTATTTGCCATTGGCACAAGGACAGGTACATTGGAATGCTACTCTTTACTGACCCATCTTGTTCTCCATAGCTTGGGGGTCACAGCACAGGGTCAGCCAACATGTGACATCCCTAGAGCTGGGGGTTTAGGGCCCATGAACATGTGACTGTTCTGCCAAGGCAAGGGTGCCTGATGGGGTTGAGGTCAGGGCTCTGTGTGGGCCAGCCAAATTCTTCTACACCAAAGTCACCCAACCATGTCTTTATAGACCTTGCTTGCTTTGGGGCACAGTCATGCTGGAACAGAAAAGAGACTTCCTCAGTCTGTTCCCTCAAATTTGGAAGCTACTACAATGTCTTCGTATTAGGAGTTCCCTTCATTGGAGCTCCTTCAAGGGCCCAACCTCTGAAAAACAGCCCCATACCATTATTCCTCTTCCACCAAACTTTGCCCAATACAGTCAGGCAGGTAATGTTCTCCTGGCATCTGCCAAACCCAGACTCGTCCATCAGACCGCAAAACAGAGAAGTGCCATTCGTCACTCCACAGAACACATCTCCATTCCTCCAGCATTCAGTGAGATGTGCTTTACACCACTCCATTCACGCTGTTGCAATTGATGATGTGAGGCTTGCATGTAGCTGCTCAGTCATGGAAGCCCATTCCATGAAGCTCCCAATGCACAGTTTTTGTATTGGAGTTAGAGTTTGGAACTCTGCAACTATGGAGTCAACAGAGCGTTGGCAACTTCTACACACCATGTGCCTCAGCACTCATCAACCGCATGGTCTGCCACTTTGTGGCTGAGTTTCTGTTGTTCATAAATGCTTCCATCTTGCAATAATACCACTTACAGTTGATCATGGAATATCTAGGAGGAAATAAATTTCACAACTTATTCCAAAGGTGGCATCCTATGACAGTACCTTGCTTGAATTCACTGAGCTCTTCAGAACAGCCCTTTCTTTCACAAATGTTTGTAAACCTGACTGCATGGTTGGGTGCGTGATTTTATATACCTGTGGCAATGGGCCTGAATCCAATAACTGAGAGGTGTGTCCCGATACTTTTGTCCATTTAGTGTAGAAGCAGTTGGTGGGGGGGGTCACTATTCCATTCCAAAACAACCAGTGGTAATGGCTCCCTCGCTGATACCAAGAAGGTGACCATTCCTTCAAATGTATCAATATTACTTCTGACTAAATAGTGAATATGGACCTTTGTATCTATATTTGGCACTGAATTTCCTACATTTTTGTAGTTTTACTGGTCTGATCTTTGTAGTTTTCTGCTTCCCACTCCCTATGGATCAGGCCAGCTTTCATTTTCACAGACCTCATTTCCGATATTTTATATGTACTTGTAATTTCTGTTATAAATGATAATAAACTGGGCTGCACCGGGTCACCTCCCCCAGTTATGACTTCATTAACAAGAATATGAATCCAGATTAACTTCTGGTTTACTACTGTTTATTTGCAAACCTTTCCCCCATGTTCCAGGATGGTTCAAACTGGGTTCAAATTGCGTTTTCATCGCTGGATTTGTTTTTTTGGTAGTGCAGATCTTCAATATTTCCCTCCTAAGTATACTTTCAGTTTTTTTGCATGGGTTCATTATGTTTATTTCTAAGCCTATTTGATGCAGGGTTGGCATGAACCCATTCATTCTTACAGCCGGGATGTTCAAGGTTTAAGGTTACATTATTGTCATCAGCAGCTTCATACCTATACAAAGACTGACTGTAAGCAGTTCAAGAAATTCAAATAATTGACTGAATTGGCTGATTGGATAATGGACTGGGGAATCATTCTGCAAAAAAATGCCGTCCTTGTTATCCTGGACATTCTACAGAAGGTATGCGCAATCAAGACGTCTCTCAAAGTTTAAAAATATTGACGCGGTAATAGGCATTTATTTACAAAATCCGCAGTGAACGACATGGACACAGACTAAGAAAAAGACAACAGACATGTATAATACAGAGGGTGCACGTGACACATGGATTCATTCCTGCAAACTGCATAAGCAAAGACAGAAAGAAACATGCATGCCCATACCGGCTGGCATTGTCATGCATGAATTAATATATATTATATATTCAGAATGTTTACAATCAAGTAGTCACAAAGGCATTCACAGTATTTTTTTTTTTCGTGAATGGAAAAAAAATTGAAATAGCTTTTATTGGACCATTTTAGTTATTCCATAAACTCTTCAAAGAAGAAAAATGAAACTCCCAGAAAGAAAAAAAGAAAAAAAACACGAGAAAGGCACAAATCACAAATCGCATATACACTTGTTAAGAACACAGAGTCTCTTGATGCTGGCTGATAAGGCTTGGTCTGATGCAGATAGATGAATTGGAAGATTGCATCGGGCTGACGCATGGGTCCGGTCTCAGATAGCAGATGGCTCCAGGCGGGAGACAGAGGGGGAAGCTTAACAAATGGCTGAGCGTTTTATTGATTAATACTTTTATGATATAGAAATGAAGAAGTACAAAACAGAATAGTCCCAGTATGACAATACAAAGGCCTATCAGATGTAAGATAATTATGAAAGCGAGTTAGAATAGATAATTGTGGGCGGGAACAGCGAGCAAGACTGATCACATGACTTCTGAGCCTTGACACTGAGTGGTTAGCCCAAACTCTGGTCTTTTTTCAGAATTTACGTACACTGGTAGATGACCCTACGCTGAAATTGTATGTGAGAAAACTTGTCTCCTAATAATGAATGTTGTATGAATGCAGTATTTGAGGAAGCGTGTATGCAGGAAGAAAATCAATAAAATGCACTGCAGGCTCTTTTTAGGGTTTTAAAGGTGAGAAGCTGTAGTTTAAGATCTAGTATGAATTTAGTCTGAGGTCAAAGGTGAATGCTGAAGTAATATAAGTTTATTATAAGCTGAAGTTTATCCCATCCTATCCAGGTTTCCCCTCAGGATTGTACCTGTATCTCCCCTCATGACCTTGGATACATGGCTGGAAGATGGAAGGATGGAAGTTTTCAGGCATTAACGTGTCAGCATTTCATAAGAACTAGGAGGTCCTCACATTAATGTCTTACAGTAGGACTATTTAAGTCATGGCCTCAAGGGCTGAGCACTGCTGATGTTCGAGCCTTCCTTTACCGTCCACTACCTGGGAGAACTGAAAACAAGGCCTGGATTTGTAATCGAGGGCCAGATTTGAATAGCCCTGTCTAACACCAAACACTTTTACTCTCTCTCTGGCTCTCTCTCTTTCTGACCAACAGGTCTTATGAATTGGCTTAAAGCCGAAAAAAAGAGAGGTGGGCCAAATCACATTACCGCTGTCTTCCTGACTCTGGAGAAAGAAAGTGCTGTATCATCCTCCCTGTGCAGGAAACTGAAGTACCTCCATAAGTGTGACAAGCCCACGGAGCTGAATGTCATTGGCACAGCAATGAAGTTAACACCTTCATTCCTAATAATATCTGCAGTGGTGGGGGTGGAGGGAGGCGGACCGGACCTGGGACCCGATACCTGACTGGAATGACGACTCACCATTTACTGTCGTGAGCCGGTAGCGCTCTGGCAGATGAGGCTTGGTGAGAACGTGTCTCCCCAGAACAACAACTTTTTTTTTTTTTCCTGCATCTGTCCAAAAGAACAATGATTTATGGTGTCAAAAGTGGCACTTAAACTGAAAAGCAAAAGGAGCAGATACTGCCACAATTGTAGGAGAGCAGTAACTCATTTCCAACATTGACAAGGGCAGTTTCAGTGTTGCTTTGTTGCCTGGACCAGTGCATGCGGTAGGCGGCATGCGATTACAGTGTGACAGACAACAGCGCTGCCACATACTCCTCTGAAATGGATTTACATATATATATATGTGTGTGTGTGTGTGTGTGTGTGTGTGTGTGTGTGTGTGTGTGTACACTTGGGTACAAAAGAAGTAATTTATAACTACAATTGTGGATCTGACAACATGTTAATCACTTAGACCTTACAGTGGTCAGATAGACCAAATGACTTCTGCCAATGATATTGCAAGATGTTGACAAGTCCTAGTCGTACACTTTACTTCCTGTGTGTAATCTTCCCAAATGTATTTTTTTTTTAAGAACTGCAAAGTCAGTACTCTTATATGTTATGTGTAAAAGCTGCTATTTGCGATTTGTGGTCAGCTAAGTGAGGTATGGGGCATGCTTAACCTCCAAAATTTGCTTTTAACACTACTTTTTCTCAGCCCAAGCGTGGGAGTAGAGCTGCTGTTTCATATGTTTGTGAAACAGCTAAATTTGCAGTTTTGAGCCATTCAATGGCTACGAAAGTGAACAAAGTTACAAATTTACAGATGAAACATGTCATGTCTTCCATGGTCCCCAAGTATCATTCATGGGAGAATGTACTGTTGCCATTCATTAATCAGGGAATGTTGAAGTAATATTTTTACGAGGCTGAAATATCACTTTTAAGGACTTTCAGTTTATGCATTTTAGGACACATATAGTGCAATTTGAAACTGTCATGATCTTAAAGCAGTTATGTAAAATCTGACATAAAAATTCTGCCAGCTAAGCGGTACAACCATCTATTCATCTTCTAACTGCTTATGCAGGTTGGACTTTTGTGGGGGGGGAGGGGTGCCGTGCCAACCCCAGGCAACAGAGGGCATAAGGCAGCAAAGCACCTTGGGCGAGATGCCAGTCCATCACACAAACATGAAAAACCATTCACTGCAGACATGCAGTGATATGATAATTAACGAAGCTTCATGTCTTTGGAGGGAACATGGTTCCCAGAGGATACATGAACAATACAGAGTGTGCATGCGCGCACACACACACACACACACACACACACACACACAACAGAGGCGAGAATCCAGTCACCAGCCCTGGAGGTGTGAGATGACGGCTCTGCCCACTGAGCTGTCCTGCCTCCTTGCCCGGCATCACAGTACAGCCTAAATAAACGGAAGCACAATCTGAGTATTGTTTTATTTCACACATCAGTGATGCCCCTTAATTATCCTGAATTAGAAACCCCTGTGAGGAATACTCAAATGACATCATGTCCATCCTGAAACTTCTGTTTCCTTGGGTCTCTCTCTGATTTGTATTCATCTGTAAAAAGAAGCTTTATGATTACATTACCTGCAATTGTTTTATTAATTGGATTTGGATTTAAGGTAATTGCCTTTTGGAATCGACCGATGGGCTGAGCTCTCAAATGAAGAATCAATGTTTTCCAGGGACTCCATAAACTTCACTGAGTCAATGTGACACAAGTACTAATTTCCTGCCAATGTGTCAAGCCGCGTAGGTGTCAGGCGGACGCAATCTTCATGCCCGCTTTGGGGGAATTGAATCTGGCGCCACATCCGAAAGCGTGATCCCTTCATCACAACAAACAAATCGACTTCTCTGGTGATAAAGCCTTTCTGAGGCTGGGGTCTGCGCCGAATCGTCACAGAAACTGCACCATGTGTGCCTGCCTTGTTGCATTTTGACTACCGTCCCATAAAGATCCACGCTGGAACTGCCAAAGGACTTAATTCTCCCGAATGACTGGCGGTGGGTTTGACTGAGCGCCAAGTCCCTTTCAGCCGAAATCAAGGGGAATTCATGCTGAGGCAGATTCTGGCCAATGTGGTCGCTTTCAGATCCGTCTAAACAGGGTGTCCTTTCTCATAGATTATCGTTTTGGAGCGACCACAGACAATCACGCTTTATGTGCTCAGATGATCAGAGACAGCAGATAGGAACAGAGGAGCACACCACAGGTCAGGTTTAACAACCACAAGCGGTATATTGTTTTTATTTCATTGTTTGCGTAAATTCTGTATATTTCCTTACGCTTGTGGGAAGCTTTTAGCACAGCAGAGGACTGGCATTAAGTAGGGATAGTGTGACATAACATTGGCTCACTTACATTTGCTAGTCTTATCTTACAACATGAAAGTGATCCAGTTAGCATTTGTTAACCTTCAAATACCTCAGTACTATAAAAAAGTCGTAGGCCAACAAAGAAATTATTCATTGGCTTTATCTGTATATGCAAAACTGTGTTGAAGTCTTAGGCAGTGAGAGATAATGTTTAGAGTTGTCCTGGGTAGTAATTGAATATTTGCTCACAAAAAAAAATGCAATTAAAATGAAAATATATGCAAATGAACAGAAGCACAATAAACAACAAGAATTTCTTTCTATTCTCCTAATATCTTGTCGGATGGCTAGATGAATACCGCATTGGTTTCTGCATCTCCCCTCAGAGACACCCCAGCCAGTCCACGCATTTGCTAAATTTCACTACCAGCTCACTTAACTAATTAATTTACTTAGCTAAATAATTTGAGGCACCAACCACACAACTACTAATCAAGAAATACTGGAGTGACTTTAGGAGAGGTTTTCAATTGGCTAAGCTGACATACTTTGACAGACGTATAATCGCAGTTTTACACCAACCTGAAGATCATTTAAGCATCATTTTCTTTTGCAGCCTGTATGTCCTCATGCCCAACACATAGCAGTTAGTACAATCCAAGTACTGTATCACACTTGGCACCAGTAGGTGAGAGGTTCAACTAGCAGGAGGGGTTACTGTCACCAGACTGTTGCCAGATTGCTCCAGTGAATAAATTGCATATATTAACGAATCCTGTGAAAACTAAATTATAGTTACTTGCTGAATGCAATATGTAATTTTCCATGTGACACATATGCAGCCTGAAGCCTTTGTGAATAAGTATTCAGCTACTCAATGATAGTGACTATAGCAACCATTTTGTAGTTACATGTAATCAAATTAATTAATTAATTTTATTTCAATGAAAAAGCTGCACAGCTCTACGTTGCTCCGTTTTGAAACGAAATGTTTTCTTCATTTCATTTGACAGAAATAAGGCTGCACTTGCCCAGTTGGTCTTCTAGCTGGTGAGGGCACGGTCACATGACCTGGGTCAGCTGGGCCGCTGACCTTGATTCCGGTAAAGCACCTGGCACTGCCCAGACTGCCCCCTGGACGTTTCTCGCAGAAAGTGGCTTTCTCACGTTCCGTCTGCTTAACCTCGTCTCCCTGGGACAGCAGAGGGGTGCATCCTTTGCTGGATGGGATTAAAGCTCAGAGTCTGTCTGCAGACAGAGAGCCAGTTTGAGGTCCTTTAATAACACAAATCTGTTACAGAAGGGAAAAAAAAAACATTCCATGCAATGATCTGCTTAATGCAGACCCACAAGCTTCTTCCAAGGACAAAAGCTGGGTCTGACACAAAGGAGCAGAATCCAGTTACATCCTGGTGATGGTCAGAAGTGGTATTCATTCCTATGTGTGCTCTTCTCATTCAGAGAAGACCAGCCTGCTGTTCTGTGCAGTTTATTATCATTTTTTTTGGCCATCTTCACTCACTGCCTCCTAGTGTCTCCTTTTTGATTCGGGTAGAGTCACGCTGTTTCTTTAAGCGGCACGGTGATGCTAAGGCTAACGTAGCATCAGCTGCTAGCATGCAAACCCTCTGTCCCCTTGAACCCGCGCAGCTGTGGACACTCATCCTCTGTCAGTAGAGGGTTCGCGAGCTTGTGTCCTTCCGATTTTACTTTGCCGGTTGATGAGCCTGATGCAACGTGTTTCTTTTCAGAGATGTCAATCTTCTGGGACCCCCACCTGGCAGTGGCGCCCCCTGGTGATGGATTCTCATCTTGTCCCGCCATTCCGGGGGGTCACCAAGTGTTAACACATCACGGGGCCAATGCGTGAGTGACATCTGCGAGGAGCTGATGCATTGGGAGCTTATCCCACTATCTGTGCCATGAAGCGGCTTGATATGCAAATGGCAGTGGTGCACGGGCGGTCGGCTTCTCTCCGGGCTTTGCCGCGGCAGACTGAGTCAGAGTCAGAGAGAGAAAGGTGATGGATGGAAATTTTTAAGCCTCTGGCATGAACACCTTTAACAACAAGCCCTCCTACATCACTGCTGACGTCCACACAGTAACTAATTATCATTGGTTAGGTGAGTAAATGCACGTGAAAAATGGATCAAATATTTAAAACAGTCATGCCATTTCTGCAAATCATTTTATAAAAGAACGACTCAAACCGTAAAAGTATGTGCATATATACATAAGAAGATGCAATCATAGATTATCTATTTTGCAGACTCATTATCTACTGGACCTAATGCATCCAAAATGCCTCAAGCGCTCATAGACGATTTCTCACTAACTCAACAAATGAAATGCTACACTGACCTTTAGCTCCCCCTTTCAGCTGTATGTATGGCTGAATATGCAAATTCAGTCCTGACAATTAACATAAAAGCATATTATGCCTTCTTCCTGTTCCCCTACTCGGATTCACGTCCTTCCATTTTCCAGTGTTTCTGTGCCCTTTGAATCTCTCCTGACAAGACCCAGAATGATGCGTCATTGACTGAGCCAACCCATCAAAGCTGGACATCATGGGTTATGGAAGTTTCTGGAAGAGCACACAAAGACCTAAGGTTACTTTTGAAGACTGATGACGACCACTGGCTAAGACTCAAGGAAATGATCACATGATTGAAGAGAAAGGGGACGTGATAAAAAGGTCATGATGTAATCCACATAGCTTCAGGGTCTTGGACACATCGTGCAGAGATGCAGTTATGGCATGAATAGCACAAGTGGAATTGTGGGATCTTAATAAAATGCAACATAACAACTTTAACCAAACAAGGCCCATCTCCTTTCCAGAACATTCCACACAGTAATGCAGCGGCAACAGAACAGTGCTTTTCAGCAGCACAGGCAGGGAGCAGGAAACCTCAAGGGAGAGATGGATGGTACAAAGTACAGGCAGATGCTGAAGGGACATCTGCTGCTGTCTGCCAAAAACCTGGGGCTGGGGAAGAAGATTCAGCTTTCAGTGGGAGAATGATTATAAAGTACAAAGCAAAAGCAACAATGGAGAGCCTCAGCAAGAAGAAAGCCAGCATCCTCAAACAGTGCGCTGAAAAAGCCCAGACCGCCATCCAGCAGAAAATCGGTGGCACGACTTAAATGCGGCAGTACACAGACCATCCCTGACCAACTTCAAAGAGCTCCAGCTAACAGGGATGGACCAAAATGACTCCTTCCGCTGGAGCAAAGTTAGGAAACAACTTGGTGGAGTTTCACTGGGCAGGGGAATATTTTTCAACAAGATTTTTGAAGTTGGATGGTATATTCTGGATCCCTGAAATAGCTTTGTTTAAAATGCATACACATCATTCAGTCTTTGTTAGACCAGGCTCCTGATCCAATGGCCCTCACTAGGATGGGGGATGAATGGATGAATAGATGGTTTTTTATTTGATTTACTTATAACTGTTTTCCGTGCACTATTGAAAACATCTCATTTAGTCCTCACGTTTCCACTGGGGATCTCAATGCTACCTCAATCTTGTGTGAAGTTTGCATGTTCTCCCTCTGTTGTGCGTGTCTGCATGTTCTCCCCGTGTTGCGTGTGTCTGTATGTTTTCCCCGTGTTGCGTGTCTGCATGTTCTCCCCATGTTGTGTGTGTCTGTATGTTTTCCCTGTGTTGCGTGTCTGCATGTTCTCCCCGTGTTATATGGAAGATGGACGGAAGACTGTATGTCCTTCAAGCTACTGATCTGTTGTGTTCTTTTTAAGTTCATGACATCCAGTCTCATTTTACTTTAAAAAAAATGTCTTCATTGTTGTCTGTTATGTGCAAGGTTCCTGGAAATTCTAGCAAAATGCAGCTTTGTGAAGATATTCACAGGCCTCTTTGACATATCGAAGATGTGTTTTTTTTATTATTTCTTTAGGAAACCACTTTCTCCACCCCTAAAATCTTCTCCCCTTGAGACCTACACTGGCTTTAATGTTATTCATGTGATTGACCTTGTTTTACTCCTGGACCTTTCAACATTATATATTACGAAATATTTGTCTTTTATGATCCAGCCCCACCCCACCCGATAAAAACAATGTCAGCTTTTTTGAGGAGACTTTGAGGAGATTCTCAACGCAGTCATACCTACAAAGGCAGTCTTCTTACTTTTCTACTTCTGCCTGTGTTCTGCTTCATCCTCAAATGGATTTTTTTTTCTTAGGTTTGCATGATATTGGATAAAAATCACATGGTGATGAAAGAAAAAAGGAGTTGAAAATCCCCAAAATAACCTATAACCAAATAGAACTCGTTATTATTTACCATTAGAGTCTGTCAAATAAGTTGGAGGTTTTGCTGTGAATTGTGCAGTGAAGTTGCTTGCTTTTGGAGGAGCTTTTGTCCAAATCAACTAGTTATCTACTCTATGGATGTGTCTCTCTATGCTCAACTGGCTGGTTGAAATGTAACCTGGCTCTGGATTCGTACTTTTTTAACCTGAGCGTTCCACCTCTGGCTTTTGCTCAATATTGTCTCTGTGGAATCTAAAAGAGGACTGTCGTTCGGTGAGCAGCTCTTGTTCGCTTTTCTCCTTCTCATTCATTTTTGTTGAATTTCTTGCCAACTATAACTGAGCAAGGACAAGAATGAGGATGATTGGCGCAGAGAGCACACGCTGAGTATCCTATGATAAAGTAAAAATGTTTTAGGAAAACATATTGTTGATCTTGGTTTGGAAAATCTTATTTTGAGGGACGAACTTTCCTTCCTGACAAGTTTTACTGCGCAAACTTTGAAGCAATAGAATTGTATTCTTATATATCATTGCTTTTGAAAATATCGTACACCACGGTATAATGGCCAGACAATATGAAAAATTGGACCCAGCTGACTACACAGCCGATGTGATACATGCATGTGCATAATGTGCAGGCAATGTTGATATTAACGTCGCACATCTCACAGGCCTGCCGAACTTCTAATGAGCCTGGCTGTCTTCCATTATGTTAATGCCTGTACTTGTCGCTCTGGCTAATATTACCTTGATGTCTGCCCTGACATTTTCTACTCTTGTGTTTCGTGGAACCTGCACAGAAATTTATTTCCTCTTCCACTACTCAGACATTTTTCCCCAGCTGCCGCTGACATCTTTGATGCAGTCCCTCACCTACTGTAGATGCATCCATCGGATTCTCCCCTAAGTGATAGAATATTCCATTTTATCTGCCATTAATCTAAACTTCATAGCTTCTTTTAAACTTTATACTCATTTGGTGAAGTTCTAGTCGTAATTCAGATGTCCCTTAGTCCAAAAATGACTTGTAACAATGTCATTTAAGGTATGTACACCTGCTTTATTTATAGAACAAGGGTTTTATATTTTACCAGTTTGGAAATGTCTCTGACTGTAGCTTTAAAAAAGGCTACAGGGATATTTTTTTAAATATACCATTTTTCACCATTTACTGCACATATTTTTTGCTTGTGAATCTGACTTTTCATCTGACAGTTTTAACAACAGCTGTAGATGCCCCATTCTGCTCTGCAGTCAGTCATATGACCCCAGTCATAGTGTCTCCTGTGCTGATGATTCACAGTAAGTACAGCTGTGGCAGTTTGGCACAAAAATCAATCAGTGTTGCTTTCAAACGCTTTCTCTTGCTTTACAATTCTCAGTTTGACTCTTCCTAATGTGTCCCATGATGTCACTTGTTCTGAGTCTCACACATTGTAAAAAATAAAGAGCTTTGCCCGATTTATACCTGACACCAGTGCTTGGGTAGCTTCCTCTGGCTGGCTGTCAGCCCGCAGGTGTAATAAAGCCTGTCAATATTAGGCCTATGTTTTCCTGTCTCTCTCTGCATAATTTCCCTCTTTGTCACCTTATTATGTCTATTACTAGATTTACATGCCTCTCTGCAGCATACCCCCCCCCCCCCCAAGACCTGGGATGGGGGCTCGGGTGGAAATTAAAATAACAGATGGTGGCAAGGCGGCACTCGACAAATTTCCTGGGTCGACAGACTCGAAAAACAGGCAGGTAAAAAGTGCAGTGATGAACCCGGGGAGCTGATTTGTTAGCCACCCAAAGCATTTGCTATATAGGTGTGTGAACCACCCCCCCCCCCCCATTCTGTGTGTGTGCAGTGCTTGGCCTACTGTACTGTAAGTTCATGATAAACATGACTCCATACCTAAAACAGTATGTAACCTTTGTGTTTATCATGAACTTTCTATAGCACAGTGAAGGTGTAACTAATAATCACTCCCCTCTAGTGCCACTTCGAACCCACCCCCACCCATTCCCACCCCCAGTAAACTTCACTGGCCAGATTCATTTTGTGTCAGACAGAAGGGCAGTGCCCCCTCCCCGTTGGCTGGCACTGTTACCTAATGGGATGACCAGCGTGGCTAACAGCTATGGTAATCAGATATCATTATGTATTATACGTGCCACAACACTGATGTCTATGTACCATCTATATTCAAAGCAAAACAGTCTTACAGCTCTTTGGAAATTGTGATTTATTTTTAGTAAAAAAATATGTGAAAGTTGGGAACGACATTTGAAAGTGTGTTCGTTTGTAAAGCCTAAAAAGTCAGACAGAAATTATTCATGAAAAAGTTTAGTTTACAAAAACTGATGGTATATTTAATCGACCTCCTTTACAGTATTTAAATATATTTGGATGACTTGGAGTTTTTGTGTTATTTTTTTTCACCAGCACATATCAGTTATATGTGTGATTTTACTTTATTCATTATTTAAGTGATTCCACATAACCGGCAATAAAGGTGTGGGTGCCTGAATTGTATGTCTTCATTATAATTAATGCCTCTGCGTAAAAACAACCACAACCATTCATTTCCCAGGACAAAAACAAAAGATTTAAGTAAGGAGGGTGACAATGCAACAGTTGGTACTGTGGTCACGTCGAGTGATCAGAGATTGTTTTAATTAATCAGTACAGTTAATCTTGAAGAGGGAACAAGCCTCTTTCTGTGCCCCCTGCTGCCCACCCTGTACTTCTGCTTCACGCCCCGCTTCTGCTAGCAGTCTGACATATCCTGGAGAGAACACAAAGCCTTGTCTGAAAGCCATGTCGACTGCTTCCCGAGCCCCGACCGGCCAGGAACACGCCAGCCCCCACCGGACGGAGTCACGGGCGCAATCCTGACCCCGGCTAAGTAATGGCTTTTGATCACCAGCTTTTGGATTGTTGGATGGGGACTCTTTCCAAGTATGGGATGAAAATGAGTTATTGGCCGGCAATGTGTCGCCGTGCGTCGCATCCTAATAGACGTCTTTATGCTCATTTGCGCTGAGACATGCCGTTAGACTTGCCAGGACGAATTACTTTCCCAAATGGACAACTGTCACTTAGAAGACCATTTAAGCGAAAATAAAATCAAGGCTCAGTATTCCAGGTCACTTCCATTTAAAACATCATTCTGAGCAATTGTGGGTTTGATAAGTAACTTAGCTAAATATTTTTAATATAGCCAAACAGTTTTATTTATCTAACTATATGTTGCATGGTACAATGGCATAGTTCTTCAGAGCTGTAATTTGCATTTGGCCATGTATCTATGTTTGCGTTGCTGTAGACACAGGCTTTCCGAAAGGCATTTTAATGTCTCCCTAAGTATGTATGTATAAATATAAGCTGGGGCCTTTGCTGTGTGGTACAGACCCTCCAGATCGATGCTACTGGGAATGAAACATTGATCAGTTGATGTTGGTGGTCTAGCGTAAGGTATCTATTCTGAAAGCATGTGGGCCTCTTGCCCAGGAGCACGAGAGGACAGTAAAACATCACCAAGCTGAGGCTGACCTCGGAAGCAGATTTACCGCTGGGGGGCGTACGACTGATCTATATGCACATGTGTGTCTGACAGAAGAGCTCCATGGGATATATAAGAATTTCTAAATACCAGAACAAAAATGGTAAATAAATGAATGTTATTATGTCAGTATAGAGGAGGAGCGAACAGTTTAAGATGCACGTCTCACGCTCTGTCCACAGCTTTGACGGAGTCCGTGAACATTGTTTTATAAAAAAGATGTGCTGAGCAGAATGCATATGTTTCTAACTGCAATTGCGTACATCCTCATTCTGCTCTCATGGCTTCGGCGCTGCTGTCTGCACTGTCACGTCTGAGGAACTTCTGCAGAGGAGTGGCCTGGCTTGGGTTGGGAGAGCTGGAACCTGCACAGGATCTGTCAGCCCGCAACCCCGGACTGGACAAAATAAAAGCAGCCGGACAAAAGGCTGCTGTCAGAACACAGACATAATGGGAAATTAGTTACTTTTGTCCTCTGATCTGCAAATGATTTTGAATCAGAATAGATGGTCTGGCGATAATTTCTTTAATCATCGTGGTACAATAACTAGTGCAGGCTGGTCCCTTTGTGTTTTTCTTAGAAACCTCACAGCTCTGTTTCCCTGTACGGTGCATTTAGTTCTTTTGATGGAGGGCAACAGGGTCACGGCAAACCACTGCCCGCTTGCATTCAGCCCCAATATATTCAGACCTTTATCGGCATGGAAGTGCCACTGGGTTCTAGATAGTCCCGGGTGCAGCCAGAGACACCACACTGAAGCGAAATGGGCCCAATAATCTGGCAGTAAGTTGCTGAGTGATGACCAGGTGGCGTCAGGGAACCGGACCCCTAGTCCTCATGTAACTATGCTAGGATGCTGGGTCCTGCTAGGTGAAAAGTATCAGACAGCAGCCTGTAAAAATGACCCTGCATCAGGTGGAAGGAGAAGCCGAACGAGGGCTGTAAAAGCAACGCTAATGCACATCAGGACCGTCCTTTGTCATCAGCGGGAATCCAATAAAACGCCGTAATGAAGCAGCTTGACCTCGCAGGGATTTATGTGAAAGGAAGTGGCTGAGCAGCCGGCAGGTTCCAGATGGCTCAGCAAGAGGCGATGCGAGCCAGAACAGCAAGGGGGCGCTCTACGGTGGAGAGAGAGCAAGAGGAATTTGAGGAAAGGCGTCGGGATATGAAGGGAGGTGTGACAGGGATCTTTCTGACAAGAATCCCAACCGTGTCCTCGATACGGGAAAGAACAAATCATCAGGGCAAGGGATGGTGATCATTTAAAGTGCTGAGATAAAGCGTAAGGCTAAGGAAGTAATTTAAAGAGACAGAACACTCAATGAAGGCTGATTTCAGGTCAGCTATATCTAATACGGCAGGTGAGGGCGTCCGTATGTAATGACAGAAGACACCACTTGATTGATTTCCATCGCACTTGATTTATGTCATAGTGCGCCAGCGACGGGTGTGGGATCGAGACCCCAGGCACGGCGAGGGCACATCAGCCATCGCGAGACGCGGCCGAGGGAGTGTGAGTCATATTTGACAGCCGCTATGAGAAGCGCCCGTCGGCAGCTGTCGGCGCCACGTTACACGCACCCCGCGCCCGGCGACCATGACGGACCGTGCGCCAGTCGGCGCTAGCGACTCGCACGGCGGCACGCCGGGCATATGTTCTCTTATCAAGCTGTGTCTCCTTGGCCATCAGTTTCTTTCACATCACCGGTTACCGTTTGTTGTTCTCGCTTCCGGCGATATCAGTGAGGGAAGCCTCGGAGGCAGCGAAAGATATTTCCTGAAAATTGATAAGGGACAGAAAAAGAATGCGCAGATTAATGAGGACGAGCGGTAAATGGCGAGGGGGCACGTTTTGGCTGTAAACAAAGTTTTTCTTCTTTTGTAGAAAGGACCATTTTCTCCCTCCCGGCCTAATGTGAGGGAAGTATGAAGCCGTGGGGGCAGATAATAACTGGAATGAGATCTGTCACATCTGGTCAGGAGTGG
>JABFEA020000038.1:22175531-22194056 GCA_019775915.2 Cyphomyrus plagiostoma
TGGCCCTCCTGATTAGCTTATCCAGCCTGGATGAGTCCTTCTTCGCTGTGCTGCTCCCCCAGCACACAACAGCGTAGTAGGCCTGTTTATATGCCTACTAGAGTTTTTGAACTGTGGGATCTAATGACATATAATTACACTCCTTCACACTGTCACACTGCTCCAGTGATATGGCCTACCACCAGCTAGTGTATTTGCTGGTCATTGTATACTTTTTGCGTTGACAGTTGTACGATATTCCCTTGCAAACATACATTTTCAGTCTTTCAGTCCGGGTGGTATATACCTGTTCATCCAGTACGACAGTTTATACTAGTTTAAATTTCCCTTATGCTATGCGTGTGTGTTTTTTTTTACTGCCGTACTGCAGTACAGCTGTAATGCTTCACTTGGCAACAAATTATATAATATTGTTTGTGTAAAAGCCCCATGGATCACAGTGTACGGTACATTGAGAGGAGACCCCTGCTGATTGTGTGTACCCTTCTTACTAACAGGTTCAGCAACAATTCATTACCCACAACTTACTTTCTGATGAAAATTACTACAAAAAATATATATATATATATATATATATTATATGAATGTGACTTCTAAAACTAATTTAAATGCCTCACCTGCAATGGTCCAGACACCAATATACACACTTATGCATTTATATTGATGTGGGGCCTGCTTATTTTTCAGAATTGTAACATAAGTAATCTACTATACTAAAATGTTTTCCCATGACTGAGATTTATGCAAACTGTCTTCAAATGCAGTCTTATGTAACGTCTAATTGTTCTAATGTCTAATAATTTCTAAATCATATTCCAGATATAAACTAATTATTATAACTGCAGGTGGTCTCATTTGTATGATATTTGCATGAAAACTGTCACTTATATTGTTTACGTACTAACAATGGCTGGAGCATTGTGCTAGTCACCCATTGGGCTATAACTGGAGACTTGCCTGTCATGTTTAGTAACTACAGGTCACATGTGGGATCTTCCTGGTGCTGCCGATGTGTGTTACCTCTTGGAACACCTGAACCTGAAAGTGAGATACACTTGGCTCACTGACCGTGGCACAACAAAAGAGCTCCAATAATATTAAGATTCTAATAATAATAATAATAATAATAATAATAATGATAATAATGTATGAATGCACCCTGCGATGGGTTGGCACCCCATCCTGGCTCATTCCCTGTCTTGCGCCTGCTGTTGGCATAGGATTAGTGGATACAGAAAATGAATGGAGGGATAGATAGATGGATGGATAATTATCAAGGGAAAAAATAAAATAAATCATATGGAATGAGCAAACAATTACAAATGTATGAAATTTCAAATCGGGTTGCAGTTGTTAGATGAGGAATCACTGGTGATTATGGTCCTTTAGAGAAAGCATCACTTTATAGCGGAGACAGCAAATACTCTACAGGCAATGCAGCGCTGATGGAAGGATGCAGAAGGGTCCAGAATATCAAACAAGGGAGGAATTGGGAGGGGGCCAAGGGGCAATCATACAGGACAATTACTCAAAACAACAGAATCATCAAATCCTGATTCTCTCATGAAAAAAAGACAACAAAACAATCAGTAAAAAAATATTAATCAGAGTCACGCCAGTACAAAGGCTGGAAATGAAATAGCAAAGCTCATTCTGAGTGTAGTCGATGACAGTCGCATAATCAAGGGGGATGAGATCTGGGCGGTAAGATTTGTGACAAACAGTGCAGCTTCCCAAGCAGCTACGGCCAAGTCCTGCACCGGGCGCCGTCATTTGGTTACGCTGCGTGGCCGCCATGCACAGATGGGGAAGAAACCAAGCATCCCTTTGAGGGCATTCCGTGGCTGCCTTTCAACTGGCAGAGACCACCACCGTGTTTTTATTTTCCCACTGTGAGTCCTTGGCGGTATTAATTTGCGGACCATAAATGGAACATAGGTGTCTCAAATCAGAAATCAAACCGGCTGAATCTTTAAGGATCTTTGTGGTCAGTCATTTTCAAATAGGCCTGAGAACAATCTCCTGCTGGCGAGGAGGTGCTGTTGGTGGCGGGGGGTGTAGCAGAAAAGACCTTTAGGCAATCAAAATAAAAATGTATAAACTATTCACCGGGCGAGCACAAAGCGACTGCACTATGGCTTGGGTTTCCAGCCTAAAAGATCTAATACTTCCTGGCCAGGAAGAAGGCTGTTAATTCCCTTAATTTTACATTCATCATTCTTTAATCACTTTTTTCCTGTGTTTAGGACCTGAAATTTGAGAGGATTCCAGCCCCTTGGACATTTGCATATCATTATGAGTTTTATTCCCCCTCTTAAGTGCTTGAAATCACATCTGTAACCTTGTTATGGTTGGTGTAAAACCCCTCAGCATTATCCGCATTTATCCCTGCCCAATATAAGCCAAGGCCCTTGGGATCAGTCTTATAAACCTGGGGACTGTGCCCTCCTACACTGTACACCCTTGTACACATGTAGTCAATTGCCATTTTATTGCGTTACTAATAAAAAAAAATATGCATCGATAAAACTGCGCCAGGGCTGGATGGAGAGGACACCCGGCTGCTCGCGGGTGTGCGCAAGCAGTGACAGCAGGTCCCCGAGGCAAACAGGACATTTTGGTTTCTGAATCAGTGCGAAATGCATTGTGGGTAAAATTGTATGAAACTAATTCTTTTGACAATTTTCCTTCTGCTATTACCAAAATCACTAGCTAAAATGAGATAAAATTACATAAATTTAGCGAATTGGGATTTTTGTTGCAGTGGGGTGGCATAGAACCACCAAGATTAGAGGTTCAAATCCCACTGGCACGTGGTATTTGCATGTCCTGCAGTTTTGTCCTGCAGTCCAAATTGCAGTAAATTGAATCCAAAACATCCCCTCTGCCCCAATATTTTATTAGTGATTGGAAGTTATATAGATATATGACAAATATCTGCACACACCTACGACAGTCCTTATCCTTGCTGGTGTTACAAGTGTGAGGTTTTCAATTTATGGCCTCATGGAATCCAGCGATATCCATCCATCAGGTTCTGTGTTTTGCCTGAAGAACCTTCAAACGCATGCAGCTCTCATTCATATCTACTACCCTACACTTCCATCACAGTTGAGTAGCGGTATTTGTCTCCTTAACTTTGACTGTTACGTAAAATTTGATAGTGACACAGATAAGACCAGGTTAAATGCCTGTGCAAGGGGGCGCAGGAACCTTGCTGACATGAGCATTAAATCTTTTATGATACGGCTCTTTTTATCTAGAATTAAATGTCTGCCCCCTTTCCTTGTATACTGTGTTAGTTATGTATAATATTTTTGCAGACTAGAGCACGACGTAACCATGTAAATGAGAGTGACGGCCCTGGTGCTGATACACGGGATGCATGCTGCCGCCATAGCCGCTCCTCCCAGTTCCCGCTGCCTTCGTGCTACACCCCCCTTCCACATCCAGCATCCGGGCGTTTGACCACGAATGCACCTCGCAGCCCCCACCCCGGAGTGCTCAGATGAGCTCATTAGCACAGGGCCAGTAATACATGCCAAGCCAAAACTGAATGAAACAGTTCTGAATTTCTGAAACAGAAATTATAAGGGAAAAACACTCTCTCCATGTAGAAGAAGCTATGATAGATAGATAGATAGATAGATAGATAGATAGATAGATACTAAAAAGAACTGAAGCATAGGACCTACCACCAAAGGCTAGAGGTAGACAATGGTGATGTAGCCATTAATGATGCAGTGATGTACTTATTAATAATGAGTAAATGAGTGGGTGCAGATGCTATGATATGTCCCTTGGGTGGATTTGGTTCTTTCAAGCATTACTGTCTCCAAGCCAACTATTAGGTCTAATGGCTGGTGGCATTTCTTTCATGATCAAAGATGTGGGACAATACAGAAAACAAAAAGCCCAGAGGAGGACCCAGGGTGCCCTCAAATGAGGACGGCCCATTGATCCCCGCTTCCCCTCGCGGGACCCTTACTCCCCTTGGCCACAGCTGTCCCTTCAGATCTTCCTCTCCTTCATCACTCACCTCTGCTTCATGCCCCCTAGTGGTTCTGGTCATACTAGATATCCACCTCGAGAAGAAGCCTTTCTAGGTGTCTTGTGTTGATTGAAGTACTTGAGCCGTTCGTCATCGCCGTGGCAACGTAGCTCAGTTATCATTAAGTTATCATTGGGCTAAGGCTTGCGTTCCTGTCACGCTTGCGGGCACCGAGGCCCACACTGCACCGTCAGCTTCTGGGCTTCTGGGGAATGTCATGATTCAGCAGAATGAAAACCCAGATGGGAATTTACAGCAGTTTTATCACAAACTTCTTATCTTCAGCATTCAGCAACAGAAGCAAACTTCAAAGGTAATTTCTACTCTGAACAATTGCTTCCAAGACTGTTTATTTCCTCTATCGATATGGATTTTTCATTGAAAGTAAATATGAGCTTCTCAGGCAACTGAATAGGGTTTGAGATCTTGGTAAGATGTCTTGTCTGAAAGGAACAAGCAGCGGTTCTTCAGCGAGATCCACTTCTCTTACTCATCCTGGTGGTTCCATCTTGATCTGATTATACACTGAGCTGCTGTATCTGCACAGGCATCCACCCAAGAACCACAAACTGGAAGCAATTCTGTTGGTCCTTGGCCCAGTCCTCCACCCTCTGGAGGATACCACAAAAGAGAGAGGGGGGCATTACTGACACCCACGACAGATGGGAAAGTGGAATGAGCCAAATCTGCAGGGGGACTGGGCGGATCTGCAAGATGGGGATGTGGGAATTGATGACATGCCCTTCTCTCCAGGGGAATGGGTCTGTCATTTCTGTCCCATCCCAGGAACCCTCCTGGTGTCTTCAGCACATCACGCCTCCGTGCCTCTCGGCAATATAGCTGTAGTTTGTTTTCCAATAAGCTTCAGTAAAGCAGCGGCGTGAGCGGGAAAAAAATTCTGCCCGTATCATTTAGTCACAAAATATTTACGTTCACACGGATCTCATACTCAGTGACAGCCAGACTGTGATGGAGGAGATTTAGACATTCATCATATTTCTATCCATTGTGTAGCTTTTAACAAAACTGGTGTAGATATCATGTTACCTGCAGGTGACCCTCCTCACATCCTGTAATGTGTCTGCCTAAGGGACAGAAACACTGCGTATGGGGCTCGTGTATCATGCCTGATTACAATCTGTAAATAAAATGGCTCCCTCGCCATAACACTAGAATGGCCAGTGACAGATGAGGTTCCGTTGTTATTAAATATTAATAAATGCCCTGAGATTGTTCACCCGACGTCCTCCAGGACAGCATCCACCATGAACAAAGATTCCTACAAAGTAAACGAATACAATCACGTGATCTTCAGCAACACAGGGTACTCCTTCCTTCTGATAATTAGCTGGGCTGCTTTTGTTTGGATGGTTCATTTCTTGCCTAGAAAAAAGGATGAAAAGAGCTCCACTTGAGGCTTCACAGATCAACGCTAATCGCAGGCTCTGGCAATAGACATCGCTGACGGAGATTATGATGACAAAGTAAAACAGTACATTTTTGAAATACACATGGTTAGGAACCTGAAACAGTTTCCAGAATGTTATCTGGAAGAAGGCCTTTTCTGCAGCTGTGTTGGACTTCTTACAGCTCAAAACTGGCTGTCCTTTTCAGAGAACGGGAGAGAAATTGATGTAGAAAGGCAAGATTATTACAGATGGTTCTGCAGTGTTTGAGATCATCGATCACTGGGTCCTCAAGGATGGAGTTTGTAGGAGATTTCCAGACACTGAGGTATTCAACGCACACACAAAATATCTGGCCTAATACGATCAAATTTATAAATGATTTGAATGATTTAAATGCTACAAGCCAATATGTCTCTGTGTATTTCCTGGGAAGTCACTGGCAGTGGTATGGAAGATGGATGGATGGATAGATAGATAGGTTCATGATGGAAGGATTGACATACCGAAAGAGATTAACTTAACTAATCTCCTATATTGCATTGACATTTACTCAATTTTCTTATAAATATTTATGTGAACTTACAGCCTTTTAGCGGTTGTGTGTCTGACAGCTTTCCGAACGTGAACACGCTGCATACACGCAGCGGTCAGGGGTGTGAACCGGGCAAGATTCACTCTCCACAACTCAAGCAAGCAACATAAGAATGGGCCTGAAGCGATACACTGGGATTATAACCTCTACGGGAATAATTTACAGCACAGCACAGTGGAAAGGTGATCACCGTTGAGGAGGCCAAGTCATACCCACAGCCGAAAGGAGTGAGCATGGTGATGCCACCAGTGCGAAGAATAATCTGCTTTGTAGACAGACATTTCAGTGCAAGTTAGAGGTAAGTCAGGTGACCTGAAGAGACATCATAGAAATAATTTGAGTAAGATGCTGGTATTTGGTTTCCTTAAGGCGGCAGATTATAGCAACATTAAGTGACATAGCCAAATAATGCTGTTGGCTACATTTACTGAGTGGGGTTTGAGTAAATGACTGTGGGAGGAGCTTTGTGGGACCAATCAGATGAGGCAGTTTATTCCACGTGATTTGAGGCATGTCTTAGAGCAGTGTTCCTCAACTGGGTCCTTGGGGAGCCCAGACGGTCCACCTTGCTCTTTCCCAGCTCTCTACCAGACAGGCCACATGTTTTGCTCCAGGTGTCCCTGAAGACTGGTTGGAGAAACAGTGTCTTAGAGCGCGAAGAATGAGGCATGGGGAGTGGCAAGGTGACGATAAAGAAAGATAATAAAAGTAAAATAATGCAGCTGCTAGTTTCCTGATGAGTGGAACATCTTACACTAGAATGGGAGGATTAACAGTTGGAACTGACGCTGGAATTGTAGTCGGAACTGTAGCTGGAACTGTCCCGGGAATTGTAACCGAAACTGTAGCTGGAATTGTAGTGGGAACTGTAGCCGGAATTGTAGTGGGGACTGTAGCCGGAATTGTAATCAGAACCGTAGCCGGAGCTGTAGTCGGAACTGTAGCCGGAATTGTAGTCGGGACTGTAGCTGGAATTGTAATCAGAACCGTAGCCGGAACTGTAGTCAGAACTGTAGCCGGAATTGTAATCAGAACCGTAGCCGGAATTGTAATCAGAACCGTAGCCGGAACTGTAGTCGGAACTGTAGTGGGAACTGTAGCCGGAATTGTAGTGGGAACTGTAGCCGGAATTGTAGTGGGAACTGTAACCGGAACTGTCCCGGGAATCGTAGCCGGAACAGTATTCGGAACTGAAGCCGGAATTGTAACCAAAACTGTAGCCGGAATTGTAGTGGAAACTGTAGCCGGAATTGTAATCAGAACCATAGCTGGAATTGTAGTCGGAACCGTAGCCGGAACTGTATTCGGAACTGTAGTGGGAACTGTAGCCGGAATTGTAGTGGGGACTGTAGTCGGAATTGTAATCAGAACCATAGCCTGAATTGTAGTCAGAACTGTAGCTGGAATTGTAGCTGTGAGTTTGGATGGAAAGGCGAGGGAGAACAAACCGCTCTTTATCCCTGTCTAGTAAGTCTATGTAGCACTTTAAAAAATATATACATAATTAATCCAATCACATCAAGCGGATGAGGAAATGACAGGTAGTCTATCACTTCTTTGCTGTCAGTTTTCACACCCACGTTCCCGGCAGAGAAGCGGAGGTGGGGTATGTGAGAAGGAGACTCAGTGCGGTGCGGCAGCGGAGGATGAGGAGAGCCGTCTCCGGCATGTTCTACTCTCCGCATGAAAAGGCCCACGTGGCAGATTATTCTGGGCTACACCTCGATGCGGCCGCAGCGCAGCCTCATCAGAAAGCCATGCCGGCCGCCATAAAACTGGACTGATCTGGGAATCTAATCGAACATGGAGGACAGTGTAAAAGTCAGTGTCAACATTTGATGTAGATTATCAAAGGCCATGTGCGTGTGTGTGTCTCAGAAGATCACAATTAGAAAGAAACATGAAAGGCGAAATGCAGAATCTGAAACGTCAGCCCCAACTCATGTAATCCCCCGTCAATAATAAATGGCCCCCAGGCCAGGACAGTACCCACCGGGGGGGCAGGCGTGAGGACTTTAATGAGACAGTGTCCAGGTGGGGGCTCCTCACACTCCATGGGATTGGAGGGCTGAGCCATCCCTCCAACCGAAAGAGCTGATTGGCTCAGAACTTCACAGCTACTTCATATTTAATGTCTGTTGAAGTTGAAGAATGTTACTATATGTCCCATGTGACCAGTTTTACTTTTTTACTTCCTCTCTAAAATTACAAATAGCCTTTCCCCATATCCACACTCATTCGCCCCCCACCCCAATACCCCTCCCTGCCCTGGGTGTTGCAGCTGGGTGCAATTAAAAGTAGGAAGGGAAGCCTATCTTATTCTGTGCTCATTAAGGCAACTGCTGGCTGGGCGGACTTTCCGAGCCCAGATCTGCAGCAGGTCTCGCTCCCTCCCCGCAGGTGGGATTGCACACCCTGACATCAGGCCTGCTTACAGATCTCTGCTGGAGCCCTTGAAGCTTATTGGGAAGACCGAGGACAACAGGTATAGAGAGGATGAAATAAATGAAGAGGGGAAATGACAGAGGGCCTCGTTTGTCTTTCTCTGGCCAGTGGCTGCAGGGGAGACCCCCTCTGGGAGCTTGGGCTGCTGCGGCTTGGCGGGTCAACGTATGCCTGTCTGCTAGCAGGAGCAGAAAGCTCTGGGGGAGGCCGGCCGCAGCTCCAGCTCACCGCCGACTAACGAGGCGGCGAGAGAATGACACGTTGATAAGGTGAGAAGCAGAGGAGGCTCATTGGTGAGCTGGGGAAAGGGGAGCCCAGGAGAGTGTGGGGAGACCGGGAGGCACAGGGGAGACCGGGAGAGAGAGGGGAGACCGGGAGAGAGAGGGGAGACCGGGAGAGAGTGTGGAGACCGGGAGAGAGTGGGGAGACCGGGAGGCACAGGGGAGACTGGGAGAGAGTGGGGAGACCGGGAGAGAGAGGGGAGACCAGGAGAGAGTGGGGAGACTGGGAGAGAGAGGGGAGACCGGGAGAGAGTGGGGAGACTGGGAGGCACAGGGGAGACCGGGAGAGAGTGGAGAGAGAACAGACTGAGAGGAAGGAGAGAACAGAAGAGGGGAAAGAACGGAAGAGAGAGGGGAGACCAGGAGAAAGAGGAGTGACTGGGAGAGAGGAGAGAGGATGATAAAGAGGAGAGACCAGGAGAGACCAGGAGAGAGAGGACAGAGCAAGAGAGAGGAGAGACCGCGATCAGCCTCCCTGCCACCTGGCCTGCTGTCCATCAATCATAATGAAAAGCAGGTCATCGCCTTCCCCCTTCCCATCCTGCCTTTTCTCAGCCAATCTGCCAGCTTCACATTGCCCCCCCAGGTCAAGCAGTGAGCCACTTCTCCGGCACATTAAGTCATCTCCTTTGTTGACTCCCATGAATATTTAAAATCAGTTTATTCTTCCCCATCGCAGGCTATGATTATTTGTCCCTCGGCGAGAGTGGTGACCCGTTATTCTGGCAGCCCGGTCGCCGCACGGTGTAACACGTGCCTCCTGGAAAAAAAAAAAAAACAAAACGCCAAGCTCCCCGCAGCCTCATGCAAATCAGACAGCGCCGTTCCTGCTGATGTGATTAGCTGCAATTAAACAGACATGGCGTCGCTGGCGCCTTAACGAGGGACCGGTGGTGGCAGCGACGGAACCCAGCCCCGCTACGGATTTGCAGATGGATGATCTTAATTATCAGCCTTTTGAATAGAATAACAGCCGCAATCAAGAGCCTGTGAGGATGACAGGCATGATAACAATCCATTACTGATGGCCTTTTGGCTTTGGCGCCTTAGATGTGCCTGTGTGTCTACATGAGTGTGTTTTGGGACAAAGATACCAGCGGTGCATAGAGTGCAGAACAGACAGGCCGACCTAAAACAGGTTATTGGCATCGATTACTTGCGGAGAATTCTGGAATGTATGACATCATCAGTTTGCTCCACGGCCTGTGAGAGACCAAGGTCTCCCTGCATCCCCGCCAGGAGAGGTGACCGGCTTGTGTGAGCCCCAGAAGAGAGCGGGAGGTGTGATTACAGATCACGGTGGCGTTGCTATCGTTCGTGGAAGGTTTCATGGCTTCCCTCCCCATGCAGTGGCTCACTTCTCTATTTTCACGTCATATAAAAATAGCCTCAACTTCTTGGGCTCCAATGCCCCAGACTTTGTGTGGTTGTTTATGGAAGCTTCTGGAACTGGGGTGGGGATACCAGTCATTCTGGCCTTTGAAAGAAGCAAAGATTTACATTTCTTTAAAGGAATGGTAATTAACTAATGGTTAGCGGATGTCATACAGGCTAATATGGAACTTCTGGCTCCCAGATAAGACTGGGAGACACAGACAAGTGGGTTTTGGCAGATTTCAGTCTGGAGTTCCTGCTTCTGCACGAGGCTCACTATTTATTTTCACGTTGATGAGCCACAGTCCAAGCCCAGGTGCCAATCACCCAAGAATCACCCGTACCAGTGGCTGGCAGCGCCACCCAGAGGATAGTGGCCCCAGATAGTGGCCAGAGCGCATCACGTCGCTGGATGACAAATTGAGACGACAGCAAGCCTGTCAGGCAGTCCGCCGGCACGTGGGAAGGTCACATGGAGAGTCGCCTCGTGGGCAGGGTGACGTTTCTGCCAAATTGCGATAGACGATGTTTTAGTTAATGCCAATTAATTTAGCGAAGTCTAAATCACAACCCTTTTGGCAAATCGGAATTTATAGCTTCATCTATTGTTTTTCCGCGTCTTCTTATCCAGTCTGGGGTCACGGTGAGCCTGGAGTCTGGCCCGGGAAACGTGAGGCACCAGGCAGGGGACAGGCCAGAATGGATGCCAGTCCATTTCAGGGCACAAGCCCACACTGGGACACTCGACAGGCAAGTCAGAGATGCCAACTTGCCAAACGGCATCACGTTGGACTACTGGAGGAAAGCGGAGCATGTGAAGGAAACCGGCCCCATGCAGGGTGAGCATGCTAATTCTGTACATGCATGGATGGGGCAGGCATCAAAGCCCAGCCCTGGGGCTGTTCGGCCACAGTGCTACCCTCCGAGACAGCATCCCTTCAGATAGCAATTCCAGTGTTGGCTTGACAGCCAGCTCGCTGCCCAGACTCAGATGCCACACTCTGTGACTGCTGCTTATTATACAAATTCAACCCCCCAGGATCTCTTTCTCAGTAAGTAAGAGCTGGGCCAAGCATGTCAGTGGGTTCCCGATCAGTGCGCTGTCTCTTTAAGAAACATCAAAGGCCATTGTCATTCAATGAGATGGTCTGGATTCACAATCGCTGGTGAGGCCTTGTTAAAGAAACATTTTTTTATTTTCTGTCAAAGGCTATAACACTATCTCTGGGTGCGTCGGCATGGGATTTGAAATAACAAGCCTATGGCGAGTTGGGATTCCACTATTACAAGGGCGTGTGAAATAAAACGAGAGGTCGGTGTTATAGGAGCCCGACATAGACCTGGTGCCACACTCATCATCAGGCGTGGCCTGGGCAGACCAGGACGAGTAAACATTACACCTGAGATCCCAAAGCTCACAGAATTTGGCAGCCATGAACTTCGTGTTGCTCAATTTCCACAGCCATCAGCCCTCAGAAGGTAACCATGAACACAGACTGTACATATTCATTGGCTCTATCGCCATCCATCCATCCATTTTCTGATTGTTTAGTACAGGCTCATAGTTAACCTTGGGCTTATAAATAACGTTAATAAACGAATAAAAAAGTATAACCATCTGCTCATACCATAGCAGTGGTAAGCTTGCCTCTATTTTTGCCCTGGCTGTGTGTGTAATTAAAGCTTGGTTTAATTAGCCATACCAGCGAGGTCACCCCTGAGTGCACCGTGACATCATCATCATCCCCAACATCATGCACCTGAGCTCAAGGCTCCATGGGGGAGCAGCTTCTGAGATTTATGAAATGATTCCTTCATCCATAATGGATGGCCCCTTCTCATGTGGTCATTAGGGCCTGTCTTTGAGGAGTCCGGGAGGGGGGGCTTCTCGGTACGGCTGTCTGTCGACTTCCAGCATTAAAGCTGTGCTATAGAAACGTTTCCTTCACTAGGAATTCTGATGCAAAATGTCCATGAAAACACAGACAGGTTTGCTAACTCTCACCCATCTGGCGTGACACTCGTGCATTCAGACTCACACTCATGCAAGTAATCTCACGGTAAATTTATATTATTCCATTCTAAACCTAAAATTAGCGACATTAAAAGTGTTGGGGAAGTGTGCAAACCTTATAGACTATTTACAAGGTAATGAAAGTGTTACATACATGTAAATGCGTGTGCAGGCTTGTCTCAAATTGAAAGTCTCACTCCAGGCAGCAGACCAGAGTCAGCAACCCTGTAGTAAGTCAGTGTGGAAGCAGCTGGCGACTTCATACCGCCAGTGGTCCAGGCAAACCGAAAGTGGACTCACCCAGTGGACTGTACCCAGTTTCTGTGATCGATTTTATGAGTGTAAATTATCAGCACCTTCGATAAAAAAGTAAAGTAACCTGGATTCATTGTAAAAAAATGGCCATAGATAAATAAAAGGCTGTATAAAAACCGTCAAGTGACAAAATGCATTGACAGGGGGCACTAACAGCAGTAAGCGGGATCTGAAAGGCGGGGAACCCATGCAGGCCGAAAAAGTGTTTTTCCTGCTGGATAGCGAGTGACGTACGGGTGTCGTAAACGCAAGTAGCTGTTTACCTGTTTTTAAAATTGCTCGACAGAGGTGGAAATTGTATCCTCATGCAGCGTGCGACATGGACGGTAAATGAAGACCGAGGGGGGACTCCACTTCAAACTGAATTTAGCCGTTGTGGAAAACAATATCCCAACACCCGATTCCGGCCACGTTTGCGGGCTGATTGCACGCCACCCATGTCATCGAATCCAGCGGCTGTTTACCTTGACACTTCCACTAAATTACCGCCGTTGCATAGCTGTCGCCTCCCCCCCCCCCCCACCCCCTCAAGGAGGATAATTCTACTATCCTTTAGGGATACACATTAGGCAGGCGGTCTCCTAGGACAATTGGCTAAGCATGCTGCGTTTTGTGTTTATTGTTTTAGCGATTATGATAGATAAAGGATTCAAGCAGCTATGCTTGCAGCTTGTCAGATTCACATACTGCTGGGCGGGGGCAGGGGGTAGCGTGGTGTTCAAGGCTGGGTTCCACCCTCAGCGGGATGCCAGTCTGATAAACAGCTACTTGGACTACTTGGTCGCTGGTTCAATTTCTGGACTGCCAGTCTTCCCACTACTAGGCACCTCAGTAAGGCCCTTTAGCTCGCTTGCTATTTAAATAACGGTAAATAAATAAGACATACATATGCACGGGCGATCGGACTTGTATCTTTATACTCTTTACTTTCTGGAACAGACTCACTGTGACACAAGACTGGCAAAGAGGTTATGACAAAGGTAGGCATAATAAAACAGGGTAACAAAGACACAAATTTAAAAAAACAGAATGAAACAGAGAATGATGCGTAATCACAAAAAAGGCCAGTGATGAAATTAAATCCAGCCCATGGTGTTGAGAATCACGCCCTCCGTGGGCCTCCCCAATGGTGTCACATCGAACCAGAGACAAGATAATTTGTCCCGCGATACGCCCTGTGTTCTATAAACGGAAATATGAATGGATACGTCTCTGGCAGCTGAGCAAAGGCACCTTGGCCTCACATTTACGCTGAAACAGGCACAATTCCCAGATCTCAGCGTGTGTGTGGGGAAGGAGAGAAGAGAGATATAGGATGGCGCCTATTAAGCGATGACTGTCTTCCCTGCTCGATCGGCAGCAGCAACCAGGCCGTGGGACCGCCTCCCCAGACATTTATCAGCTAATCGCCCCTAATTCATTAACTCAGCATTTCTGGCCGTGCCTGTAGGCCTCGCTGATTTACGTCACATATTTATGACTCTACCACCTAGTTCCAGCAAAGTTTTCTCGTCTTAGTTCTCAAATTTGCCTGAATGACCTCCGAAGTTTGGGAACAGCGGCGACCCCGAAGCATTTCCTGACCGGAGAGAAGCAGTACCAATACACCGGATGCAGCGAGCTGGCTCGCCCCTCGCCGACGACAGGTAAGCCGGTTCAACCATGAGAAGTCCAGCGGCAGTAAATCCCATGATTGAAAAACACCCCTTTGTCACATTTTGTATGTTGCGGAATCATATTACATAGCCATAAGTGGCTGGGAGACACACAGGCCATGACTTAACATGGGGCAAAGCAGAGCAAAGGCACCATTATGATCATCCGAGACACGAATGAACAAAGCAGACGGGCTGCGGCACGGAACTTAAGGCTGAACCATCCCCCTGCAGAAAATATCGGAAAAAGCCCCCCAGGGCCGAGCAATCTCCGGTTTTCCTGGGATAAGCTACCCTTTCCAGCGACTGTGGATCGTGCCTTGGCTCCGATTCTCTCTCCCGCGCATCATTCTTCCGCTCCTTCTTACCTCGGCCTACTTTGACTGAGAAGTGTGAGCTCTGAGTGGCAGTTGCGTTACCCATAATCCTCGCTGTCTAGTGGGTGTGGCTATAGCCTCACTCGCCTCTCGCCATCTGACTCATTACAATTTCTGATAGCGTCATGGAAGCTTAGTCTGGTTCATACTAGCTCTGCCTCTGCTGCGCATGCTAACGTTAATCTGCAGACAGGCTGCATTGTCCCTTGTTTATTTCTGCCTTCAGTGCTCCCCTGATAGTCCATTTCGGTCCTGTAATGTCTTCTCAGAAACATACGGGCTTTGCTCTGGGGTGCAGACAGGTCACTACACTCAGGTCTCAGTACTGTCCATTTTATCACTATTTTAGCTGTAGATATTGCAAAAGCTACTTTCTGAATCTAACCCAACAATATCACTGTACAATTAGCATCTAGCTGGCTCCTGCTACCTCCACTGCAATAGCAATGCTACAGCTATTGCCACGGTGACCATCATTGATGGCACCAGCACTACCAAGCTATCCTCCCTTCTGCAAGTCTCCTACCCAAACACCCCCCCACCCCATAGCTAATCCCACACCTCTTATTTATTCATTAATAATCCAACCCTCTCATTTTCTCTTTGCCTCTCAAAACAAATGTGTAATTGCAGGGTGAAATAGATGCTGGTACTGAATTAGCAGAGGTAGAGAAGTCAATGAAAGGCTTCCATCCCTGCTGACAGAAGAAGGACCGATAGGCCGTAGATCACTATGGCCACCATGGCCCCGCCGGTTTATTCGTATTCAGTGGCGAATGAATGCCCCCCGCAACATAAACCTGACTGGCACTGTTCCTGGGCCTCCAGCATGCTGTTCAGTCCCATTTGCTTTTAATTCTTGAATAACTTGCTTTTTCAAATGTGAACTCCTCCCAGCGGTGGCCATTTTTCTTCTTTTCGTTGAGTCCTGAACATGCACCGATGCAGATAGCCATTCAGCAGTACTGGGGAATCGGCCAACTTACATACTTTACACTTACGACCTGCTTATTTTTTTATCAAGTCATTATTCATGTTAGTCCATGTGATAATATCCACACCATTCCAGAAATTTCCATATAAATAACGCCAGCTGCTAAAAAGCAGGATGGGACTCATTAGAATCTGCAGACATGCATGAGGCACTGTTGGCGTCCATTTGCATTATTTATTCACTCAGTGGTTGTTTTTAACACATAGCAACCTCAACGGTTTACTTGCTAATTTATTCCATAAGTCAGGGTTAACTTTCCGGCTAAAGGGTACAACAGTATTTCCGCGGTCAGCCAGTAGAAAACCTCCTTTCTTTCACCTCACCTTCACGTACAGCGACACAATGGAGTTGTTATTGTTTGACTGGCCATGGCGGGTGTGAGTACCCAGCATCTGAGCGTGCGGCCTGCGGTCCGAAGGGACGTCACCGTGACAGACACACGCTGGCCACTGGTCCTGTCAGCAGAAAGTGATTGAATAATCATGCAATCAGAACTTTTCGGAGACTGTAATATTAATTATACACTGGCTGCATCAAATCGCAGACGTGTGTCTGCCACACATACAATAGGTAGGAATTACCTAAGGTTGACTCCAGCTGGAATTAAGACGGTGTCGGTACGAATACACATCCATGCCTTTATAAGTGAAATACTTGTGAGTGAAATAATAGAATAACTGGTGTAACCAGACTTTAGAGAAAGCTGGGAGCCGCACAGCCAGCCTGCAGACTCAGACACTGCCTCAGCCGCCTGGTGATCCCTCTCACACGCTTTAATCTGTATCCGGCTGTTTTATTTTCCATTTCGTGTTGTTGACAACCTATTTTCTATGGTCTGTAATATTAACAAAATAATATTAGCAAATGTGGACAAAGGGCACGTTGTAGATGTTAGGAAATTAGAGCTAGGATGTATTAATTCATTTTTTCACATGGGTATTAGCAGTAATGAAATCCAATGCTAACACGCTTGTGTGGCCTAAATGTCACATATGAGGCAAACTGGGAAATGTGCTTCAGGGTCCTCCGCTGATCTGGGAAATGGTGGGTAATTTGGGTAGCCTGGGGTATCATATCCTCGCACCTGCAATATCGGGGTCCGCTTCCCGGCCCGGCTGGCCCTGCCTGTACGGCGAGTGTCCTTTGGGGTCCGGTAGCTTCTCCATCTGTTCACAGATGCAGGATAACCGGTGCCTCTGAATTTCCTTTGCGAGTGTGACTGGCGCGACTCACACAAGTGTGTCAGCCATGTGATAAACTATCGTGCCCAGCAGGGTGCCCCCTGTTTTGTACCCCTTCCGGGACAGACCCTGGGCTCCCCGCCAACGCGTACTAGATAAGCCCCAAGGACGATGGACAGACGAATGAGTTATCTGCTTATATGGGCGACTTTGGTGATGCTTTGTGATGCAACGGCATATGTCATTGGCTGCGCATTCAGCCACCGCCATTCTGCATAGGTGGACGACCCCATAGCAGCTTGTGTATGTGGTTCAGCCTGACTGCTGTTGATGTGCAGTGAAGGCCAGTACAGGTTAATCAGCTTCCGTCTGCATTTTTTCCAACATCATGGAAGTATAGAGTAACGGTGAAAAGCTATTCAGTGCTGCTCATGAGAGAGGGTGGGGTCACCTTTTTGCTGGATGAGGAACAGGAATGGGAATGGCAGACAGCAGCTGGTCTGTCCTCCTGAGATAGCTCTAGGAAATGCAATTCAGGGACTGGGAGGTCTGGCACACCAGTAACATAAAATACAATATGGAGAGGAAACTGCTGACTTTATTGAGCGTCTATGGTGTGTAATGACATTGATGCAGGGCACTGTGGGAGTCACATCTGCTCCGTGGTCTACTGGACTCAGTGAGATGGCTGACAGAGTGAAATCGTCTCGCTGGACTGTCTTGTTGCTCCTTCTGTTCAGTGCTGAGCAAAATCCACAGGCGAGCTAGGAGATGGCAGTTTTTAAACGTCCCACTGGAGGTAAAGGAGCCCAAGGAAGAAAAGCCAGAGAATAATGATATCCAGAAACTCCAAATTCTCCTGAAACCGGTGACCTTGGTGCCACACCTCCACTACCTTCTCCAATCTGTGACGTCCTGGCAGGGAGATTAGCAACATTGTGCCAGGTTCATACCCAAAAGCCCCAAACTAAGCCAATCCCATGCACCTGCAGCCAAAACTAGCCTGTCTTTAGCAGTCAACATCAAAAACCACTTTCTCAGAGGCATCTGAATGAATCCTCAAATTAAGATGGCAGCGTAAAGAAGCTGGCATTTATTGACATATTAGCCTGACAGAGATCGATTGCACGATGCAGAACGGGGAACTATTGTGAGCTTATCGTAAGCTGAAGAGGTGAATGTGAAATCATCACGCTGTTGGGGAGAATCAGTAAAGGAACACTGGGCGTTTGTTACGGAACGTTCTGAGTCTCAACGTCATTCACACAGCAAGGATACAAACGGCTCGCGTATTGAGTGAGGGCTTTGTGCTAATAAACACCTGAGTGATTCCGTATCTGCCTCGGATCGCCCACGCCCCAGTACCGCTGTCCTCCTGGCCCCCGCAGGCTCAGCACCCCGCCAGACACGACCGTCTGAAATGTCTGCCTCCTTTCCCATTACCCCTCAGGTCTCAATTTTACGCTTGGATGCAGCTGGATATTTTACTGAATTAATTCAGATTAAACCCCTTGTCCGAGTGGGGGGGGGGGTCCTTCAGAGCTCCCCATTGACATCCGTCGTCTTAACTCCCGTTGGCCGCTTTGCCACCTGCTGCTTACTTCCCGTCCTGAATAACCCGACCCGACCCAACCTGCTGTTCACTTCCCATCCTGGATAGCCCGACCCGACCCAACCTGCTGTTCACTTCCCATCCTGAATAACCCGACCCGACCCAACCTGCTGTTCACTTCCCATCCTGAATAACCTGACCCGACCCAATCTGCTGTTCACTTCCCATCCTGAATAACCCGACCCGACCCTATCTGCTGTTCACTTCCCATCCTGAATAACCCGA
>JABFEA020000038.1:22312957-22324797 GCA_019775915.2 Cyphomyrus plagiostoma
ATATGAATGAAGTGAATAGCCTTTTTGTATATACAGCATTTCTGATGTACCAGTGCTCCCATGGAGAAGAAGTCACAGCACTAACCTGGTGTCGAGAGATGTTACAAAAGCAAATGAGTGCTCTCTTTGTTCCTGCTGTCTTCCTGTTCTGAACTCAAGGAAAACCAAGGTTACACAGACATAGAGCTAAAGGGACAGAGGTGAAGCAGGCAGAATGACAGTCAAGGACCCTGCTGTTCTATTCTCTTAAATATCTAGCCATTACATCTCAATTGGCCAGCTGAGAAGTCTATTGAATTGAAGCACCTGAACCACTGTAGAGCTGTCCATATTGTGTCATGAAGAAAAGGCTTTCAGACAAATTCAAACGCTGTAAGAGCATCCTCCGTCTGGGCTGCATGAGAATGAATGAAAACACAAAAGCATTTTAAAAGTCTACATTGCGATGCACATAGGTCAGTTTGAATAAAATCAACAGCCACATGGCTAAAAATGGAGGTCCGTGGTTTTTAAATCTGACCCTAGAACAGGAAACGTAGAAGAGAATAGAAAGAGTAAGTTCAGGTACAGATAGAGAAGCGTCTCCCCCTGGCAGCTTGTTTTCATCCGTGTGACAGGCAGACAGCAGTGCCACCACATATTAGAGCCCTTTCAAGTCGAATAAAAAGAGAAAAATCTCTTAAATTATATATGGAATGACTCAAATCCACCAAGGGATACAGAGAGACATGTATGAGGAGCTGTCTGGGAGCCGCCCTCTAGGGGGCGCTGGTGGGGCTGCGATTGAGGACCAGCTAAAACGTCACCACGGGCTGAGATGAAAGGCCACTCTTGTTTTCTTACCTGTGGCTGTTCCAGCTTCAGATATGGCCCTTTGAATCTGGGCAACGTCCCATCAAGCGAGAGACCCGGGGGGGGGGGGGTGAGTTTTTCCACGGTGTCACAGACACAGGCCGCTCAGTTCTTCCAATCTGCTCCCACCCCTAGAAAAGCCTTCCTAACTTTACAAAGTCACCATGAAAGTTTCCTAGGTGCCGTGGAGGACCGACCGCCTGGCCTGCGGACGTGGAAGGTTGTTTTTTTTCCAGACGATATCCAGGTTTGAGTCTGGCACGGCTCCATTTCAGTTTGTTTCACCCAAGCGAAACTAATACTCATGAAAGCCGGACTTTCTGTTTCTCTGTTCTCCACCTTTCAACGAAGGTAGACTTCACAGCGCAGGAGTCAGCTCATGAACGAGGGCGAAAATCAGCCGTTCGCTTTCTATACTTGGCATTTTATGGCATTACAACCAACGTGGATAGAGAGGAATATGTGACCTTTCTGGGGTGGAAGACATCCCAGCATTAGAAAGCTTATATATGGAACATATTCATTCCTTTGGGCTTTTTAAAAGGAAGCCCTTCTGCTGATGGTATTTATGGAAAAAGCAAAGATTAGATTATGTACAGTATCTTAGTCTTTGACCAGACTCAGTGGGGGTCACGTATCGCAACCAATAGAAAGACGGCTTTAACATCACACATACAAGGGGGCTCGGGGGAGGGGGGCACCTCCTGCAAAACAAATAGTTTGATGGAGTCTGCTTCCCCTCTGAAGCTTCTCAAAGACCACTGGTTCTTCAACAGGCCCACTATGCTGGGGATGCAGCCTGAAGCCCAGCGTCATCCCTACAAATCTCCATGTTTCTCCTCTGTTTCCATACCCGCCCCACCAGAAAACACTGACCATTAGCCAATATAGAGAAATTATATGTTTTAGGCAAGTTATAAAGTATCTGAAACACCGCAGTCTACATGACCTGGGTACTCCAGTGATTAACTATGGATAGGATGAGTATATAAGAATTTAATAAATATCTGTACCATTATGAATCATTAAGGAGCAGACAGTTTTAATAGCTTTAGTTTTTAACTAATTAAGGCAATCAGACTGATTGCCTGATAGTCCTGAATGTTTGTGTAATGTTTAAAACACAGATACAAAGGATATAGGCTTACAGCGCATAAGCTTAAACGTTTTTTTTCTTCAAAAGACAACTCTAAAGATGGAGAATATGAGGAAATGCAGTGATATGCATTATTTGCTGACATACAGCTGATGTCACTTCCTGTCACTTTCATATTCACCCTTTAAACCCCCATAAAGTTGATGCTACTTCCTGCCACTTCCGTCATCTGGAAACCCCCATAAAGCCCCTAAGCACCACAGTAATCGATGTAAACACCAGAATTGGAAGATCGACAAGCTGACGTGAGCGCGGCAGACATCAGCGAGTCACGTCATCTGCTGTTTATTAGTGATAACATTCACGGTATTTATAAACACTGTACCAGGCGCATGCAGATTTATACTGTATAATGTTTGCTATCTGGTCATTTCACTTTGCATTTTCTTTTTCTTGTCTTGCCCCACTACCAATGCGACTGGTTTGCATCGCTGCCCACTTCGTCCAAACTGCCTCATGCCGCCAACTGTTACGGGGGGGGGAGTCGCTGGCTCCAGGCTCTTCATTGAAGAGTCAGAACACATTCTCACATCCGTGAGATGTGCTCCAGGATGAATGGTCCTGGCAAAACAGCAAATCGGCTCTCCCTCGCCACGGTTAACGATTTCTGTCTCACGCTGAGTCCTCCCCGGCAGGAATAACATTGGACATTATTTATCAGCCAGCTCTGGGACAGCCTCCATAACCCTTCAGCGGTATACCAGTCACCAACGGTGCATCAGGGTCTGATCATTACAAATGATAGACATACGTTGATAGATTATGATATTCTACAGCAACTGGAGGGAAGAAAGTTGCATTCTTAGATAGATGAGGATCCCACAAGTATGTTTTGTTTCTTTGACAATGAAGTTGTGAGACTGAACTGCACTCATGCAGAGACTATAGATGGAAGCCAAGTACTGCCTACTGACTCGATGCAGAAGCTTAGCGGTGACAACAATGGAGGTAAAGTCCTTGTTCAAGCTATGGAACCACCCCCCCTTCCCCCCAAACACTAGCAATTCAGAGAAACATCAGAAATAATGCCAATCCTTTAAAAGAAAAGGCCAAAAACAGTAATTTAGCATTAAATCCATGCTAATTTGGATGGCTTATGATTTAAAGTGCAACGTGCCTTATGTCACTGCAACAAGGCTCACTGCATTTTAAATTATATGCACATGTACTGTTTAAACTTTAAGATTATTTTCTTCAGAACAACTATATTTCTCTATATTTATTCTTAGTTTTAAATCTTACTATTGTAAGATTTTTAACTTGCTGACTTATTCTTAATTGTATTTTTGTCTTGCGCAGTCTAAGGGTCATTCAGGGTACATTTCACTACATGTTGTATAGCTATGTATGTGACAAAGAAAGTATTGATCTTGGCATGGTGGTGCAGTGTTTGGCATTGGATTTGAGTCTCCACCATGGCTCTGTGTGTGTGGAGTTTGTTCCTTGCCTTGACGTCCTGTAACCCTGAGTAGGATAAGGGGCTACAGAAAATGGATGGATAAATGCTAATCTGTTCTACTGTTTCATGAAATAGCAGGGGTCTATGGGACATGGCATAATTCACCGACACACAGAATCACAAGAAACTTATTTAAAGTAGTATTGAAGTACATGCTAGGATCATAGCCACTGCCAATATTCAGAAAATCCATAAGATGCATGAGAAGCTTGAGATATTCGCCCTGTGATGTAGCTTCTTAAGGAAATGGCCTGATTTAAGATCAATGGGGGTCATTAATCCATCCAGCCAGGGCTCGTAGATATTCTCTGTTTCCAATGCATCCTTAACAGCAAATAGCTTCTGCAGCATCTAAAAGATAGTCCTTGATTGGCTGAATCGTTAAGCCACCTTGTTCTCCAGGGTTTACAGGCAGCCAATCAACAGCCTATTTTCAACACAAAGAGCTTCAATGAGTGGTGGATTATCCTTGCCATAGGACTGGTTCCCCGGTGACTCAGACTCAAATTTAAATCCATAATTATTTACAAATTCAACACTGGTAAAATACTAATTCCTGGACTATGCTTTGTGTTAGCGGCAGTATGGAGTGCATTCAGGCACTGAGTAAACATACCTCTGTAGGACATTTCTATACAGAACTTAATTGACTTAAGACTAGGAAAATATAAATCACTTCTTTGTAAAAACTTGGATGAAAACTGTTACTTGTTTCCCTGCAATCTTTCCTCAATGAGCCTCAAACTGTAGGATGCTCCCACCGATTGAGGAGAATTAAAATCCCAGACGTGTGTATGTATGTGGCACTAATCCTGCTCTGCCTCGCTTCAAAGCACAGCCACGCCATCTCGGGTCTCCCAAACGGCAGACTGCAGACTTTCTCGTAGTGCGTTTACTGCCAGGTGAAACGAAGAATACTCACAGACTCCTTCCTCGCATTTCGTATTCCGTTTGCGCTTCTGGGCCATCATAGACGCAAGCTTAAATTGACTTCGTGTGACATCCTCTACGTTTCTTGACCACTTTATACCTAAACGCATCACCTATTTATTTATATAATACCGCTACTTTTCTCCATTATAAATGCTTTGAGATGTAGCTCTGTTTCTTAGCGGTGCATGTGTTTGCTTCATGGACATACTTGACTCACCAGCTCAGGAGAGAGGGCGTGCAATTCCAGCTAACCTTTTGGTCACGTGTTCTTTCGCGAACAGCGTCCTGCGTCCTGCGCGGAATCTAATAAAGTCCATGGTGATGCCAGATTGGCTAAAAGGGAGGGACGCGGAGACTCAGCACCCCCTGTCATTTCCAAGGATCGTCTAGAGATCATGGGCCCCTGCTGCCTTGTAGCCTGTCCAAGGACCATCAACAGCATCATATTTTTGTGTGCTGTCAAAATATCACACTCATTCTGACATCCGTTAGGCCAAATATAAATATTTCTGGACATCCTCTACTATTTCTGTGCCTATCTTCTGGTGCAGCTCTTTTTTCCACCCAAGAAACATTTGGGCTTATTTTCATTCCTCCTGTTGTGTGTGTGTGTGTGTTTATCACCTTGCTGTAATCATCTAACTAATTGCTTTCCATACACAGGTGTTTCTATGTGACCCTCACCCTCCCACGGCTGAATTTGCACACCTCTTATTTTGACTTTGCTAAAACACCCTCGCTGACTCAGGCTGCTCATGTCGTAACCACCACTCTTCCAACTATGCCGACCTCAGCAAGAAACGATAGCTTACGCGATACAAAGCGACCCCCGCCACCCCACCCCGATCTGGTCTGCTAACAAAAGCTCTCCGGTTGCCCATATGCTCACAGCTCCTAGACAGAGAGGTATAGAGTTTAGGTTCAGGACTGCCTCTCCCGCCATCTCACCCCCATACCAGGTATTTTTGCAAAACACCCCCGTCCTCCCCCTTTGCGACAGCAACCCGGTGTGTAGAAGTACCTGGCGGCCGAGCGGGCCGGGCCAGCCGCATTTATCCCACACGAGGATGTGTGTCAGCCGCAGATGAATTATTCACCTCCTTATATTTAACACGACCGACAAAATGAATGGAGGCTCTTTGGATGGGGGGGGGGGTGGTGTTGGGAGGGCAAAGGATACAGTTTCACTGATTAGGGGCCTGACGGGAGAGTGCATTATGGCTGGGGGGCCACAGACAAAGAGACACGACTTTGTGTTTCAAAAGAAACCGTTTCTTCAGGTCATTCACTGGCTCAGGAGTGAAGGGGTTATGGGGGGGGGGAGTGGGCAGAGCTGGGGTCTTCAAGGAGAAGGGCGGTCATAAACGTGAGAGACTGCCTCGGTGGCTGTGAAGAGGGGAGGATCTAGGAACGAGCCGGGCCACGGACCTTTAGGAGGGTGGCTACGAGGTCTGCAAGGTATTTACAGGGAATAATAACCCTGTGTTTCGGGTTATCCACACCACAGTTCTGAGGAGAGGCTTAGGCGATAAAAGAAATCGTAGCCAATGAGAACGAGTGGAAAAACTGCCCGTCTGCGTGGCCGTCGACGATGCGCCGCACGTAAAGTTTAAAAACAGCAGCCGACCCGTCGTTCAGGCCTGGGCTCTAAGGGGCCATCCCCAAAGCCAGGAGAATTACCAGAATTCAGCCTCTTTCGATGAGCCATTTTGAACGATCGATGTCCACGTGCCTCCAGAACCTTCCCTGATTGGATCGGACGCGACCGTCCCTCACAGAGGTGATGGGGGATCTTGCCGACATCCTCACACGGCAAACATTTCTCCTTCGGAAGGCCTGTCAGATGTAAGTCACCCCTTCAGCACTCTTCCAGGTCCCTCGCTTCTGCTTTTATTTTATCCAGGGCAACACCAATAAAATAACAACAAAGCGTTTCCTTTTTCAGCCAACACAGCCGGATGGTTCGTGCTAAGCTCCTCACTTAATGGTTCAACAGCGGTGACCTAGACGAAAGGCCGACCAGCATGACTCCCGTTTCTTCGCCTCTAGTCATTCTGAAATATTTATCGACCGTACTTCCTGCCAGTGTTTTTCTATCTTTATGAAAGAGACCAAAAGAACGATACCATGTTTATACTCGTGATATCGTGTGCCGTCACTGACAAGCTGAAAGAGCTTTTGTGCAAAGCCATGTGTATGAATGTAGGCCTGTGTGTTTGTGTTAAAGGAACATTCCGATTCCGGAATATTCCCTACCCTCCCTTCCCCTCCGCGCCGAGGTGGCAGGGATCTCCGGGTAACGTGGGTGGCTGACACAGCTGGTACTCGAACCACAGCCTGGGCTGCAGGACGCACCCTGACCTTGCGGCAAGCACAAAGCCTCATAGACCTCTGCTCGGTTTCCCATTGGTCCCTGCTTTTTGGGCCAGCTTTTGATTGGTTCTGGTTGCCTCGTGCTGCCCGGCTATGGTACATCGTCTCACCGCATTGGCTGCTAAAAGCCAGAGGCGGGAGGTACAAGTCCTGCAGGTCAGCAGCACGACTTCTCCAAGGTGGCAACAGGTCACCTCCTCAAGATGGTACCGCGGCAACCATCTTAAGCTCCGTAAACCGGCTTAAGCTCCCCACCCTCTCCACGGTGGATCACATCTGCTGGTGGATGGGCCGGGGCAGTGCTGTCATTCTGGGGCGTAAAAGTGTCCAAATCGCTCTCCCAAGCCCTCATAGCCTCCAGGCTCCATGGGGCAAGCAGAGGCCACATGCCATCGGTGATGACGTCACACCATGAATGCCAGTTTGCCTCTCCAAATGGCCTTCACCCCCCCAATAACGTCACACTGTGAATGCCTGTCTGCATCTCCCAGCACTGTGGCTCCAGCAGGAACATCAGGAAGCCCGTCTGTACATCCTCCCGTGAGGCCCAAAGCGACACGGCGATTGCCCACCGGCAGCCAGTGTGAAGCACGGCCTTTGGATCAAAGGAGGACAGCGGCGGCTCGGGACTCTTAAAACAAACGTTCCAGGGAAGGTAAGAAGGGAAAGGAGGAAGAGAAAACAGCAGAGTGCTGAAAGATAAACCACACTGAGCCGACGCTCCGAAGGTCTCGCATTCTGCCATGCTAAAAAGGTCAAAGGTCGCGTGATATATGCACTGACCCCCATCGCCGCCTGCCCCACCTTGTCCCTGCAAATTAGGCGGGCGTGGGGGCTTTAGCATTGCCCTCACAGAGACAAAGGGGGGTGGGGGCTGCCAGGGTGTTGACGACTAACCTCTGTCCGTCCGCAGAAGCCCTGGGAAACGTGTCTTCTCCTGGAAGGGGAGAGAGGAAGGCGGCGACGGGCTCTGGCATGCAGATTCAGGCACCCCGTTGGGTGATTCTAACCACCTTTCTTTGGTAAAACTATTTTTGAACATTTTTTTTATTTTTAATAAGGGACTGTGACTTTAAAGATCCCAGTATTTAACAAATGCAGCCCTGTCAGTGTTTAATTCCGATAGCCCGGTATGCCCAGGACAGGAAGGGGACTGTCACCTCAGTGTCACTGGGCCTCTGACTGGACGCTGCCATTCCTCTGGGAGGTTCTGGGGATTGACGACGTGGACTTTTGGGCAAGGAGTACTTAGCAGACACAGGTCAGCAGCACGGGGCTGAGGTGACAGTGGCTCTGCTCTCCTCCGTCACGCTCGTCTAATGCCATCTAATTTGTCGTTACCGTCGATGACACTGTCGTTCCCTAAGCTCCACACTCAACAAAATAGCCAGTCAGAGGCTCAAGCTCTTTGTTATACTCCTTAAAAAAAAAAAAACAGGCAGGGAAAAATTTGTAAGATGCCTGGGCTGCTGTTTCCTTACTGGCTGCCATATGTGTCCTGTTATAATCAGGGGGGGGCGGGCGGTCTCTTCAACTATTTTTTTTCTTTTACGTTAAATACCCTGAGATCAAAGACCCAGTAAATCTCCCCAGCAAAGTCGGATCACAGCCTGTTCTGAGATGGTAAGAGTGATTCATTCTGAGGTCCCCAAGGTGTACCGGAACACTCCTTAGCTCGGCTGCTTTCGTCGTGGCAAGAGGACATCCGGCTGAGCCGGCGATTACGACCTCGCCCCCGCCCCCGAGAAAACAGGAGCGCACCGCACGGTAAATTACACGACGGCAGACATGAGTGACATACAGCAATGCCGGCGGTACGGGGGGGGTGATATCGGCCCCCGGGGGAGACTCCCTCTCCACCCCCAGGGAGCATATGAACAGCCTTCGGAAGGTGATCCTCATGTGGGGCTCGGTTTCACATTCCTCCGCTCACCAGAGAGGAAGAGCCCAGCCTGGTGACCGTGTGCAGACGTGTCGCACGCATCGCCCATGCCATTCCGTGTCCCTGTGTCGGTGATTACGACTTCACCCCCGCCGCCGAGAAAACAGGAGCGCACCACGCAGAGGCGCTGATCAGCCAGCCGGGCGTGGAGGGAGGGGGCTGTCAGGTCTCCTGCGCTCTCATCGCTGATGCCGATGTTCTTGTGAAAGCCCCGCCTTCGCTCAGAAGCCCCCACACATCGGCTTTGGTGACTGCAAAACTCACGCCACACACCTTTGAAATGGAACTCGGTGCAGGATCAACGAATGAGAGGGCAAATAATTCATTTAAATTTGAATGTATGTAATTAGGGGACCGCCATGTGACAGGACTAATAATAAAAATAGTAATAATAATAATTTATGTATCACTTTTCATGTGTGAAATGCAGGTCAAAGTGTTTCAATATGAAGTTAAAATATGTAACTAGCATGCAGGTTAAACAAAGTGTAAAAGATGGGATGAGAATCTAAAAGTAAAATTAAATTATTAAAAATTAATTTAATAAGATATAAAGTAAGCAAAATAAAATCAAAGTATAATCAGTGGGAATAGAAAATACGAGCGAAAAACGAAACAGAACGAAAATTCAAAAGATATAAAAATCTAAGCCAATGAAAGCTGGAAATGACTAATATTGTATGATATGGACAAAGCAACAGAAACAATGAGGTAAAGAGAAAAAAACGGCTTAGGTGGGAAATAACACAAGCAAATAATATGGCGATGATAAAACAGAAGAAAATGAAGTGAAAAATAATAAAGGCAAGAACAGATTTCAAATCCAGTCTAAGATACAGGAAACGTGAAACCTCAGGAAAGTATGATAGAGCCCTTAGGCAACGACCAAAGGCCCCCCAGACACATTGAGCCAGGACCTGGACCTGAGCCGGACCCAGTTCTAACTCCAGTGCAGCTGTGGACAGACTGGCCTGCCTGCCGCCCACTTTGCTGACCCTCCCAGTAACACTAACAAGGTAAGCTAACAAGGTCCAGCTGGGTTTCATAGCCTGGATGTTACCCCCGGGCCGAGGGCTAGGGATTGATCACCATGGCAACACAAGCACTCACCCTAGCCCCACTCCCACCCCACCACAATAACATAAGAAAACCCTTTTTCCAGTACTGGGAAAACTGAAAACGATCCTCAAAAGGCTTCAAAGAAGGTAATCAAGCCGTGCACCTGCGATGCAGCCTTCCACAGATGTATGTGTTACAGATGGAGTTTTAGGGTACAGGGAAAATGTCTTAAAACACGCAGGGGTGACGGAGCATGGTCAGGTGCCCTGGGGGTAGAGCAAGGCCTGCAGCAGATCTCTTAGGCCTAATGATGGATTCATTCCCCAGACACTGATGATATAACAGGTCTAAAGTGAACAAATGATGAGGTATGTTAGCACATCCAAGTCATTAGCATCTGTTAGACTAATTATAATAGCTAAACACAATCATAAATCGCCAAAATTAGGAGCTGCATGGTGTTTTGGGGGGAGTGTAGTGTACCAGGCTCACCTTTTGCACAAAATCAGCATCTGTGATATTGAATGATGGTGTGTTTCCCGTTGGGGGTCTCAGAATGTGAGAAGTTCGTATCCCCAGGGATGTCGATGTCAACAACACAGGCCCGGGGGGGGGAGAAATGAAGCTTATCTCAGGAGCGGCCCAAACCTCCAGAGACTGTCGATCTTCACGTGAACGTTTTCCATCGAGCGGCACGTACAGCGAGTGCTGGGATCCTCTGGTGTAAATGTTACTACAGGAGAGGAGTAGGGGAGGCGGAACAGTCACGAGGCACCTCCATACGCTTCGCTTCATCTAGTGGGGGCGCCGATCAGCGTGCCCCTCAGAGCAGGGAGCTTTTTAGAACACCGCAATCGATATCAGCCCGGGTGGGGGGGGGGGGGGGGTTCGAGAACTCTCCCTCCATCACTCCCAGCAAGCGCCTCTCTTCTCTTCTGTCTCTCTCTCTCTTTGCTTCTTTATGCGGTCGATGCTTCATCGGAGAATGTGGAGTGCATTGGAGCCAGGACACTGTTGCTGATGGTGCACGAAGCCATTAGACCCATAAGCTATTTCCCCATCTTTTACACTTTCATTGTTTCCCCATATTTTACACGTTCACTATTTCCTCACATTTTGCACTTTCACTATTTCCCTGTCTTCTACACTCTTGTCCCCCGTCGCCTCGCCTCGCCCCTGAATGTGGATTCCCGTGCAGTGGGGGCCGTTCAGGCCCTCGATCGGTACCCGCCATTCTCTGCCGCCGCGGTCATTACAAGATGCGGTAGGACTTAACAATTTCCTGCTGCCTTAACCTTTAACAATTGTTGAAAAATATCGATGGATTGCTAGCGTTGGCTATTCTGTTAATTTTATCCCTTTTTTAAAGTATTTTTTTTTCTCTGCACCAGGAAGTTGGACAGGTGCCAGTAAGCAAACAAGACTGCTATTATGAAGACATTTGAATAGCAAAATAATTCCTAATTAAATATTTTAAGCAGCCGAGAAATAATAATTATGACCAGCACAGCTGGGCCGGCCAGGGTCCTCCGCCAAGGCGCTGGCACATTCATCCTATGGCGCGTAACGCAGCCCAGACTTTCTATCCAATCAATCGTGACACGTTTCGAGGGGAATGTATGTGGGGGGGGGGGGGGCCTTTCCGGTTACCTCCTGCATCCTTCCGGGCCTTGCTTACGCTTACCGCCATCCGGCCGTGTCATGGCGTTGATAAGATACGCCCGTCCTTGGCGTTATAGCCCCAAGTCATAGTGGGGGCTCGACGAGCGGCAGCCAGGCCTCAGGGGGGCAGCGTGGCGTCGGGCTCCGCTTACATCATCACGGATACTGTTGTGTTAGTTAGCATGAGCACGGCGTTGATGAGAAATAAATAATATCAGAAAAAAACAGCAGCCGACCCCCAGGGGGCACGTGGAGGAGGGTGATGAGGGTTAATATTGCATTTTGAATGAGGCAATTTATATCTTTATATGGCAGGCAGGCAAGGACATTCTTTCCAGGGACCGTTTCATGGGTCAGTGAGATTGACAGAATTAGATTTGGAGCAACCGTGGGAGGCGTTGGAG
>JABFEA020000038.1:22350393-22365042 GCA_019775915.2 Cyphomyrus plagiostoma
GCCCCGGGCCGGGGCGCCGGGCGGCTGCGCGGGGGCGCGCGGCGGCCCGCGCGCCCCCCGGCCCCCCCCCCCACCAACAAAAACACACACACACACACTGTGAGCTAAAGGGGAACTCCGCGGGACTATGGGAAGCTGGAGGCACAACCAGGCTGCGAGGGTGGGGGGGGACGGCTACGTATCTCAAAGCTGTCTCTCTGTAGGGGGGGGGGTGCCATTCATTGTTTCTCCTCTTCCCCTTTTTCTCCCTGGCTTCTCCCCCCCCGGAATTCCTCTGGCTCCTGGGAGAGTTGGTGCAGACTTGCGGGCTGACTCCGCATCACGGTCTCCTCACCACATTCTTGCGGGCCTTGCTAACACAGGGAATGCTAACTCCATTAGCCCGGCCAGCGGGGTTCTGCCCCTCACGGAACGCCGCTGCCGACAGCCAGCCAGCTCAGCGCGCCGCGTAGCGCACACACGGCCCCAGAGACAGGCAGGTGGCGGCCTGTGGAAATATCCCCTGTGCGTATATACAGGTGCGTGAACTTTGGGGTACATCTCTCTATAAAACAGGAGTGAATCTGACATACTTGTGTGTTTGTGTGTGCGTGCCCACTTGGGTGTGTCTGTGTGTGTTGCTGTGTGCGTTTGGGTGTCAGTATGTGCACCAGGAGCGGCCAGACGCCTGTTAGCCTAGGCCAAGCCCTGCACCATGGTGGCTCCGTCCGCTCATTGTCCCATTCCCAACTCCCCCAGCCTGCAAGATGACACTAATGGGATCTGCCTCGTTTTCCCCCACCTTGAGATCCGTGAAAACACGCCCCCAAACCGTGCCAGGCCCCTGGAGGACCGGCAGAAATCCAGAGGCTGACAGCTGATTGGCGCTCGGCTCCGAAAGTGGCGTTTTGGCCCAAAAAAAAAAATGGCCGCCTCTTTGTTGTGGGTCAGTTTTTGGTTTCCGCATGCCGGTCATCCCTCCATTGCCTCTACAGAAAACAAACATGTGGGATGCTGTCCCGGTGGTTACTCCCACAACGTTTCAAGTACTCTTTTTTTTTTTTTTTTTTTTTAAATAAATAACAAAACAACACATGGGACCATTTCGACAGCATAGGTGCAAGAATCCGCCGAATTTCAACCGCACGACCCCGGGTGACAGAGACACTCAGCTGGGTCTGTCATTTGACACCGTGTGTCAAGGGGAATTATGGGAAAGTGGTGACACAAAGGGAAAGATTTGGTTCAGCTCAGTTCCTTTGAAGGTTGTAGGCATTGGACTAGGCGGTGAACTTAACCTGGTAATTCCAGGCCACTATGAGAAAACCAAACCGTCAGGAAGAGAGACAAGATTGTCATGTGCCCTGAAGCACACGGGCCTGTCATTCTCAGGCTGACTGCATATGTTGCAACTTCTCCTTGTTTCTTTCTGCTGAACAAGCACGCAGCTGCTTGTAGAAGGTTGAAGTATAAGTCTGCGCAAACTTCCTGGGCCGACGTCTGGGCGGAGGGCCAGGGCAGACCCATTGTGCCGCTACCGTCGCTTGTTCCCAGCTCAAGAGGATCAGCGACGTTTGGTAACCGCGGCCCCATTGTTCCTGCTGTTTGCTTGTGTTTCGCGGCTCAGACGCGCCCGTCCCACGTCGCTGAGAGTGACCTTTCGTTGCCTGACGCTGCTGATTCCTGCCCAAACCGAAACTGTGGACTAAAACATAAACTGACATCACACAGGCTGAGAGAGACCATGTGGGACCGTGTGACGAGTCATGTGAAAGAATGTAAATACGCCACTGAAATTAATTAGTAAATTCACATTTCTGCAGAAACCCAGTAATCCTCTTACGCCTTCCAGACATCCTTCCCTTACTACTGCCAGCCCTCTGTTGTACTTTGGAGCGCTGGAATTTAATACACAGTTGCCCCGCAGTACCATCCTAGGTGCCCGCAGGTGTCCATTTGGGGTAAAACGGACACCAGATGTGATCGCCTTATCGGATTCCTATCCCGGCGGAGACTTCCGGCAACGCTGTCCACCCATGAGGGAGCCAAAGAGCAAACTGGGCGACTCTGCATCACCCTGGGGCGCATACGCCCCGCACGCTCATCTTTCTTACAACAGTCTGGCCCGTGCGGATGGGCATTCCGATTCGTTCCGGAACATTCTGCCGCATTTGCAGCTGGTGCGGTGGCAGACGGCAGAGCGTGTCTCGCCCGCACACCGGCTCAGCTTGAATTGCAGCTCTGCGCTCGACACGGAGGTATGTATTCAGAGCCAGTTACTGTAACAAACAGGCATTGTTGAGCTTTCGCAACATCGTCATCCCGGGGGTAATCTAAGCAGGGATAAAGACTGCAGGGTAACCTCTCTGACCGCTACCTGCCTAACATCCCAGCACGATGTAATTATTGGCAGCCGGGATTGAGGGCGAAGGGAGGTAACGGCCAGGGCGGGACTACGAGCACAACTGTGATGGGGAAAACCGGCAGGTAAAGTCCAGAGGTCTTGCTGGCGACATTGGACAAAACGTGGACTTTTCCAATGAAGATGCATGTGTCTCTATGGCCAAAGGGCTTCATAAGTCACTTCATGTTAAAAGACTCAGGCTTTATAAGATGGTTTCCATGAAAATTTGACATTTTAAGTCAGATTCTATCAAGTCCCAGGCTTTTGTGCTTTTCTGCCCCCGATGAAGCTGCTTCGTCATGCTGCGTGATGAGTGCACTGGTCCATGTGCCACCCGCTACACTGCTGCTTGTTTGGGGGGGGGGGGGTGAGCGTGTCCGGCTCCTCATCTCCGGACAGGTGCTGCTTCAGAACGTCCCAACGTCGCACAGGTGACGTCCCAGATGTAACTGGCAAGCTGCACTCTGCCACGGAGCCCAGATCCAGAGACGTGAGGAGGGGCAGGATTATACTCTGTTTGTGTGTGTGTGTGGGGGGGGGGGGGTCCTGGTATCCCTGTGGGAAATACGTCAGACAGGCCAGGCGCAGCAGGACAATGAGGTGCCTCGTTCTTCTGGGCTCCATTCACAGGGGGAAGAAGGAGCCTCCTGTTTACACAAATAATGTTTCCTGATTTCCATTAACGTCCTCCTGAACAAGCGGGTTCTGCCTACCATATGGAAGCCCCGCCACCATCACCAAAGTGACGGAAACGCGAAAGCCCACGCAGCCAGACGAGACGGCCAAAACCAACAGGGCCGTTTGGCCGTGTCATCCCCGGGAGCGGGAGGGGAATCTAGCTGAGTAAGGCTGTGGCGTTAACAGATGGCTGAGGGAAGGCGGAGCTTAACACCTGGCTGAGAGGAACTCGGGAGCTCATGTGACTCGTCATGGAGGTGGTTCCTGGAGCTGGAATTCTCCCGACCTGCCCTGACGCCATACAAAAGCAAGACGGAGGGGGAGATCGTCATGCTATTGAACTTTTATTACAAAACATACTGTTTTTAGTTCATGTATATTATACAGCTGACCAGTTAATTTGCCTTTTAGACCTTAATATACATATATATTTATACATGCTTTAGGGTAGACTGTAGCTCAGTAGATTAGAGCTCAGTGCCAATATCCAGAATGTTGTTGGTTTAAATTCCATGGTCCCGTAGCAGAACAATCCAATAACCAATGAGTGAGGCCACCTGCTGGATGCTGGCTTACCCTGCTCTCTCGCCTCAATCTCCATACTAGCATGTAACTTTTGGACAAGCAGCATCTAATAAGTAAATGTGGTATTTGCATATTTCCCGCCCTTTTTACAGGGTAAGAGTGCTGCAGTAGCGAGGCGTGTGTGTGGCGTGACACTCAGCTGTTTACCAGCACGCGCTCATGCGCGTCTGACTCATTCGGAGCGCTGCCGCTCCCAAAGCCACCAATTTCCCCACCAAAGCTGCGGAGATTATCTGTCTACTGTGAGGCTCCATCAGGGCAAATGGAAAAGACAATCGGGAACTACAGACCCTTTAGTGACATCGTCTCCAGTGAAAAAAATCAACATATATGGGGGGGAATTGAGCAAAAAACTGGAAATGCTGTAATGCTCAAGCCATGGAGTGGAGTCTGTGCCTTTGGTCAAAAAGGAGCTCTTCTCAGAGATGCATAAATGTTGAAGAAGTGATACTTTATCGCTAAAGGCATGGAGGCCACTACATCAACAAGGCTTGGTTGATTTTGAGATCATTTAACTAGGACAGGGGTGTCAGACTTTAGACCTGGGGGGGCCGGAGCCCTGCTCATTTTTGAGCTTCCCCCCATTTAACACACCTGATTCACATCCTTGTTTTAATTACCACGCAGCTCTTGATTTGAATCATTTTGTGGTGGAACAGGGAAAGAACTAAGCTACACAGGGCTCTGGCCCTCCAGAACTAGAGTTTGAAACCCCTGATCTAGAACATTGTGGAGCAATTGAGGAAAGCATAAATGATTGTAGAACATCTAGAATGTGTGTGGAACACCTAGAATACTGGTGGAACGATAGGTAGTTTCACTCAATCGCTTTACAGAATGGCATACTGGATCTGATGCCATAACACTTCTGGAACATCCTGAATACTTTTGGATCACCAAGTATGGTGGTGGAAAATCTAAAATAATTGTTAAACACCTAGAAAACTTGAAAAATGCATAGAATTCTTGCAGAACATCTAGGATATTTGTGGAACATCGAAAATACTTGTGGACCATCTAGAATAATTGTGGAACACTTAGAAAAGTTGCAAAATACCTAGAATGCTTGTGTAACATCTCGGATACTTGAGACACACTTGCCATATACCTAGAATGCATGTGACACACCTGTTTTGTGTCCAATATCTTAGTGCCAAGTAAAGAAACATCACCCTTGACTATCAGAATGTCTTCCTTTGTAGCACATTGCTGCAGGAGCTACTTCTTAAATTTGCATGCGGAATTCTGCCACTGGCTCCTTAATCTCTGCTTTTCTGTTGTTCATAGCTGTGTGTTTCGTCGGGCGAGATCCATGCGCCTGCTTAGGTAATGTGCGATCCCCCAGGTGTTCCTGGGACACTCTCTTGGCACCACCTTTCCTGTGTTTTCCGCCTGAGGAAGATCTCTCCTCCCATCAGAGGTCTCATTTCAACCCGAGGGCCTACAATGTGTGGGACATGTTTATCTCACTTAATTTCCCATATCTACACGCCTGTCTGGCCGCCTGATGCATGAAGGGGAAACCGCGGGAGTGGGTGAACGGTGATGGCTCGTTTTGGAGAGCGCCCCCTTGTGTCGGTCTATGGAGGATCACCCTGCCTGCCTGTGAGGCTGGCATTACCATGGTTACGGAATACAACCTGAATAAGCCATCTTTGTGGCAGCCGTGAACCACTAGAAGGTCTAAAATAATCCACGCCTAAGTGCCAATTATAAGAATAGAATAATTATTAATAGTTAAATAGGAACATGGTATAAGTGGTTTAACACAGAACCCATTGGTTGCTTTATTGGTTATCATTTGGATGGGAAGATCACTTTAATAATTCTTTAAAATCTTTTTTGTTTTCTGCATTTTCATACTTTTTTTATTCAAAAAGCAGTTTATTTTTTTTTCCCCAGTTCCTACTGCAAAAGAAAACGAGTATAATTTTCACAAATAGGCAGGTTTGCAGTTTGGCGAGGAGCGGGGTGATCGCCATGGTGACATAACTATGGAAACGGAGCAGACGAATGGCGGGCCAGACCCACCGCTGAGGCAGAAATCTGAGAAAATGACATGCAAAGCCACCTCACCCAGGTCAGGATGGCAGCACCTCACTGCCCCCACCCCGAACAAAAACATGGCCAATTCAAAAAACACAAAATAAAAAAATCTTTTTAGATTCTCACAGGGCCTAAATTGAAGGGGCAAAGCAATTGGTGCGGGTCCCTCTCCCATCGTTGAAAGGCTGGAAATTCCGCCAGGTTCTAGAGGTTCCCAAGAGTTTATAATGTTGGGACTGGCAGCTCCGTGCTAAGCCCCAAATGCTGAGGCCTCTTCATAAAATAAGCCAAAGGCCTCATGAATAAATGCAATCTTAACTTTTTGGTTTATATTTCACAGTGTGGAGCCCTGCATATTGCCCTTGCATTTTATTTACATTATTGAGGCTGAAAAAGGGCATTTGCATTTGAAGTGTATATTGTGTATTATGTGTATATTGTATGCCTTGACAGGCACAATTTCTAGTATTTGTATATGATTCGAGTGCTGCATGCAAGGCTTGAAATAGCTCAGAATTCCCTGAAAGGTGAACAGTGTGCAGATGATCTATTAAACCATCTGATCGGATGGCAGATTTCACTGAGCGCAGCGTGAACTAGGTGGACGAACCCCCATCCATGTAAAATCCCAGCCAATCAATTGCCCCAAGCTCGCCGACGACGCTAAAGCCCCCCCTCCCTCGCACCCGCCTCTGGCATCGCTACAGTTTCTATTAAAAGGACGGCTCTCATAAATCCCACACGCTGAGCTTTAGGTGCAGATCAATTGGACTCCTGCTACCCCACATTATCATCTCCTGAAAGCAGGAGACACAAAAAGTTAAATTTACGAGGCAGGAAACTAGTATTTAAGTAATTTTCCCTTTACTTTCAAAGAGGCCAGTCTCTTCCCCGAGGGCACATTCCTGATTATATACTTGGATAGTAATCTCTGAAATCACATAAAATTTATGAGTAATTTGGCAGTGTGTAAGAAACATGTTGTTTACTGTACTTGACTTCTAATACGGAGAGTAGATCTAGTAGAAGTTTGCAGAGGTTGTAACACAGTTGTGTGCTGGAGGCTCGCCCTTGTAAAAAAAAAGAAATAAAACTAGAAGCTTGTGTCACGTGGAAAAAAAACAACCTTATTTTGCTGTTCTACCTATTATTTTTGAGTAAACAACAGCCGAAGCATCACTTTGCATTATCCTGGCCAAAAGACAGTAATGTGTTTGTCTTTAAATGCGTGTGTCTATGCTTCAGCGTCTCCTGAATCGCGTGGCACAGGAAGCGTCCAGACAGCCGCATTTGTACAAGACGAACCAGCTTTCAAAAGCTTCGCTGAAAGATAATGGCATTTTCAGCTTAGGTCGGCTGTTTCTTGGTTTGTACAATTTAATTTAAAAAACAAGCAAGCCGCTCAACATGCACGGTTACGTTACATAACGAGACTCGCACCCAAACCATTTATCTTTCTTTGTGAAATAATTACCATCTACAAAAAAAAGTCACTGTGTTTGTCAAAGGTTCAGAAAAGGATGTACAGCAGGCAGCCTGAAAGCATTATGTGTAACATCACTGCAGTAAAGTGCAGTGTGACAAGGACCCGCCATCGCCGTGAGGTGGTACGGGCCGTGATTAGCTTAGCCTCAGGACGCAAGGCTTAGCCCACCAGCATCAAAACCATCTGAACGAACTTGTTCTTTAACAAAGGTGCTTCACAAGTGTGACGAGAAAAGCAGCCTCTGTGATCCATCCGATGTTCAAGAACGGCGCAAGTTACCCCTCCCAAAAAAAAAAACATACATATATTATATACAGTACCGTGAAAAAGTTTTAGCCAGGTAAAGGAAATGTTTATATCTAATTATCTGGGTTGTAAGTGTGTATGTGCTTAGAACAAGAAAAACAATTTAACATTATGCATATTAAGAGCAACACAATAAAAGCTAACAAGGATTTATTCTGTTCTGTACAAAGCTACTGACATCTAGTTGGAGAACTGGATGAACACCACTTCAGTTCCCAAAACTCTCCTCCGTGGCACCCCAGTCATTCCATGTGTTTATTAAAATTTCCACAACCAGCACTCTTAATGAATTAAATTAGTTTAAATAGTCAATGAGGTATCAGTGAGCTATACAAGGTGGAGAAATGGTCGAGTCAAACAATGCATGGATGTACTGGACGGGTGCTGGTGTGACTTAAGGAGAGGTTTTGAAAGCTGACACACTTAGACAGACATAATATGAGAGCTTTATACCAAGATAAAAATCATGTATACATCATTTTCTTTGAGGGCTTGAGACTTTTGCACACTGCTGTATATATACAAAAAATATTCTTATATACTGGGAGCTAGAACCAAGCTAGTCAATATAACTTCAGTTTGGCTGCTTAGAATGAAACTGAATTTGCCAGTACAGACCGGAAGTAAGTAGTAGGACTACTGGAAAGCCTGCATATACAATGGCACAGGAACACTGGAATACAGTAAGCTTTGTCATTTAGATAATATAATTATAGATAATACAAGCAGCACTGGTTTTCAGTTAGCATTACTATAGTAATTTAGCATTGGCGGAGTCCTACCCTAGTTAATATTGCTATGCAGTTAGCACTGCTTTTCAGTTAGCATTACCGTATAGTTAGCATTTGTTTTCTGCTAGCATTACCATACAGTTAGCATTGGTTTTCAGTTAGCATTACCATACAGCTAGCGTTGGTTTTCAGTTAGCATTACCGTACAGTTAGCATTGGTTTTCTGTTAGCATTACCGTACAGTTAGCATTGGTTTTCTGTTAGCATTACCGTACAGTTAGCATTGGTTTTCAGTTGTAGGCCTTTGAGGCAAAGGGTGAGAGCAGGCCATTCAGATGGCAGTATGGCAAAGGGTGAGAGCAGGCCATTCAGATGGCAGGATGGCAAAGGGTGAGAGCAGGCCATTCAGATGGCAGGATGGCAAAGGGTGAGAGCAGGCCATTCAGATGGCAGGGATGGATGTGACAAAGCAAGTCGCTGTTTAATGTGGCCACACACTCCCAGAGCCAACATGAGGGCCTCTGTACCTGTTTGTCTTCATTATATTTTATTTTGTTTAGAACATTAATTATTTTGCAATACGCACATCTGTTTCAGGTTTGGACTGGCTAAGGAAGCAGACTTTGACAAATGGCTGTTGCACGCTTAACCAGAATTGTACATTGTGCAAAAGACATGTGCGGGGTTGTACGTCACTTTACATGAAGACGTCTGCTGAGTGATTCGTCAGCGGTCATTTGAACATTTGAACAAATGAACATTACTGGAAAAACAAAAGAATGACCTCGATCACATCATGCTTCTCTTAAAGTGAAACACATTCTACTCTTTTCATTTGTTCCTTCTGTACTTGCAAGTTGCAAATTTAGACTCCAGGCGTGGAGTAGGCCTACTGTAAGAACATATTTATTTAATTTTTTGCCCTTCCAGGATGGCTCTTGACCCTACCGGGTAGCTGTTCATAGTCAGACGGGCTGAAGTTTAACCCTAGAGTTAAACCTGTCAGATGAAAGCCTCTCTGACCTAAAGATTGATGGGGACCGTGTTAGGGGGGTGCCTTTCTGCCTAAACCACCACTCAGGTGCAAAGCCTTCTTTGAACCACCTGTCGTGCTTTACTCAAAAAAAATTAAGGGGGCCTTCCTCACCCCTGTGTCCTGCCCACCCCCCCAAGTCCCCATCTATCAGCGATTGGACATACAGGACGTCACGGAAACCGCCACTCCAATCCAGACGCGGCGATAAAGCCTGCAGTGTTGTCAAACAATCCAATCAAACGGAGACAGGAAGGTCTTGACATCTAAATTGCAGATGAGTGCGGGGATTAATTCTGAATTCCTCTGCAAGTTTTTGCACGCCACACTTACACGTTTGACTCCAATAAAACCAGTGTCTGCCTCTCTGGGTTTTTTTTTCTAAATTACTTTCTGGAAATTGGTTAAATTGCTTGGGAATAAAATGTGACTGATTCATTGGTCCCCAACAGGCGGTTTTTCATTGATTCAAATACTGGCAATTAAATTCTTAGTGAGTCACTTGACCATCCATTGGAGATCATTTACATTTTTTACTCTCCTTCACACACAAGAGAAAAGCTGCATCTGCTGCCATGTATTTTTAAGTAGTTTAAATATGCAATTATGTCCAAATAAAAAAGTAGTTATTCTGCACTGTCAGAAAAAGTACCAGCTTGCACTTCTGAGGTACTATTACTCGTCACTGGAGCTGTACTCTCAAGGGTCTGCCATTTGAACCCCAGCTGTAGGTAAATGTACCTTTTAGCCTAATTTAAGATACAGAAATAGATTCCGGGGGACGTTTTGGTACTGATGGAGGTATATTAATGTTTTATGTTGTTTGTAGCTGTGGGAACAATACCGTAGCAAGCCTGTACCGCTGTAAATATTCCTTCGTTATTCCACACATAGTCATATTGCATATATTTAACCAACAATGATTCACAACAAGATATTAACAAGAAGCACGCAAAATAACAAAACTGACGCGAAATCAATGGAAAAGGCACCAAATCACTACCGCACAATGGATGTTGCATATGTTGTTTGTTGAAGAAAATAAAACAACCACAAAAGTAATGTGTCACGCACACGGAAAGCACGCGCTCCACCCCGTGAGAGACCGGCGGAAAAGCAAAACGGATAAACCCACCTAGAATGAGGCTACCCCGGACAAACTAACGGGGGGGCTCGCTGGGAATTAGCGCGGGGATGCTTCTCTGCCTTGTGCTAAGAATCTAAATTGCATTTCAGCGAAAACAAAACAGAAGCTAACAAGAAAACACAATAAAACAACTGGTCACATAATGAGCCCCAGCTGTTGAACTGAAATTAAAAAAAATAATTTATTTAGTTTGCCTGATTTATGGATGCTATGTGTTGTTCTGTTAAAAATATAGTCATATTAGGCTTACACTAAGCTTTAAAATATATTTTTTATAACCTTTTTGAAAAATTAATTGGAATTATGCTCTTTCAAAAACCATGAAAACTCTTGCTGCTACCATCATGTCTGGCGCACAGAATAATCGAATGATATGAACTTTTCTTAATAATAAATATAAATAGCTTCCAGTTTAAAGCGAACACACCGTCACCTTTGCTCACGTCGGTAATGGTCTGTTTACCGTAACTGGACACAGTGTCTGGGGACGGCGATCATTTTGCGACTTTGCGGGATTCGCTGCAGACGAAGACAGACAGCAGCGAAGTGCACGTCCAGACAGAGCCTGGTTCCAGCTCCCCGAGCCGCTCGTGTGTGTATTTCATTTCACAACATTTAACTAAGCTCGAGAAACCTGCATTCTTCATAAATGACTAAGCAATAGATTTCTCGATAGTGCCAGAAACATCATTCTTCCTCTCACAACACAGATAAATATTGGCGAACCAAGACAGGTAAATAGGCCTGCACGTTACAGGTTATTTTTTTAAATAGGCATATATATAGCATAATGCTCCATATAATGCTCTAATTAATGCAGTAGGTTGTGACTGGCAATGGTGCAATTTTCATGTTGAAAATCCAGCAACGCGTTTCACAGTGTTATAATGTAAGGTACAGTCCGGACCGCAAGCGCAGCTCAGCCCCGGAGTGCCCAAATTATAAGGGCAGATTGGGGTCATTTGAATTCAGTTGTTTACTGTGTTTTCTCTCCGTAATTCCCACGGGGGATAGGTTACTTGTTGCATATATTTATTTTTTTATGCCAGCTCTCGTCATTTCCCTTTTAGGCAAAATTAATGCTCTAAATTAAGGCTTTAAATTCCATTCTCCCCTGTGAATTTCACACTTGGGGGCAGGAAGGCGCGCGCACTTACAGAGACAGTCGCGTTTTTACCCTTACCCTTGTTAGCCGTGAAATGCGTTTGTTCCTTTAATTGGAATGTATCGCTTCTCAGTGCATCTATTTTGCACATTAAAATAGCAAAATGTCACTTGTTCCGTATGTTAATCGTATTGAACGTGTTTTCAAGTCAATGGGAATGAGATCACTTTTTATTCACAGAAAATTATATATTATGTACTGCAATACAAAATATTACTTGCATATTAATACAGAAAGTATGGGCCTAGGCATATATTTTGCCTCTAGAGTTCTCAATAAAACAATAAGGCATATAACATTAATAACATGTTTTAAGAGATTTTCTAACTTTAGGGTATGACTTCGTGCATTTCCGAGAGACCATAGTCGAGTGATAAAGTAATATTTGTTTAACTTTACTCGTCGTAACCTAGATTGTCATTCGTGCAATCTTTGGACCGCAGTTAACAGTTGGTCAAAGTTCAGTGCGCGATGGACTCAAACCAGCGATCGTGAATGAGAATAAAAAGTGAAAGTGATCATCTAAAGATGAAGTGTTTTTGGATCATTGGGCGAGCTTCTTTCTGAGAAATGGGTTCACGGTTGACAGTTTGATGCTTTCTAGACATGTGCAGTGAACCCCAGGGTCGACTTGCGAATTCCTAACCCTGCCTGAAAAACACTCGAGGCAAAAATCTGAGCGCACACGAAACCTCACCTAGCAATACGTGCAACATAACCGCGCGCTTATCTTGTATCGGAGACAGTTAATTGTCAGTGTTAAACAGCCCTTTATGGGATGTTGAGGGACTTTCCACCGAGGGAGGACGAAAAATGCACTCACGTCAGCACAAGCCTCTGTGTGGAGCGGCAGTGAAACTATGTCCTTCTCCATGAAGTAATTTATTGCACAAATGGGGGAGTCATCTGTCCGCAATATCCTAATTAACCTTTTAGCCGTGTCGTTTTTTTACTTGGCGTTTTAGTGCTGTGTCAGTATTCATAGTTTCCGCGTGCCCTTATTTCCTAACTACATTTTGCGGTAATTCATAGTCATTGTAATGCTATTAAGAGTGTATTGAGTAACTTTTTTAGCTATTTGCGTCTTTTCTCGAATTATTCGCAAATTAAATTTATGCTGCTACGCAGTGTAAAGATTAAAACCCATTCGTTTATATTCCTTAACAACAACAACAGTAACAACAATAATAATAATAATAATAATAATAATGTCGTTAGGCTCCAGACCCCCGCGACCCAGTCGGATAGGTAGAAAATTGGATGGATGGATAATATAGTGCAGATACCTACTATTATAAAAATAATATTTTTGGTGCCGTCAAATCGATGTATAGGCTACTCCTGGCGACGTTACGTAGACGCTGTCTTCCAGAAACCCCGGTCTTCGTTACGCATGTTTATTAGGCTGTATAGTGATTTCCAGCTTTCACGTTACTGGATGTCCGTTATGGTTGGACTGCCCCCTATTTTGAGGAAGGCCAGGGTCACGACCCCTCTAAAACAAATGTAGCCCGCATTTCTAAATTCTTTGAATAACAGCTGCTGATCGATTTCTCTAAAGCGTGCAATTTTAAACTTCTTATAATTACCAACGAATGTCGTTTTTAAAAATAAATAAATAAAGACAGAAAACCCATATCGTATAATAAGACATATAGAATGTAAAGAAGGCTGCATATACAAACACAGTAAAACTAAGATAAATAAATACATAAACAAATTAATTAAAAAAAGAGATGGATTCGATTGGTGTTGTTTTAAGTTCAGTTTCCTTGATTGAAACAGAGATACGAGATTTTCGGTCTTTGAAAAGGAGCGCAGCTTTAGATGGTTGGAGCATTGAGACGGTGCGGAGCGGGTTGTCCTATCGACCAGCACTACCTATCGAGACGTATCACCGAGCCTTTCTGCGCATGTGCAGTTCCACCGTCTTGGGGTTAGGGTTAGGTTTTAGGGTTTGGGGTAGGGGTTACTATTAGGGCTATCGATTAGCGCTGCGGAAGCCAAATTCGACAAAGTTGCTCGACTAGTCAGAACACAGGCTTCTTTCAAGGGGGCAGGAGAGTAATGCCCAAAATGCCCCCCCCCCCGAAACTAAGATTACATACCGGAACTGTACTGCCTGAAGTCACGCTTAAAATATATATAGCCTGTTCCTATTAATATTATATATCAGATGAACAAAGCATAACGTTTCAAGAAGTAACAATAGCCCCGGACGTGTTTGTTTAACGAAATGTATGGGTTTCCTTTGCCCAAATGGCGGTGGCCTGTGTAAATCTTCGGTTTACTTTTACGGAGATTTAACTTTAAATCTCTAAGATAAATATGGGGCGAGCCGTCGCACCCGGGGTATGCGAGGATCCGAGGTGCCGACGTACCGCGGCGATGCGCACGAAATATTCATGAAAGCCAGGGACTACGTGTGCCTCTCTTAATTATTTATATATCAAAATTTCACTTCGCAATTGCAGTTTTTTTTCTGGGTAAATCTGGCTTTTTAAGTTTCACAGTACGCTGGGTTATCGGAAAGCACTTTAAAAACTCATTAAGCTTGCGGCTGTGCTATGGAGGAGAGACTTGTCACTGGGTGTCACGAGGCTTTCACCTCTCAATATTTTTACCAGTGCTGTACTGTTAGTGATTAGTGGTGATCGCCTAGCGTGCAGGTCCAACTCCGTGCCTACACACCCCATCGGTTTAAACATTTCATTAACCATCTGTCGCTCTGGGCCGATTGCTTCTCATTGCCGAGGATGCTGATGACGGCCCCCAGCATAAACCCTTCACGCATCTTGATGCACTGTGGCCGAGGACCTGGATGTGCTGACCGGTGAGGCTGCATAGGGTTAACAGAAGTTGTGAGGCTCGAGCAGGCTCCCAGATGAATGTCATCACAAGCGCGGAGCTGTAATTCAAGACGAGGCGCTTTCAGTTCAGACATGCGGGCAGCCAGACGCAGTAAGGGGCGTAAAGCTTTTTATCTGTGCGGAATTAAACAGGTTTACTTAGGTCAATACATTTCACGCCGCCACAAGCTTTACAGGAGAAGCAATGCAATAAGTGTTATTATATGTGCGTACATATAC
>JABFEA020000038.1:22367933-22379217 GCA_019775915.2 Cyphomyrus plagiostoma
GCCCCAGCTGTAACCCGATGATTCACCGTCGTCGTCGGGCTGAATCACACAGAAACAAACGCGCCTTTGTTTATGCCTATTTGTGGTTCCATGTTCAATAACCCCCCCCCCCTTACCGGCTCGTCACAGCTCAGAGCAAACATAAGAGAAGCATTTCAGAAAAATAAAATAAAAAGACGAAAATGGAAAAAAAAAAAATTCCCAGCCAAAACTGGTTTTGACAATCGGCAGTGTGTAGCACGCCGCCATTCTGTTTTAGTGACCTCATAAGTGATTGTGAAATGCATTCATGTGTCACTCATCATCAGGCCTTCGAATGTGTCTCAGCGTAATGTGTTTGACCAGTAGTACAGATACGTGAGGCTGTTATCTTAATAGGTTGTTAAAGCGAGCAATACGATTCCCAGTAACGACGGACTAAGCGGTCACACCTTTTTACACCTGGTCGTTAAGCGGTAGCCGCCCTCTGTCCTCACACTCGCCCCCACATGACCGCGTCACCGTGTCACCCTGTCACCTCGCCGCATTTAAAGTCAATTTCCCGTCTTTCGGCACGGAGTAAACACATCACCGGCGCCCTGGCTGACCTGCCAGCGATGAGATGATAGGGCCCACACGCAGAGTCGTGAGACTGTGAACATCACCCTGTCTGCCTCTGGGTGGGGTGTGGGGTCTTGTGTGTGTGTGTGTGTGTGTGTGTGTGTGTGTGTGTGTGTGTGTGTGTGTGTGTGGCTCATGTATTCATTACTTTGTGGGGACCATATGTCCCCGCAATGTTATGAAAAACCTGTTATTTTGACATGGTGGGGACCACCTTTCCGATCCGCAGAAGGGGAAACTCAATTTTATTAAAATCTGTGAAAAAAACTCAAAATGCGATGGTTATGGTCGGGGTTTAGGTTGTCATTGTTGCGATCAAGGTTTTCCCCTTAGAAATGAATGGAGTCCCCAGAAGGATGCGATTGCGCGTGTACTGCATGACTGCACCTCCTCTCTGCATGCGTGTGCGTGTCAGCATGTGAAGTTATCTGTTCTCGGGACACATGGCTACCTCTGCCCCCACGCTTTTCCAGGCCCCCCTGTCAGTAGGCCACGGTCTGTTTATGTGTCTGTGTTATTTATTTTTTTTAGGGGGGGGGGGCTGTTTATTTGTGTTTCTGCTGCTCTTTCAGCTTCGTTTATTTACCCAGGAGACAAGGGGCTCGGCGGTGGGGGGCTCACAGCTTGGCGTGGTCTGTGAGAGCCGCTGTTGCTGGTCATTAATCTCCCCATCCGTCAGCTGGCCCCCCAGGCTCACCTGTGTAGTCCAGGGGGGTGCAATGGGAAGGGGGGAGGTAGCTTGATCCACTGTATATGGAGAAACAGAGAGGAATGGAGTGTAGGAAATGTAAACTGCGTTATGGAGGGGGTCCTTCACGTTCTCCAAATATTGCCCCCCCCCCCCAGATATGTAGCCCCCAGCGCATTCTGCCCATAGCTAGATCTCGCATCTTCGCTTGGTCTACCCTGGGGGCTGCTTACTGCATGTGGGTGGTTGCTCTGGCCTGGATGCCCCCTCACCCCAACCTGAGTCATACAGAAAGAGGCTTTGCTGCCCTCATACCCTCTGAAAATCTCAACTGACCCTCTCTCAACTGCCTGGGGCTTCAGCACTGCGCTTCATATTCCCCCCCCCCCCATGCACATCCACACACACAGAAAGCATCGACGGTGCAGCTCCTTCTCCTGCACACACCCAAACATAGACATGTGCCCCTTTTGCACTCGTGTGCACACTCAGGTTTGCACCCATCTGGGAGCAGCCCCGCACGCCCCACAGCCCTGCAGCCCCGCGCGCCCCACAGCCATGCATCCCTGCAGCCCCGCACACCCCACAGCCATGCATCCCTGTAGCCCCGCGCGCCCCGCAGCCCCGCGCGCCCCGCAGCCCCGCAGTCCCACAGCCCTGCAGCCCCACACGCCCCGCAGTCCCACAGCCCTGCAGCCCCGCACGCCCCACAGCCCCGCACGCCCCACAGCCATGCATCCCCTCATGCCCCACACGCCCCCCTCCCATTTCCACTGATGTGCTGCCAGTATCTGCGGCTGCTACTCCTGCATTACCTTCATGTCCCCAGCATCTGCTAGCCCTGCATTAGCTTTGCATCACCAGTTACAATGGCTGCTAGCCCTGTATTAGCTGTGTGCTGCCGACTTCTGTGGCTGCTAGCCTTGCATTCGCTTCATGCCGCTGGCATCTGTGGCTGCTACCCCTGCGTTAGCTTCGCGCCGCCTCAACCATCTGGAGAAGTTTAGGGAGAGAGGGAAGAAGTGAGAAGGCTAGAGCAGATTCAGCATGGCCCCTGGCACTGAGATAAACATATTGACGAGTGGCAGCACCCACACACATGCACACAGCGCTCCAAGAATGCTGGCCACTCTGTGGTTTGACTGCCAAGCTGCAGTGGAGTGAGTCTGAGTGGACAATGAGTGTGTGAACAAGAAGGTGACATGGGATTTTTATACAGTTAGTACTGAAATTCTTACCATTTGTTCAATTTCAGTATCATGTGAGTCACAGATGGAGACAGCAGTAAGCAGGAAAGCAGATTACATTTAACTGTGATGAGTGAACGAGTCACCCTTTACCTTACGTTTGCGTGGTTTTAAGGTTTTGTATTCGGGACAATCTTGGAAGAAATCGCCTTGTGTAATGCTGCATTCGTGCCCCATGTTGCATGTGTTTGAGTGTTGCATGCATGCCACACATCGCATGTCTTATGGTGTGTTGCATGCATATCCAGTGTTACATCTTCTGTGGCATGTTGCGTGCATGTGCACATCACATGTCTTGACATGTATGTACTGTCGCGCATGTCTGTAGCATCCTGCATACGTGCAGTGTGTTGCATGTCTTTGTCATGTTGCATGCATGCACCGTGTTGCATGTTTTGTAGTGTGTTGCATGTGTATCCTGCATTGCACTCTCCAATCCTCCTGCACTGGAAAATGTCAGCTATACTGTCACTAACAGCTCGCCACATGCCTGTCGGATATCAAGCACATATATGCACAAACACATGCAGGACACACCAACTCGCAAATAACATGCATGCACAAAGCCTCATGATCATATGATCATCACCAACATATACATATATATATATATATACATATACATATATATCTGATTCATGTGCACAAGCTTTCTAAATGTTGCTTTCTTTTGGAAACCCCAGCCCCAATCCCATTTACGTCCAACTCCATCCAATTGGATCATCAGTACTTACTGCTTATATTGTATAAGTTTTAGAGTTCCTGCTGAACTGCAATATTTTTTGTCTTTTCACCACTTTCTTGCAGTGTTTATTATCTCCTCCTGCCCACCTGGAAAGGGGAAATTAATAAAGATCAATTTCCAATCCTCCCCCAAGTTGACCCACTTTGCATGGCTCAGCATACAGTGCGAAGCAGCTTATGCCCAATCCTGGACCCGTCGCCTCTGTGATTCACTTACAGATACACTCACGTGCCGATGCGCATGCACACGCACATGCATGTGCGACTCACTGGCACAGAGACAGTTTAAGGCACCTGACAGCTCAGAAAGCTTATGAAGAGCCCCGCCTGTTAGACCTTACAAAAGGTTGAAAGCAGCAGAACCTGCTGTCAGCTGGGTCTGAAAACAACCAAATGGAGACGTTTAGACAGCTGAATCAAAGCGACCAGGGATGTAGCGACTTATATCGTCTATGAGGCTTTTACTTCACAAGAGCTCATCGTCGGGTCTAAAAGAGCTATCAGAAGTTTTCCTGAATAACTTCTGCTGACATGGCTTTGAGAACTTCTTCCTTCAGAACTTCCCCATACCATCTCCTTCTTAATTGTCAGCCTGCCATTCCCCAATCTCCTGTAGTTTAGGTCCAGTTTAGTGGTGTCAGTTCTTAATTCAGTTTTGGGAAAATGCACCTTTCGTTCGACCCCCTTTCGTTCTGTTCTAGACCTTGTAACTTTTGTCCAGAAATCACATAGAGATCAGGAGGTTTCTACCCCAGCATTGAGGAGTTCCCTCGTGAACACCAGAGGGGCCTGATGCTATCTGCCTTCTCATCACTTTCCTGAAAGACCTCCAAGATGTTGCTTCTTGCTCAAACTCATACTCTCACCTTGCTCACAGAGCTGGATATTTTGCTTAACCCAGGTTCTTAGGCTTGCTGTGCAGGGGACCGAGGCTTCTGCTGCAAAGTGCTCTCCAGTCTGGACCAGTCTGGACCAGTCTGGATGTTTTCTCTTTCTCAGGGTGGCGCTAAAGTTGAGGAAACATAAACAGAAGCAGCAGAACAAAGAACTGCACTCCCAGATAAGAAAACTAACACGAGACTTATACCAGCAACAGACCTGAGGAAAGCGTCACACAACAGAAGTGACATAGAAGAAAATCTCATGTGACGTCCAGGGTGGGGGGTGGCCCACACCAATCGGAACACACCAATCAGAAGTCATCCAATCAGAAGTCATCCAATCAGAACACACCAAGCGGAACACACTGCCATCTGCACATGGTTACGCAGGCACAGGTAGAACATACCAACCAGATCTTATTTCCATGGGCAAAACCCTTATCACACAATGAAAACCATAACCCCTACCCAGCCCTAACCTTAACCACAAGTAACCAAACAAAATGCGTTTTTAGATGTTTTGATTGCAGTCACAGATTTTTATATAATTGAGGTTATCCTTATAGAGACAGGAAAAATGGTCCCCACAATCACAAAATGGCAGGGTTTTATCACATTGTGAGGACATTTGGTCCCCACAATGTAAGGTTTACCTAGAGCACACCAACCGGAACACACCAACCAGATCACATCATCCGGAACACATAAATCCGACCACACCCACCAAAACACACCAACCAGAACATACCAATTGAAACATGCCAACCGGAACACACCAATCAGAACATACCACCTGGAACATGCCAACCGGAACACACCAATCAGAACATACCAACCAGAACACACCAACTGGACCACATCAACCGGAACATACCAAGCGGAACACACCAACTGGAACATACCAACTAGAATACACCAACCAAAACCCACGAACACAACGACCAGAAAACACCAATCGGAACACACCAACCAGAACCCATCCAATCAGAACACACCAACCAGAACACACCAAGCGAAACACACCGCCACCTGCACATGGTTACGGAGGCACAGGTAGAACAGACCAACCAGACCTGATCACCTGACTTCCCTCCAGGTACCCAGTGGCCACACACTCCCCCCACATGTGCTGGCCTGGGAGAGCTCAGTGCTGCTGTGGAATAGCTGTGGGGCCTGATAGATCACATGGGCACGTTATCCGCGGCTCACTTCACAGGTGATGAGGGGTTAGTTTGGCCGCTTCTTTTTCTGGCCGCTGAAATTGAGGAGCGTCAAGAGCAGCGGATTCCCGCCGTAACCTTACACTGACTGGCAGCTGCGCTCGTATTCCAAGCAGAAGCAGAACATTGGTGTCTTCATCACTTTTCTGCTCGTCCCCGGGTGCCCCAGCACGATATTTAAATAGGGGAGCTTCACAACAGCACCTCTGAAGGTGCCTGAGCAGAATAACAGGTAGGAAAAGTAAAAATTTTCACAGAACCCCTGCCATCCACCCCAAGTCCATTGAAGACTAAAGGTTTCTCATGTCTCTCTCGCAGCCTAGCTGCATACCCCCCCCCCCCCCACATTTGCTCAGCTCAACTCCCAGAAGTATTTGCAGGGGATACATTAAGGACCAGTTTCTCAGCCTTGGACCTACACATATACAGTTTTTTTTTACCACATGCTGAGGTGAGACCGTAACTCAGGGTGTTTAGTATGCAGCGCTGCCGGAATGGACTGCAACCTGATCCTCGCACATTGCTCATCCTGTTCATCAGCCTGCCGTGTCTTCAGAGGTAACAGCACGCCTCAGTCAGGCATGCAGGTGGTGGTTCATCTCTAGGATGAATGTGAATGAAACATCAGGCACTAAACGGGGGCCACTAAAGGGTAATGAGTCTGACAGACCCCTGTAAGGTCGGGGGTGGGGAATTCTCTGTCACAACAGCGCGATTGTGGGAGCTTAAGATCGAAACACGATACAATAGCCTTCCAAATACCTGCCACGCTTTCACACGTGAGTCTGCGACAGCAATAGGGACTCGACCTGCCTCTAGGCTGGGGGGTGGGGGAAAAACACTCGTCTGCATGGGGTTCTGCCTTTCGAGAGCACAGTCACGCGAACCAATTTGCCTTTCTGGACTGTCATTAAAGTAGCCAGTACCAGAGAGAGCAGAGTTGGGGAGGACCCAGACAAGGAAGTACCTTCACAGTGGAGGGAGAGGGCCACCTTATTTCTCTGTGTGCATTGTTATTTACTTCGCTTCATTACTTTCTCTGGTGTGATAACTTCATCACCCATAATCCATTGTTCGGCCGTCGGTGCAAACATTAAACGGCAACCCCTTGGCCTCACGTCACAGATTAAAGCATGAATATTTTCGTCCACGTTAAGTTTCGTATTATGGATGATAATGAGACGTTTCTGGCTAAATGGGTAATATTATTGTTAAGGTATAGAGAAACAGCACAGATGCAGTATGAGCCCTGCTACCCAAAATCCAATACCAAACCAGCTGGGGGGGGTGGAGCTCATTTGATTCCTGCTAAACCAGCAATTATTTGTTCATTTCCTGAGAGATTTTTCTCTGCTTCAATCCCCCACTCCCAGCACCCTCCTTTCCACACGTGCCCTGAAAAGGGAGCTGATCACTAACAAAGCCCCGGTCATCTTTCCAATCCAGCCCCCCCCCCATCACCGCAGCCACGCAGACTACTGGGGGGGAGGGAGGCAGGTGCTGATCAGTGATATGGAGAGGTGTATCTGCTTTAAGCTCTGGGCTCTGAAGTGATTGTTTCGAAGCAGCGGCTCACCTGACAGGTCACGTTTACATTCATTAGATATCCGTAGCTGCTTTTGAAGTCCTGCCTCACCAGCTGTTTGCCGAACTGCATGCCTGAAGAAACTGAACAAGGGGGTGGAGCCTGGTGTGAAAGACAAAGAGAATCTCATTGGGTGACCCCGTTGGAATGACTCAATCAGCAATTAGCAAGCTATGAGCAGAAGAAGAGAGGGCTGGGCCTAGTGTAAAATGGAGTCCCATTGGCTTTTCTAGGTAAAATTGCCCAATCAACAATTTAAAAAACTTGGTAACACTTTGATTAAAGCAGTCATGTATAATGTATTATAGATACCTTCATAGTGCATCATGATGCATTCAGGAAGTATTATAAACACAGCTATAGATGTTTATAAAAGGGCATAACATAGCAATGTGTATTATGTATTATGATTGCCTTATGAAGCTTTCATCTATAAAGTACTGTAGATTGTCGGTATAAGCATTAAGGATGCTTTGTACCGCATTATGAATGTATTTATAGTGCATTATAGATGAGAGCTTCATATAGCATTCATAATGCATAATGAACATGGCTATAATGTGTTATGCCTTTTATAAATATTTATATCTTTGTTCATAATACTTTATGAATGCATTATAATGCATTATGAAGGTATCTATAAGACATTGTGATGACTGCTTTAAGTAAAGTATTACTGAATTTTTGCGGGCAGCAAGGTAACAGGACCCAATGTGAAAGACAATCCCATTGGCTGCTCCGAAATATAAAATCCCAGTCGGCCCCTCAATCCACGGCCAGTTCTTTCATCTCTCATTTGTGATTGGCATGCTGTCTCTGAAATGAAAGATAAGCAGCGGCTGGGTGTTGTCAGAGCACTCATTCATCTTCGGTTAGTGACATGCTCACCACGCCTTTGTTTTGAAAGCATCGAGAGGTGTTTACCCGGTTACCAAGCGGGTCTCCCTACTCGCTGTACCCTGGGCAGCCGGGGCCCGAAGCCGCATACGTGGTCTCACCGTTTACACTTCGCCCTGCAGTGTTAGTCATGTGCAAACAGCAAAGGCTGTTAAATCCTCTCCATAATGAGCACCCGAAAGGATGGAAATAACAGAAGTAAAACAAAATTGTTAATGACTTCAGCCTAAGTCATTAATTCACTTTCAAACAAATATTGAGCTTGTCTTTTACTGGTAAGCACTCGTGTTTTGATTTGAATTTAAGCCCTCGCATTAAAAAGTGAATGACAGGTACTGTGAGAATGACTGACAGGTAGTTTTTAATATCTCTCTTTCTCTTCTCACTACATACTAGCATTGCCCCCGCCCACCCCAATTCCCTGACATCATCACAACTATAAATGTGGATCTCAGACCCACAATGCACTGCTCCGGTATTTCCTGTGCTGCTTTTACCATGTGATGGCAGCGTTTGGCAGGTTTTTTTCTTTTTTCCTCTGTTGCCTATGACGATGCTCAAAACACAGTCCTTGTTTAAGCAGGAGCCGTGAACCTATGACGCAGATTACACAGGGATGACATGGGATGACAGGGTGAAGCGATTCTGAAAGAAAGGGTTTGAGAAAGAGTGAAATAAAAGGTAATGCGAGTGACATGCTGACAGGATTGACGTGTTGGATTTTATAGGCAGGAGCTGAGACTAGGTTTGCAGCGGCTGATCTCAGTGCAGCCCCCTCCTCCATCTGAGCCGCCTAGGGCGATCCCGAAACACGCCGCCCCGCTCCCCCGTATCCAAATCGTGCTGGAGTTGCTGTGGACATGTCCAAGTGCCTAGTCAGCGCTCGCACACTTTGAAGAAGAAAGGCCCCTTTCATAGCGCTGGGCTCCGGCGCTGCTCAACATCGGTCACACACGTGACATCACTCGCACCCACCTTGTTTTAGCAAAAGAGACACTCTGTAGAACTTTTATGGTAAATTCAATTCAATCATGCAGTTTTTTTTTTTTTTACTGAGGTTTCATTCACCAGTGCTAAATCCACGCCTATATGAATGAAATTAGCTTTAATTCAGTTCAATATGAATGAAAGGGATCTCAAGTTCTGCATTACATATTTCACAGTTTTAGCCTTCAACAATACAGCACACACTTCAGAATGAGAAGGAAGCATTGATTATTTTAAAGGTTCTTTTTTTCGGAGTCAGCTGTCTCCTCCTGCTCCATATTACCTCCCTGACATTTTTCAACAAATCTTTCTTTCCCTCCAATGTGCTCACAGCAATGCACTGGGTACTAGCAGGCAGCAGAGACGGATGGCTTTCAGGGCCTTGAATGGTGAGGTTGCAGGAGGCTGGTCCACACCAACATCTCCAAGCAGGGCCAAGCGGGGGTCTGTCCATTGGGAAGGAATCATGGACTGAAGGCACTGAGGTATGATGTGAGGATTAGGTGCCTGAAGAAGATTCAGCAGCTGTGATCTGCGTCACTTGGGCCATTTTTGGGAGCCCTCCCATTCCGATCCTTCCCACCCGTGACCGCTGTCGACCACGTGAGCTGAACACCAGGCTGTCAAGGCAACGGCACCCACAGTGACAAAGGCACACGTTTCACGTGGCACTCTCCCGCAAATGGGCGGACCCAAGACTGTAGCCATGTGTAATTCTCAAAGCCGAAGACTGTAATTACAACCCTAAATATGACGTTCCCTCTTCCTGCTCCACCTGCACCTCTCCATCCCTTCTTTTTTTGAGCTGCTTTATTGTTGCTAGAAATCCCAGTAAACTCCCTACTTCTTGACATTTAAAGGCGTGGGGGCTTAATTTCTGCAGGAGTCCGACGCTAAGGGGGAGCGCCAATGTCGAAAGGCAGAGCGGCAGCGCGGCCCCTACCGGCTGGCCCCGTGTGTCCTCCGACGGCCCCTCCCCCACCCCAAGTCTGCAGCTCTTCCTGGAGGCTTCTCCTCCCACCCCAGCAAATGTCCATCAGCGACGGGCAGGGCTGTAATCTGGGACCCTACCCACTCACCCTGGCTCTCTCATTATCCAGGCATCAGGGGGCGCGCCGGTGCCCCCGCTTCTAATTAAGGGCTGAGCAAGCAGTCTCACTCCGGCTGGCCCGCGTTGAGTACCAGGTTACCGCCCTTCAGCGCCCGCTTGGACCGCTGTCCCCTTCTGCCTTGGTTTGCAAACAGCACATCACCTTGGGAAGCTGCCATTATTAACCAACGTGGTGTAAACACTACAGGGCCAGCAGAGAAAAGGATCCCTTATTCGAGGTCTTCCTGCATTAAAGATCGATGAGTGGTGCAAAAAGGAAAACTTGTCAGCTATATGATATACCTGCCTAAAACAGGCTGGCACCTCTTGCCTGGTGCCCCCTCTCCAGGCTCCCATGACCTTCCCCTGGACATGATGGATGGGTGACATGTTCATCATACACATGTTCTGTATGGTATATTCTCCTCCGGCTCTGCTTTTTCTCCATCTTCTTGCACAGCTCCTTCCCTCTGTCTCCTTGTCTTCCTCGCCCTCCTTTTCCCTTCTCTTCTCCCGCAGGATTCAAGCTAATTCACCTGACAGCAGACATTCCGGCAGATGTTTCCGTGGCGATAGCGGGAGCCGCGCGCCAACGTGACGAGTGGGACGCCGTTATTACAAGGTTCTTTGTCAGCACAATATGTGTGGAATCCGCTCGTCTTCGCCTTATCTCCCCTAACACGAATCATACCTGTCTTCATCCACCCATCCACCTCCACCTGCTCCTCCCAGCAACAGCCAGCACCTGCCGCGTGCTCTCTGGTGCCCCCCGGAGGATGCTGCTTTGAAGATGCAGGTGTCAGCATGGGCAGGTCAGTGCACTTCACCTCTGACTTTGACATGAGTCACTAGTGTGTAAATAGTGCGGTTAACACTAGGATGGTGAGACATTATACGACACAGACTTAATCTTTTTTAGTTCCACATTATTCTGCTCACGCTGAATTCTAACCGCTGCCTGGCAGAGTCTGAGAAACCTGACATTGCAGGGAGCGGAATTGAAAACTGTCCGCTATTTTAAGCAAGAAGTATACAGAAATGATCTAACAGGAGGTCTACTCTGATTGGCTGATTTTCGAGCTAATCTGTCGCAGTATGGAAAATGTCAGTTAGCCGTATGCTAGCATTCCAGTCGAGAAGCCGCGGGCGTTTGAATCCCGGCCAGCTGGCGAAATGAGAAGTGGTTCAAAAGCCCTTGGAGGGGGATACTGGGGGGGGGGGGGGGTGACCACCGGGAACAACAGCAACACAGAACCACGCTGGTCTTTTATACTGTTGGCCCAGTAATGTATCACCGGAAAACTAACCACGTCCAATAGACACAAAAACCATTCAAACAAGTCTT